>JBAWJQ010001194.1:0-349161 GCA_037783105.1 Bactrocera zonata | reverse complement strand
CATTCCATCAATTGGTGACATGGTTTTGTACCCGTGGTTCTCCGATTTTGACCAAACTTTAGAATATCATAATATAGACCAATGGAAGACTATATGTTAACTTTTTAGTTGTCAAAGTTGCTCCGTTGTTTTTTGGCGCGCACTTTAAATTGAGATCAAACAAAAAAATGACTTTTTCTTTTATTTTTTAACGACGTCAAAATTGAGTGAAAAAAATTTTTAAGTTATCCAATTTTATGTAAAAAAATCACAGCTTTCTGATAAAAATGCTTTCAAAATCCAAAAAAATTTTCAAAATCCAAAAAAACCATTTTTTTTCCAAAAAAAATTTTAAGTTATCCAATTTTATGTAAAAAAATCACAGCTTTCTGATAAAAAATGCTTTCAAAATCCAAAAAAAAATTTCAAAATCCAAAAAAACATTTTTTTTCCAAAACCCGATTTTTTGAGCTTTTCCCCCAACTATTTTTCAAAATTGACCTTTCCATTCGATTCCTCGTTAAATTTTACATAAGAATCAGTGTTCAAAAATATGGGACTCTGATCCCATGAACAGCAAAAAAAAATTCAAAGTTGTCGCTATACGGCGCATATTTTTATGAATGAAGACAGTGATTTCTTCTTAATTCAAGCCTAAGAATACAATTTACACATTTACCTCTTTCACACAACCTTCTAGGCGAACACACTGCGCGGTATAGCGACAACTTTGAATTTTTTTTGTTGTTCATGGGATCAGAGTCCCATATTTTTGAACACTGATTCTTATGTAAAATTTAACGAGGAATCGAATGGAAAGGTCAATTTTGAAAAATAGTTGGGGGAAAAGCTCAAAAAATCGGGTTTTGGAAAAAAAATGTTTTTTTGGATTTTGAAATTTTTTTTTGGATTTTGAAAGCATTTTTTATCAGAAAGCTGTGATTTTTTTACATAAAATTGGATAACTTAAAATTTTTTTTCACTCAATTTTGACGTCGTTAAAAAATAAAAGAAAAAGTCATGTTTTTGTTTGATCTCAATTTAAAGTGCGCGCCAAAAAACAACGGAGCAACTTTGACCACTAAAAAGTTAACAGATATTCTTTTATTGGTCTATATTATGATATTCTAAAGTTTGGTCAAAATCGGAGAACCACGGGTACAAAACCATGTCGCCAATTGATGGAATGGCCCATATATATTATATGTACGGATGCAATGAATGCAATGATTTATTTATCTTTTTCTTAATTTTTATTTATTTAAATATGTATATATTATACTCGTATGTACGGATGCAATGAATGCAATAAATTAATTTTTTTAATCGCTAATAAACAAATTAAAAATATATTAAATATACCACCCCTATCACGCATTTCGACTCGGATTGAAATTTTCTCCGTTTGGCAACTTTGGTATCATGCGTTCCGTTCCCGTTCAGTTCAACTTCGAAATTTACAATTCTGCCTATCATGCATTTCGATCGTAGCTCCGTTTTGCTAAGTTGCAATTTTGTTGGCGGAGAACTTTTTGTGTTTTTATTTTGCGGGTTTTTTTTTGAGTGATTTTTTTTTAATTTTTTAAAAATGTAAGTAAAACTTGTAAAACACAAGATATTTCCATTTTTTGCGCTCTAATGATGTTTTTTGATATACTTTCAGGTCAAAAACAACAACTCCAGACCAATACGGAAAATTGGCAGAAATGATGGAGAAAAAGCCAGATATAGCTAACGGTTTCCACAAGGGACCTAAGGAAGATTTACATTCTTTTTGGCAAGAGGTGGCTTCTAATTTAAATGCACTTGGTCCACCATCTAAGGACTCACATGCGTGGAGAAAAGTAAGTAAGTGAAAACGAATTTGTAAATTCTAACGTTTCGTTACAGGTTTGGATTGACTGGAAGTGCTACATCAAACGCAAGCTGACCAGCAATAAAAAGGAAATGCTGAGCACAGGGGGAGGGCAATGTCGTCTACAACGCATAAGTCCATTGGAGGGAAAAATTGTACATTTAACAGGGTTAGAAAGAAGTACAAGTGGGATACAAAATACCTTCGATTATGGCGATAGCACGCAAGACGCAGCCCGAACCTCAGAAATGGACATTTCGGCACAATCCGACGATGTGCCGTCAACCAGCAGAGCTGCTTACAGAGAGAGACGACCAGAAAGACGACCAGAGAGCGCAGCATCATTATTAAGGGAGCAACAGGATCTCCAGAAAGAATTTTATGCGGAAACAAAACTTCATTATAAATCTAAAAATGGCCAAATGAAGGAAACGGTAACATATTTACGTCGAATGAATCGCTCTCTGGAAGTATTGGCAGACACTGCAGTTCAGCAGCTTCAAGAGCAGCAAAGACACAATAGAGTGAAAGAACAACTGCTAAAAGAAAAGTTAGATATTAAATTACAAATGTTAAAATTAGATCCTAATTATAAAGACTGAATGTTGTTTTGTATTATCTTTAAGATAAACCGTATTTTTATGTAACGAACTGTGATGTCCTCTGAATTTTATTCTTAAATTAGATAAATTTTGAATTTAAAGAAAATATTGAAATATTGAAATAAAATTTTATACACTTTACAAAGAAGAAAGTATTGTAACGAAGCTTTTTGCTGCCCCTGCTTCTTACAAGTATAATTGCTGAGGTATACTCGCCGTGTCCAGGGTTCGTTACAATAAATTTGTAAATGTTGGGGCTCTTCTGCGAATCGTTCTTTATTTCTTCAATCTTATATTAATACCTAATATAATATATTAATCCACGTCTCCTACGTTGTACAGTCGTCGCCCGAGGACGGCGCTGTTAGGGTAACGGTTCGATGTGCCCCGTTAGGGCAATACCGTTTCCCCGCTCTGCTGCGCTCCTGGGTGCTAGACGACTTAAATCACGCACTGCTGCTTCTGCCGACTACGCTCGGCTACTTCTGCCGACGCTCGCGTAGGTGTCACTCACTTGACGACTTAAATCACACGCTGCTGCTTCTGCTGACTACGCTCGGCTACTTCTGCCGACGCTCGCGTAGGTGTCACTCACTTGACGACTTAAATCACACGATGCTGCTTCTGCTGACTACGCTCGGCTACTTCTGCCGACGCTCGCGTAGGTGTCACTCACTTGACGACTTAAATCACACGCTGCTGCTTCTGCTGACTACGCTCGGCTACTTCTGCCGACGCTCGCGTAGGTGTCACTCACTTGACGACTTAAATCACACGCTTTAAAGATCCCGGATCACGGATGACTGTCTTAGCGACCGCGATGTTAACGGTTGAGTCGGTCAGAGGATAAACTCACTACCGAGCTCACCCTTAACATACGGCGTTCACAAGTCAGGATACCAAGACTAGCCAGAGGATAAACTCACTGCATAGTCTGATGCCCGGACGTGCGTACGCTGTCACAGTCCCGTGCTGACTCCCTGATCGTCCGCCATCTAACTACCCACCAAGCCTGTGTTGCGTGCTAGCACATTCGCAACATGTTGCGTTGGGATGGCGTGTGATGCTGGCGGTGGTGTGATTTTACCGCTGCGTATGCATGCTTGCTGTTGTTTCGTCTGCTTGTCTGGTTTGCGTGGCGTGTTTTTACCGCTGCGTATGCATTCTTGTTGTCCTTTTATCTGCATGTCTGGTTTCTCCATCTTCGTGGCGTGGTTTTACCGCTGCGTATATATGCTTGTGAACAGTAGGGTGGGCCTTTGTGTGGACTAAATTCTATAAGATATTTAGTTCTCACAGTATGTTGTCACGAATACGATTTGCTGTTGAAGTAAATTCAGGGTCATTGGTTTGTTCCTCTTCGTCTTCCTCTTCGTCTTCCTCTTGACGGCTTTCATTATCAAATTCTATCGTGTTCAAATCTTCTACTTTGTAGAAAATGCAAATATTGTGTAGTGCACAAACAACATTTATAATTTGACTCGCTTTTTGAGGCGAGTAATGCAGGTCTCGAGCTCCCAACAAACATCGAAAGCGGTTCTTTACAACACCGATCG
Organism: Bactrocera zonata; assembly: GCA_037783105.1. NCBI lineage: Eukaryota > Metazoa > Arthropoda > Insecta > Diptera > Tephritidae > Bactrocera > Bactrocera zonata. Next base: position 345,169 of record JBAWJQ010001194.1, on the reverse strand, counting down.
TTCGCTCTATAATATTTCTAGTTTTTGAGTGCTTAATGTTATAATTACTTTGTCGGCTGCCTTGACTTACGGAACGATATGGAGTCATTAGCCAAGGTTGTAATGGGTATCCAGCATCGCCTTGAAAAAAAGCAAATAACTATTTTAAATTGTCTAAGAAACATACATATATACCTAAATACCTAACAGCCATGTGTTCCTTTCACCTTCACGATATCGTCGTTCCATATAGCACCTAAGCTTGCTCAATCCCCATACATGAGCGTCGTGATTGCACCCAGGATACCTAGCGTCAATGCTTCTTATTCGTAATTTGTGATCGCACACCTAAAAAATAAATTTTCAATTATGGAATTGATTTCATGAAATATGTACAATCCTTACCACCATAGCATTGATGCTATAAAATCCTTTTCTATTGTAATAAAGAAAAGGTTCATCGGATGGCTTGATTAGCTTTATGTGCGTACCATCAACGCACATGATAACACCTGGGAAACCAGCTTTCGTAAAAAAATTTTGTTTTGCTTCCTGCTTTTCTATTTCATTTTGCTCGAATTTTATCCACTGTGGGCATAGCTTTTGCTGCATTATTTCGAGAAAATTTGACAGCCACTTTGACACGGTTGACTGTGCCATTCCAACATTGTGATCTGCGCCAACTCCATGCTGGTAACTGCCTTCCGCAAAAAATCTTAAAGCGAATACTACAATGTTAAGCGGAGATAACGAGGACAAAGTACTTGCCGTCGTTTCTTCCGCAAACGTATCTAGGACATACTTGAATGCGTCCTTATTAAGACGAAAGTTTTTTCTGAATCCAAATAAGTAAACAAATTGTAAGAAAATTGTCTACTTTCACGTGCAATTACTTACAGCCCGTCATTCATCTGGAAGGGATCGCACATATCTCGTAATCTTCTCCTTTCAATTCTCACCTCCATTTTTGCTTTGTTATGTTCCAGTTTCACATATTTCAAAGCAAACAGCTGATTTCGAAAGAGTTATAGCTCTTCCTCTTGTTCTTTCAATCCAATCGTAACGCATGATACCTAATTTCGACTCCGGCGGAGCGTAGAGCGGGAACGTAATCGAAATGCATGATAGGGGTGTACATTTCCATAACAATTTAAAATAAAAAATTCAATAAATTTTTAAAAATAACCTGTATTTGTTTTATTTTATATGGAGTAGGATAAAAGGATAAGTATACCATACTACTTTACCTTCATCCTGCTTTACCATCGTACTGCTTTACCATCGTACTACTTTACCATCGTACTACTTTACCATCGAACTACTATACCATCCTACCATGGGTTAAAAAGAGACGAGCATATGACAAAGTGATGGTAAATTTGTATGCAAAGAAAAAGGATAGACAACTCACACGTATTCAAAGTATGCGATAGAATCTTCCCATGCCTCTGTATAAACTGATGTAAACTATTCGAATTTTTCACGCATACTATCCATAGTTATACGGCAGGTTTATGGCATTATATAACGTATAGTCTTCTTGCTGGGTTTACATTGAAGTGAAGCGAAGTGAATTAGTGTTTGCGATATTTAGAGACTTTTTCCGATTTTTGTGAAAATAATAATTTAAAATGCTGAAGTTATCTGTTCAAACTCAGAGTTTTGTCTCGGGGAGAGGGCAAAACAGTCCAAATCGATGAAACTTTTTTAACGAAACGGAAATACAACAGAGGACGCTTTACGGGCCAAATGACAATGACGGTATTGGGACTTTTGTGCAAAGAAGACAAAATCTGACGCTTTTTCCGCGTAAACGGAAAAAGTAAGGCAGATTTGTGGCCTTTCATTAAAAAGTTTGTGCATCCCGGTACATCCCGAATTTGTACTGATGGTGGAAAGCAATACCATGACTTAAGTAAACTTTTCGGAGACGGTACTGAATGTTTAACCACCAATCATAGCATTGGGGAGTATGTGGAGAGGGGAAACGCAAACAATACCATCAAAGACCTCGAATGTCAAAACCGTTGGTTCAAAAGTTCACTTAAAAGTCGCCGAATCCCAAAATTATTGCATCAGTATATGGCTCTATACGACTATCGCCAAAACTTCTTAGAAAAACAATACAAAGATGACATTGGCTCGCAGATAATGCAACTTATATTGGACATACGAAAAGTTTATCTTGGGTATGTAGAAGGAAGTCTTCAGGAAGGGATGGAATTGAAGGAATTAGAAGTGCCGACGGTAGAGTCCAAGGATTTAACGGATATGGTTCCTCAAACGAAACGGTTGCGTTACGAAACTGTAGAAGATTTGGTGGAAAATATATCTAGTGATGATGAAAATGACGCGGAAGACATTAACGATCCTGATTTTCATTTTAAGGATTTTGTTGATTAAAATTTAATTAGGATTGACAATATTTATGTATATATGTAAAATCATTATAATAAATAGAAAAAACGTATTATAGAATGCAAAGTTTTTCAGTATTTCTTTCCTTTTGATTAATATAGGCGTTCGATCGATGAGGGTTATTTTTTTTGAAGCGCGGCCGAAAGCCGCCAGTGCAGAAAGTAGTTCGACACAGAGGAATATTATTTTTTATCTTTATTTATCAGTTAACATAAGATACAAAAACCATTTGTACCATTTTCTTTATATATGTTAAACAGAAAAATTTTTCATAGTTTTTTTAAAACACAATATGTGGCAACACTGGTATTTGTAATGACATGTAACGCAAAACAAAACAAAACAAAATAAGACTGAATTGCATATAAAATTCTGGAACTTTAAAGTGAAATATCTCGTAAACTAAACGTTTGCGGTACCTATAACCCTATATATTTTTTAATCCTGAGGACCTCCTCTGTCCATCGGTACCATCAAATCGCGGCGCCGGAAGAATCGTAATCGTGCCGTCAGTTCAAGAAAACCATACATTTTCCGGGACAGATCTTAAAAACAGAAGCATATTTAAGTGATCAGGCCTTCACCGGCTGCGATTATTTCATCGTCACTCTCTTTTTCACTCAAAGTGCGATTTTGATTAAGATTAGAAGCAGTTAAGGAAAGTTTGTGATTTTTCGAGATGTTTGGTTAAGCTAGACGTACTATTATTATATTTTAATTGCTTTCCACATTGGTGACACTGGGCATTCGATCCGTTGTTTATTTGTTTTAAATAAATCCATTCAGCGCTAGGCGCCATTTTAATAAATTTATCGTCAAGAATTAAGAATCCCGAGTTTTCTTGTGCTCGTATGTAGTATGTATAACTTGATACTAGTCACTTAATTAATAGTAAAGTCGAATGTCAAGAATCGATTCCTAATCGGCTTCGACTACTGAAGATCGATTCCGAAAAATCGATTATTTTACGAGAAAACTCGATTCTCGAGTAGAATCGGAATAGAGTTTACCATCCCTATATCTCAGCTTCATATAATAAAACGATGATTGTTGTCGACATTATGAGCTTTCTCTTTTCTTGGCAGGGGCCTCCCACGTTGGCCATTAGTCGGCTCAGTTGAGAGGTGATCTTCGTTGCCTTTCCTATGGCGTGCGGGATTTGTACCCAGAAGGTTAGTCTGGGGTCCAGTCTTACGCCTAGGTAGTTAACTGCTTTTTTTGTCCTAAGAATATCCGTAGTCGTGTGCATGCTTATATAGAGGAGTATGTGCTTGTTTGTTAGCAGCAGTAGTTCTGTTTTCCCCGTAGCAAGCTGAAAGCTGTGTGAGTCGAGCTATGCTTGCGTCTGTATCATGGCCTGGTTCAGCTTTCTTCGCACTCCTTATGTATACCTTGCTGGATTTACTGCTGCAATGTCGTCTGCGTAGCCAATTAAATACGATTCATCTGGCATTTCTAGTTTTAATATAGCGTCATAGCTAATATTCCGAGGATGGATTCTTGTGCTGCTCCTGACGTGACCGCTATCTGTCGTGATCCCTCTTTACTTTCATACAGCAGTTTCCTGTTGCTAAGGTAGCTCTGCACCACGGCCCTGAGGTAGTCGTGTACCTTAAAGCTTTTCTCGAGAGCGTCGATCATATCTACTCATCTAGCGCTGTTGAAGGCGTTTCGGACATCTAGTGTCGCCAGCAAAACAATTATTTTGTATTTATGCCATCTACGCTGTGCGGCTTCTACGCTTTCAATGACGCATTTTATAGCTCCTATAGTTGATCTGCCGGGTCAAAAGCCATATTGTCCAGGGGACAGTCCTCCAGCTTGGTTGATAGCCGCTTCAAGTGTGGGTTTAAGCAGGGTTTCGTATAGCTTTCGCGCTGTGTCAAGCATATGTACATAATGGACGGTATGCTGATGGCAAATTGGGGGATCCTTTTCCCTTACTGATTAGAACCAGCCGTCACTTTTTCCAGGGTTCAGGGAATATTCCGTCTTCAAGGCAGGCATTCTACATGTTCAGTAGTACTGCCGGACGCTCCGCAGGGATTATTTTGAGGATTTCTGATGGGATCCCGTCCGATCCGGGAATGTAGGAATAACAAAACTTGACAGCTAATAAGAAGAGAGAAACGTATAATGTAAATATTATATTACCGTTGACTATCTTGACAAAGTTATAGAACATGCAGTTTAAAGTTATTCAATCTCTTCAAATATTTGAATTTAGAAGTGAGTTTTTCGAATTTTGGCGGCAAGGAATTCGTCGAAGATAGTCTCTAGGACAGTAGTAGCTAGTCCCTTTTCCCAAGCGCTAAACGAATATTTACCACTTGAGACAGAAACGAGTAAAGTGTAAAATATTCTCAAAGCGGCGAAAATATTTATTTTTTATTAATAGTAAACTTTATTTAATAGCTAACTACGAGATTTAGTGGCAAAGACTTCAATTTTTTATTTTCATTCGAGTATTGCTGAAAATTTTACTGATACGATAACACTGCGACAGAAATTCAGTTTTTCATACAAACATTTTCATAAATCTTATCTAAAGGACCGACTTCCCATAGTAAGTTCACAAAACAGATTTCGCCTTTAGCTAACCAATTTATTTCTCGAATATCTTTGTGATATCGGTGATGTTAACTCCCTTACCTCTAACTCTAAGCGACCCATCTTCGAATATGCATTAGTGAGGTGATTTGTTCGATTTGCATAAAAATGTCCTCTTTTTCGTTTTCCTGTTTTATTTTACTTGTAAAATTTATCTAAAAAATATGCAGTTATGCTTATAAATATTACTACTGGATATATTTTTCCGGTTTATAGGAGTTAGTATTTATTAATTTTAAATTAATATTTTATGTTTCAACATATTCTTTTACAAAGAATAATTCAAATGTTCCTTATCTTCAATAGTTCAAAAATTTCCCGGTTGGATTTTCATATGTTTTGTCATCTATTATTAAACTAATTGGAAAAGTTACTAAGTAAGTACAAATAGCGTGTATATTAATATATTTAACATTTCGGACAAACGCATTATTTAATTCTTTTTTTGAAAAACTAGACTAAATAAAATTTATTTTTACACTTAATTATTTCATTCTCGATTTCTATTTTTTTTTTTAATTTTTGAGCCATAGCTCAAAATTGTGCTTTACACAATTTGCAGACTTTTTTTAATTTTGAATATTCCATGTGAACAACTATTAATTTTGTTTAGTTTAATTTTAAATTTGAAACATCAGTTAGAACTGATATTGTCACATTAACTTGATCTGCCTTATCTAGAATTAAAGGAAATAACATTTTTTCCTTAAAAAAATACACATTTTTAATTTGTATAAACAAATATCTTCAAAAATGTTCTCAGTATAGTATGTGTGGAACGGTTACTAAATACAACGGCTGTATCTAAATTAGCGCCTAAAAATAGGCACACGTAATTATTGTGACGTTATGCATGTGGCTACAATAATGTTCCAATGAATGGATATGTGACTGAATGATTTTTTAGCTAATACATTAAAAGATGTAAAGCAATCACCACAGAAATGTTCATAAATATAGAGTTTAATGCGCAATTATTTGCGTATTTGCTGTGTTTGAAACTTTTTGAAGTTAACATGGCCTTTTCTTCATTAAAATGGTTTCGCAACATTGCTGGAGCAATTATGTGCTGCAACAATTTTTTATATTTCTGTGCTGACCGAGTTTGCGCCCAGATCACCCTCTACATCAGCACTTTGATAGCATCAAGGCGTTTTGATAACTATACTAAGTATTTTGTTTGCTTTTCCCTTAATTGGGAAGGTGCGGCTGCCCAGCGCAAATTCAGTGTGGGATTCGTCGTGGAAGAGAATGATTTGCGGCCCGATGCACACTTATGAGAGCTGACCGATAGAAGTATGGCTCGAAAATACTATTAAACTGAATAGCAGTGAAAGCGAACCACCAAGAGATGGTGACGTTCCATTGACCGCCTATGCAGTTTGAAAAGCAATTACTCGTCTAAGAACAGCAAATCTGTGTGGCCGATGGATTGCCGGCCGACCGGCGAAAAACTGATAAGGAGTATGCATCAGTCTCTTTGTAGAATATTGTCGGACGATAGCATGTCCAACGATTGGAACTAAGTGTGCTCTGCCCAATCCACCAAAAAGAAGACCCATAATCTGCGGCACTACCGTGTGATAAGTATCCTCAACATTGCATGTAAGGTTCTATCGAGCGTATTGTGTGAAAGATTAAAGAACGCCGTCAACAAACTGAGTGGACTTTATCAGTGTGGCTTTGGCATCTAAGCGATGTAGTTGACTCAGATTGTGAGGTCTCCCTTTTTTGGATTGGGCAGAGCACACTTATTTTGCAAAGAACCTGATGTATGCTCCATATCAGTTCTTCGCCGCCGAGTTTGAATAGCTCGGCCGAGGTTTTTTGTTCTTCAGACTGCTAATAGCTATTCCAACTTCTTCATGGTCGGGCAAAGGAACGTCTTCTCCGAGACGAATCTGACCTATGCGAAAACTCTCTGTTCAACTCAGATTTAGCACATGTTGACAAGTAGAGTATTGGAAATCTATTACATTATCACCGCTGATTTAGACACTGCAAAGAGAAAAAATGTAAACAAACAAATGAATTTAACTCTATGAATCTGAATTTACCTGAAAATCGACTTCCCAAATAAAAAAAATGCGCCTATTATTTCCGTTATATTTAATAAAAGACGGCCATATAACAATGTTTTCTTTTAACAAATATTAAGCGATGTGAATTCTTGAATGTCAAAAACACCTGTTTTATCATCTGCCCAACGGCAGTGAGATCGGGCTAGATTAGTAAAGAAATTAAATGTAATCTAATAATTCAAAATTTTTGGTGGGAACATAGTGTTACATACACATACCAATTACATGGGGTAAAGTCAGCCGGATGTTTTATTTTAGGCACAAAGGTACACAGTTTTGAGTAAAATATGCTTTGTAATTATCATTGAGATAACTCAAATATTGGCCGATATATCCAGTACAAAGTCACCTGGAATCTTTATATTAGGTACTCACTCAAAAAGTGTTCACGTAATGCAAATTTTACTTTTCTCATTTTCTCATGTTTATGTTAAAAAGCTTTTGATTAAATATACTTTACTTTTCGTAAAACAAAATTTTATTTCAATGTTTATTTTTCTAAAGATCAGCAGCCATACACTATTTTTAACTATACGTGAACACGTTTTGAACTCACTGTATATGGTAGTAATCCAATTTCGCCCATTTTCACTCTTTGAAACAGGAATATGAGAAGAAGGCTTATATATCTTAAGTATTGTTACAAATTAAATTTCTGAACGCAACCGTAATATTTGTGATTCGACAACTATCGAATGCTTTGTAATAGTGACATTTCAAGATTTGTGCTCTTTTTTGTGTTGATCTTTTTTGATAGAGATGCTTCTCAATATGATCCGGCAATAGACAAATCAATAGGATACATAATAGACACATTACACTATAATATTTTGTCATAATATTCATGTTTTAATTAAAATATATATAACCGTTGATTAAGAATTACAAATGTTTCTTCAACAGAAAAAGAATTTTGTAAATATGTTCAAAATAGCATTGGATCGGATGCCATGTGACAGCCATAATATTGTCATTTGAGTTGACAAAACACATGTCGAAACACACAAAGAGGTCTAATTGACGCACCATTGACGGATCAGCTGTTGTCATTATGGGAGCAAATTTATACTCTAGAGATATTGTGCTTCGTCGTCAGAATATTCATTTATTATATAATTAATATGTATCTGAAACACACAAAACTTATGATTCAATACAATATCCTTTGATCTTTTGATGGATACCATTTAATATCAAAATGGTAAATTATGACAAGAAACTAGTGTGAACAGGCTATAAATGCTGATGACAGGTGTGAGTAATTTCGGAAGAATGACAATTTTGATAACCACTTTCTTAGGACGCTCGCGCCACATGCTATATCACATGTTAAAAATTATGGTCGTCCAGATTTATCTCTTACATTCACTTGTGACTCGCAATGGTCCAAAATCACGGGCGAATTGCTAAATAGGTTGAAAGATATAACATCACTGCCAGAGTTAAAAAAAAAAAAAATTACTCATGAATGTCTTCATAAAGCATCCCGTATGTGGCCTAGTCCTTGCTTTAGTCAATGGACAAAATAAGGTCAGGCGAAATTGATTCCATAAAAATTTCATGCCATAGTTGCCAAGCACATGCTCCATAGACCTAGCGGACTTTTCAACTACAATTCACCCTGTATGGTCGACGGCAAGTGTTACAAGCGATACCCATTGTATCGTTGACGATCAAATGCAAACAATGGGCGATTGTGAAATTATGAAGGTTAGAGGACAAAATGTTGATTGTGCCATACTTGCCAATTTGTCCAAAGCCTTTGAGACTCACCTCAATATGGAATATTGTAACTCTGTGAAGTCAAAGAAAGTACATCTGTAAATAAATAAGTAAATAAAAGTAGCAGTATGACCGTCTTTGGGATGGTAGAGATCTAAGAGAGGATGTTTTGCGTCGTGTGTGCTGTCAAGCTTTAAATTCTACACTACAAATTACTGCAGAAATTTACAGTGAACCATTGATCATGGTAGAAGATATGTGTTTAGGAAAAACATTCTTAATTTCAATGCTTTCAAATTACCATTAAACACGTAATTCAACCAAACATCAATTTGCAACATCGCCAAAAATTGCGCACTTGCCAAAATCCATATTATATTGATTATTGTGATAACCAAAATATTGTTGGTGGGGCCATGATTCCGTTGTCAGGTAATTTTCGGCAGACTATTTCAGTTATTTGATGAACTAAACACATGGCTTAAATCATCATATTTTTTAGCGGTACATAAAGAAACTCCAATTAACAACTACCATGCGAGTATTTTGATGACAAGATGAAACTGCGAATGTATTTGCGAAGCAGTTGTTAGACATTGGAAATATTATAGTCTAAGTGGACACCTCGACCGCATTTGTGATATTACCCACAGATTTCTGTCACATTACTGGCTTAAATTACGAACATTTTTTCCCAGATATTGTGCAACAACTCAATTACCATAGTTGGCTGGGTGAACTAGTAATATTGGCGTCGAAAAATAAAGATGTCGAAGCTTTGCTTTGTATCACGTTAATTTTGCATCATGTTAATCGAAAATAATAATTTAACTTCATTCCTACCGAGAATTTTTTAATACATTTTGTTTTAAGTTTAATTTATACACAAGTTTAAATATGTTATGTATCGATTACGGAAGTGCCAAGTCTGCTGGGTTAGCTAGTATATATTATTGGACATATGTAATAAATAATACTTGGCAACTCTAAATCTCTGTTTATGAATTATCATTGTAATTAATAATTAGTAGTATACTTTTAGGCTAACTCTTTAGGCAAAGTCTCCATTCTGAATTTTGTTTTAATACAGAATTTGTGGGTGGTGTGATGTGGAATATTCGATGTGCATAATAAATGTATGTGTGGAACAATATAAAAGTATTTTCGGTAAATATTACTGTCATTTTATTATAAGCACTACTTTGCACTTTGGTTTCAAGTGCTTTTGGTTTCAAAGCATGTATTTTAGCTTTTAAAATCATATTTATTATTTAGCCAATTTCATAACTATGAGAAAACATTTAACGCCAACAAAAGATTTCAAATTTTCAGGTGACTTTATGATGGATATATCGGCCAATATTTGAGTTATCTAAATGAAGATTACAGAACATGTTTTACTCATAACAGTATATCTTTGTCCATAAAATAGATACAATTGGGCGAAAACTTGACGTAGCCCCCATATAACTATTTTCAGGATTTTCGAAGTTCCGGCTGACTTTGCTCCATATCATTGGTGATTGTATGTGAGGTACTTTAATGAAACCCAGGGAACATTTTTTTAGAAATGTTAATGGATGAAATTGGTCGTTACTACCCCAACTCCTATACTCACGTATAATGATTTTAGCTTTCTGACAATTCTTCTACTAACAATGCCGAATTAGTCGGTCAGTGTAAGACTTATATAGAGTATATGTACTTTTATTTATAAAATTGCTTAGATTCGGATCCTCTGGTTGAAGTTTTACCTCTCACGGTATTTCCGTGGCTTTGATTCTTGCAAGTTGTAAGAGTACATATAAAATGTTTGGTTGCACAGAAACTTAGCCCTTTTTTACTTAATTTGTATGGCAACTATATGCTTTAGCGGACCGATATCGGGTGTTGTTAAAGATGAGCAGCTTCTTGGGAAGAAAAGTGCGCATTTCAGAACGATATCTCAAAAACTGAGGAAGTAGTTCGCGAACATATAGAGGGTGTGACGGAAAAATGGTTCCATAACTTGATTGACAGTCAGCTGCTGCTAACCAGACATTGAGAAAAATTGTAAGTTGAAACTTCTGGCAGCTAAATTCAAAAAGTATCAAAAATGATGTGAGGAATCCTCTGATATCTGATCACTGAGGATATAATAAAAGCACAAGGCTCTTAAAATTCAAGGATGTTTAACTTCTAATAAGAAGACAACTTGAAAGCAATCTAGAGAAGGAAATAAAGTGTAGTGGTTATATAATAGGTAAATGGCTATTGTTGTTGTTATTGAATTATAATAAGCGATTTTAATGAAATCAAAAGTTGGAGACAATGGTTTTGCTACAACCTTGTTGTTGTTATTGCTAATATAACACGTATTTACATGCATATCATTAACACCACTTTGCGCATTTATTAAAGCCAAATTGCGTTTGCTTATAGTTGTTGTTTATTCAAATGATCGGAGCGCAGCAATCTATTTGACGTGTGGCATAAAAAGCAAAAACCACGTTATATTTGGAATTCTTGTGTTTGTTTGACCCTATAAACCCTCTTTCGTTAGCAAACGAAGATTTTATTAGCTTTTTTCATTTAATAAAAGTTCGTCATTTCGCATGTATTATCTTACTACTATATGTGTGTAGGTATATTTTTTTGTAAAAAAATATTGCGCGCTATGAGTTTATTGTACAAGTCTTTTGCTTGTTTCTTTTCTATTTATTCTGATATTTTATTTGCTTTCATTAAATAAGTGCGTTAGTGAGGGAAAATACTGCACATTAACCAAGAAACATGAAAGAGTGTACCTATACATATAACAGAAGCTGGCGCTTATTCAAGCTTATTTTCTGTGCATAGGCTAAATGTGTGATGGTCGATTAGTAAAATTTATTGAATAAACCACATACAAGTATGTTAAAATCTAAATAGAATAAAGCAAAGACACATGTTGAGCTAAAACCAGTTTGCCTTACAATACTTCTAGAGTTTGTATATTTGTACGTACATTTTAACGATTTATGGCGCAACTTACTACATATATGAAATTCCTTTCGCAGCGTTTGCTAAAATTTATTTTACCTGTTCACTAGCTGTATTGCATATTTTTTGTGTACTCTGAACAGGGTATATTAAGTTTGCAACGAAGCTTGTAACACCCAGAAGAAAGCGTGGACCATAAGATTTATCAGTCAATTTAGCCATCTCCGTCTGTATGTCCGTCCGTATGTGTTGGAACCGCAGATAATGCGTCTTTATAGCATATAACTGCTATACAAACTGAACTTTTTTTGATGACATATCTTCAAAAACTTTGGCACGACTTATTATTTAAAGCAACTTTACAATCTCTAAAGAAATTGTTTAGATAAGACCAGTTTAGTATGTAACTGCCATACAAACTGGCCGATCAAAATCAAGTTCTTGTAAAGAAAACTAGTTTATTTGTCAAAATATCTTCACGTAATTTAGCATGGATTATTCTCCACGACATCGGTACTCTTTGCGAAGAAATAGTTCAAATTGGACCACTATAGCATATACATATCGCTACCATACAAACTATATGATCAAAATCAAGTTCCTTTATTGTTACGAGTATAGCTTAGGTACAACCGTAGTTAGAGGTTTTTAAACTTTTGCAACCTGTTACTACAGAGTATAATAGTTTTGTTCACCTAACGGCTGTAGGTATCACCCAAAAATCAATCGAGATAGATATAGGGTTATGTACATATGTATATACTATTGTGATCAAATTGAAAGGTGAATTTTGTCCATTTCATCTCCTTCAAAGTAATCCCCTCCCGCTGCAATACACTTATGCCAACGAATTTTCCAGTCTTCATAGCCCTTGAAAAAATCCTCAATTGAGTCAAAAGGTGTCGAAGTGGTCATGTGAATTTGCTGAATAGCAAGAAGTTACACGAAGGTAAATCAGGCGAATGCGGTTGTTGTGGCACGATATTAGTTGAAAATGTGGCGAAATGATCACGAATAACCATTGCAGTATGGAACGGTGCATTATCGCACTTCTTTGTTCAATAAATTTAGACATAGTAAACACCGAAGAATTTCAATTTGATCACAGTATAAATGATCAGGATGATGAGAAAAGTTGAAATCCGAGTGACTGTCTGTCTGTCCGTCCGTCTGTGCAAACTGTAACTTGAGTAAAAATTGAAATATCTTCATGAAACTTGGTATGCTGGTTTCTTACTACAAAAAAAAATTACGAGTTCGTAGATGGGCATAATCGGAACACTGCCACGCCCACAAATGCCATTAAAACCTATAAAGCGCATAACTAAGCACTAAATTAAGATATAAAACTGTAGTTTGGACCAGGTGATCACAATAGGTGTGCCTTCACCTTTTTCCATTCAGGGAACATTTCTTTTTGTTTGTGTAATGATAATATTTACTAAACAAAATTGGGTCGACATTACCCCAACTCCCATTTACCACATACAGGGTTTGTCAGGAAAGTAATAGGACTGATTTCCTACCGCCGCGATTGTACTTCGGAGCGTGTGCCACCGACTGGATTCGGTAGAGGGCGTTCCTGGCCAACGAACGAGCGGCTGGAAGTGGTTGTCTCCGAGCACCTGAAGAGACAGGACAAACATTTTCGCGCGACGTGTTTCTGTGAGTGGCGCAAGCCGAAAATGCAGCGTTTGTTAGAGCAGAGGTACGCGATTAAGTTCTGTGTACCCAGATGTTGCTTTAGCAAGGAGTGGTGTGTTTCGGTGGTACCAGGCCTTTTTGGACGGCCAGAAAGAGATCGCAGATGAAGGATCTCCCGTGCTGGGAAACCTGCGACTTCGACAAACACCGAAAGATCGTCGACAAAGTATTCGTGTAATTGCTCAGATGTTAAATTTATCAAAATTTGTGGTTCAGGACATTGTGACGGAGCACTTGAACATGCGCAAGGTGTGAGCGAAAATGGTCCCACTGACGACCAGAAATTTTAGAAGTATGCCAAGAAAATCTGAACATGTGTGAAAGTGGTCCATAATTTTTGAATCAATCGTAGATGACGAGTCATGGATCTTTGATCAGTGACCGCCCTTGAAAGTGAAAGAGTTATACTTATATAGTATTATCCATATTAAGTTGCTTGCTTTCCAAGTCTCTAGTTGACATTTTACACCTTAAAGTATTTCCTTGGCTTTGATTTCTGCGAGTTGAAAGAGTATAAAATATTCGGTTCGAACTTAATAGTTTCTTTCTTGTTTTCTAATGTTTAGTGCGTGCAGTTAAAAGATAATTAAGAATGTAGCTGTTGCTAATTTCATTATCAGAAGAAAGTAGTTATTATTAGTATTAATGGCAATTGTTCCATATTAGTTATACTTCATATGTTACAGATTTCCAAAATGCTGTGGTAGGCTATACAGAATGTTATTTTTTCGATTACTAACGTTTTTGTTTTAATTTTAGAAAACAAAGACTCGAATTCGCAATATGCAAATGCCGATTGATTGTTAGCTGAAAAACTAATTTCCAACCTTCAATGGTGACCGATCAGATCAGAATGGCAAATATGAATATATGTAATATAATTATTCTTTTGCGGCTGGATGTGTGTTTTAACTAATTATATGAAGATGGTGAAAGTTTTCTGCCGCCAGCAATTTTTGACAAATTCATTTTGGAATTTATATTTTTTGTTTTAAAAAATCAGATTTTCTGGCTCTAGCTTCGCACTCAAGGTACAGACGAAGCTGCAGCATAGAAATACATAGTATACCAGATATCCTCCATTGCGCTTATCGTGTAGTAGAAGTAGTTTACCATAGATGTTCTATTCCAATTTTCTTTTCGAATTTCGAACTGTTTGGATTATTGGTAATGTATTAAAAGCCCTAATAATCGTTAGGATATTTAACTTTTTCAAAGGTTTTCTTACTTTCTTATCTTGTTTCGTTCTTTTCTGTATGATATAAATGTTCTTAACTACAATATACTCTTAGCCTGTGATATGATCATAAGAACAACAATTGGAGTCTGAAATCTTAAATTAACCTCATAACATTAAGTAGATGAAGGAAAGTATTTTGAAATATGCATTTGTATTTATAGTGAAATATTTCGCAACTGTAATACGTATATATGTATACTAATTATGCAGATTCAAATAATATCAACAAATATCATATCGCAAATAAACACAATACTTTGCGCAGGAGCGACACACGACAAAGCGGCGATCGACAGAGTAAAAGAGAAATATCAATATACAACAAGAGCAGCAGCGAAAGAGCAACAAAGCGTCAGATGGCCTACAAAGTGCCAACAAGAAAACTTCAGGAACTCATGCAAAAAATAGCGTTAATAAACTTTCAGTCCGAGGCAGAGACTGGGTTAAAGACACACACTCTTAAAAGCCAGTCGGTTAACGGAAAACGTATATGAATGTTGTACACCCGTACTGTGGGTTTAGTTCCTCAGCCAACCTAAACGCAACTAGTCACAACCAAAGTGAATGGTACTTACACGATAAACACAACCGATGCAGACCGTTTGGATTTGGTGAATTACAAAGAATAATTTAAACTAAACTATACAAATTCAAACACAAGTAAGAATAAGTAGCAATATTGTCGAACGAACCAGAAATCGAAAACGCGTGGATTTGAATATAGGATTATTGTAAAATAAGTGGCTTGACAACCATTAGCCATTTACGGTGACGGTTGTTGGCAGTAAATATGTGTAGCTGAAGAGCGGCAAATAATAAACAGTAACAGAGCAAACTAGCTTATAAAAACGGTTATGCCGAGTGTAAAGTTAAGCTCTATTGTACAAAAACCAAAAACAGGTTGCTCATAAACTGAATGTTCATATTACGAACGTAAACGCAAGCGAGTACCAGGAGAAAAAATCAATACCGCGCAAACAGCTCGAACGAAACGACGTAAAAAACGACATTCCATTGAAAGGGAAAACAGTTAATAGTTAAATATTACAAAAGCACTGAAAAAAGTGACAGACATAATGGCAAGACATAGCTTGGTTTGCCACATGCTAACTTGCGCGTTGGCAGCACTACTAGTTTGTGGCGCACCTGCCAAAGCAGCGCCAATTAGTGAAGCAGCAATAACTGCGGAAGGGACCAGCAACAAGAGTGGCACTTTAGAAATTGGCAAAATCGAATATGATCTTGTCAACGCAATGCACACTGAATTTCCTTCCACGGACACTCAGCCGTATACTAGCACCGAAGTCGGAAAAGAAGCCGAAATGGGTACCACTTTGTTGCCCATGACTATCGAGGAAATGGCTTTAGCTGAAGTAGCAGTGGTTGTAGCAAAGTTGGCAACAACAGCTGCGGCTGAGTTGGAGGGCCGTGATCAAGTTGAAGACGGGTACAGGGAGCAGATAAGTAGGAGAGTTAAAAAAGATAGACAAGAAGTATTCGCGCGTGAACTTGCTAACGTAGGTGCGTCATTGGAAGACGTGACAATTGACGATAGAGGTTTTGTTGCTGCAACAACATTTAGAACAAGTTTGCCCCATCAAATTGATACCACAACAACTACTACACCAATGTCACCCACAACATCAACACCAATAGCCTCTTCGATAGCAACTGAAAGCCCGGCAATTTTAGGTGAATTGGTGAGAGCAGCCGTAGCGGCAAATGAGATTTTAGCAGCTGCTTTAAACGTCGCAACAATGGCGGTCCCAAATATTAACATCACAACACCAACAACTAAGGTTGATGTAGCTAACTTAGCAACCATCACAGCTGTTGCTAATCATACGCAAGTAAATGATAGTGAGATGTTGTTGGAAACTACTGCAATGAATGCATGGCAACATAACAATGTTGAGAATATTGAAGTAACCAGTGCGATACCTGATTATACAATTTTACCACAGGGGAAGAAAAATGAAGCATTGAAGAATAATCCAGAAGATGAAGCAATCCTTTCAGCTGAGGCCAACGAGGAAAATTTGCCTGCTAAAGAATTAGAGAGAATACGGCAGCACCAGACAACAACACCGGTTAACATCCAGGAAACTACAACTGAATCCATAACAATATCAGCTGACGAAGAAACTACAAATTTATCCAATATGGATAGTGTGCTATCATCAAGCCGTAATTTAACCCATATGGACCATGAAGTTTCCGAATCAATGATTGTTGAAAAAAGAAAGGAATCTCAGCAAACTTTGGCCTTACCTTCACCAAGCAGTGGTAAAGATTTTGAAAATGCAACTCCAGATAGCACAAATTTAGTAATAAACACAACCGACAATATAGCGACGCAAACAGAACCCGTCGCAGAGTCAACGACTTTTGTAGCATCGTTTACCAAAGAAAAGGTTAAAGAAACTTCAGAAACTGAAGACCTGAAGCAAGTACAAAAAGACGAATCTTTGCGCGAAAGTGGAGAGAATGCGTCGGAGCTTGCAGTTAGGACGACGACTACTGAATCGTTGGAAACTCTTATTGCCGTAGAAAGCGAAGCGAGGTTACCAAATAAAGTTGATTTGCCATCTGACAAAGAGTCTTTAGAAACTATAACTACAACTTCCGAACTCACAACAATTGAGGATAGCGGTTCTAATAAATTATCAATTGCTTCCGAATCTATTTGGTCAACAAACGAAACTACAACAATATCAACTGATGAAAATCTTACAACTGAGATATCAACAAATCAACAAATTACTTATACCACAATAGCGCCAAAACTAGTAATTACAACAACAGGAGCAGTGGAGGAAGATATGATAACTACAGAGTCGCCAGACGTCAAAACAAATATGTTAAAAATGTATGACATTGCAGTTACTGAACGAAGTAAAATGTTAATGGACGATATAAAACAAACGACAATATCATCTAGTCCAACATACACTTCAAACAGCATAATAGAAACATCTCAGACAGAGCATCCAACATTAGAAACAACCACAGATTCTGCGGAAGAGTTGTTTACATCATTCGATAAAGAGGAGAAAACTACGCAAAACTCACTAGAGACTATAGAGACCACTACAAAATTCATTGAAGAAGAAATTACTAGAACAGGAATACCGTTGGAAGAAAACATCTCCACACAAAGCGAAATATCCTATCCTACAGAAGCAAGTACAATTCGAGCTAATTTTGAAATATTCCCTAATGCTCAACCCACGGAAATGTCACAACAAACATCAACAGAAGACATAACGATCTTAAACAATAATCCGGAAACCACAACTCCTACCAACAAGGTGTTAGCAAGACAACCGTCAGAATTGGATGACCCAAAAAGATTTACGTCCGCTGAGATACTTAAAACACTTTTAGCTACTACTGAAAAAGAGCTAAGCACTAACACCACCGAAAATAAGATGGATTCGGAGGATGTAGCTGAATCAGAAGCGAGCACAGCCGCAACGGCAATGACTGCAATTGAAGAGCAGCCACACCATACGAGTACAGTAAAAGAGCAGTTGCAGCAGCAAAGAGTGGTAAACGAGAGTGACAGCGCAACAATTACCACGAACAGTGCCGCAGCAACTGAAGAAAGTATAGTAGAAAACGTGGATGTTGCAACCACTACAAATACAGCAGATATAATACCAACAACAACAAGTATAATGCCTAAGCTAGATGTAACAACAATAACTTTAAGTACTACTCCCGAAACAGATGTAACCACCACCACCACAACAACAACAACTACCTTGTCGCCAATGAGTCTAATTGTAGCCGAGCATGAAGCGCGTTCCCTCGACAAGACGCCACCGCGGGTTAGTCGGATTGTCAATGAAGATGGTGTCGAGGTGTTGACTGGCTACTCCATAGTACATCAGATGCACGCAGGGGCCTTGGCGGCATTGGTCGCGGCCGGTGCGTAATCAAATAATATGAAAAGGCAAGCACCTGATCGCGTGAGAGTCTAGAACTGAACTTTTTTTACCAACTAAGCAAGCAAATTTCGAAAAGTCTCACTCAAACTTATAAATATAGAAGCATGTATCATTAACAAAAACAACAAAGACAATTAAATTACATATTGTATATCCGGTTGTGGTGGAATCTCTGGTATGCCATAACAGAGTTATGAGCTATACATAATGTATGTATATATATATGTAAATATATGAAGCAAAGCTATAAGTTTTAAGATAAGTTTTTTTGCCAAATGTGATACTGAAAAATGGAACTACATACATATGTATGCCACTCATGCCTGCACATGCATGTGTTATATATGCTTATGTTTTTGTCGTTATTGTTGTCATATCGATACTTATGATGTTAATAATAATAATAAAATATTAAATTAAATGTGAAAGCATTATAATCTCTTTATGTAGTGTGCCTTTGTAAAGCTGTAAAAAATACTAAAACATACCAGACACAGACATTTGGTTGTGACAAAATTTTGTGCAAAAACTTCTTCGGTGCATTCATCGACGACTACTACGACTGTCTACTTATTTTCAGGCTGGATCATCGGCTTACTCTATAGGTATTTGAATTTACAAGCAAAACTCAAGGTTTAATTAGTTTTTTTCTGCATTTTAGACTCACTGTTTGCTTTGTTTTTTTTTTTTTTCGTGAAAATGTTCATATTTTTACGGCATAAATTTATACTTCATCTCCCTTGCAAAAGTATTGCCACGAACTCGTTTTTGCTTAATCGTTTATTAAACAACACCTTCTTTCACTTATTCGCACAAACCCATTAGGAAATATGAATATAACATTGTATTGTTGACACTTTTTAATTAATGTTGCTTGATTTTGGAAAAGTTGCAAAATGTGGCATGTTTCAATGTAAACTAAATAATTTCCCAAAGTCAATGTAGTTGAAACAAAATAATTTTGTTTAATTTTTGGATCCAAACCAATTAATCAATTTATATTTATATGACTACGAATGCCTTGGGACTAATAAAAGACCTCGAAAACAAATTAAAATATATATGTATGTATATATAAAAAATAAGAAATAAATTTTACAAGAATATAATTAAACTATCAGAACCTAATCATGCCATTTTTAGAATCTGTGAATTTACGTTCAATATACAGACTTAACAAAGGAATGTACATAAATGCAATATGAAGGTGTCCTGAGATAAACCAGCGCCATTACGGAACTTTAATTGTAACTATTCTTATGTAATGAATTAAACATATATAAAATCCAGTTTCAGAAGCAAATTCTTTCAGTTTTAGTTTTTACTAATAATATAGGTAAATGAGATTAACATGTATTTAAAGCAAATACATTTCAAAAACCAAAACATGAACGGATAGAAACAAAGAAAATGGAAGTTAACTCAAATATTTTTTGATGTTCGTGTAGAGTTTGATCTTCATTTGTCAATAAATTTACTACGTGAAAGGTATGTCTGGGAAATTTTACGACGAAAAAAAATTACACAATGAGTTCTGCAAAGTATTCGGTGAAAATCATGAAGTCTTCGCAAGCTTTCCTCATGTCAGTCGTCCATTCACCTCTTTTAATGACGATAACATCGAAAAATTTAAAGAAACTTTTTCGATTTAATGTTAGTGCTAGACTAGTACCAAAAGTTTTAAGAGAAGAGATCACACACGACTTACTCATTCAAAAAACGCATTCATTCAAAATTTGGCGTTGAAACAGTCCAAAAATCGCGCTAATGTCTGAGGACCCTATTTTAAAAGAGTTAATGTCGATTTGTATTAAAATGTGTAAAAATGTGGTGTTTGTTTATCAGCCCACTTTAAAGAAATTTAATAATAATTTCTTTAATTTCTTACTGGGCACAACAACATAACGATTAAAATAACTTACAGTTAACGTTTTATACGGATATACCTATGCATATATACAAGCTACATATGGAACCAATACATCGCATGTTCACATCAAAAGCAAAATGATTTTATTATACTATTGTTGATAAAATGGCTGTTTCAAATCATCTAACGAATAAATCGATGAATGTATGCTCCTAATAAAGTTTTAAAGTTGTTAAAAAGATGATGGCACTTCCTCGCATTGATATCGTCATGAGATTTCTTAGGAAGTGTTAGTATCACATTTTAATACCGATTTATTGTTAATTTTTTATTAAAAGTCAAAAATGTTGTTGCAAACTAGTTTATATTGCTTATTTGTTAAATGAACATTTACAAGTATTTAAAGAAATGGAGTAATGCTTTAAAATCAGGAATTACTAACAAGAAAAAACGTTAACTTCGGTTGCACCGAAGCTAAATACCCTTCACAGGTGCATTTCTGTTAGTAACTATTTGTTCAGTTTGTATGGAAGCTATATGCTATAGTCAACCGATCTGAACAATTTCTTCGGACATTACATTGTTGCCTTAGAAAATAATATATATAAAATTTCGTGAATATATCTTGTCAAATGTGAAAGTTGTCCATACAAGAACTTGATTCAGATCGCTCAGTTTGTATGGCAGCTATATGCTATAGTCAACCGATCTGAACAATTTCTTCGGAGATTACATTGTTGCCTTAGAAAATAATATATACCAAATTTCGTGAATATATCTTGTCAAATGTGAAAGTTTTCCATATAAGAACTTGATTCCGATCGTTCAGTTTGTATGGCAGCTATATGCTATAGTCAACCGATCTGAACAATTTCTTTGGAGATTACATTGTTGCCTTAGAAAATAATATATACCAAATTTCGTGAATATATCTTGTCAAATGTGAAAGTTTTCCATATAAGAACTTGATTCCGATCGTTCAGTTTGTATGGCAGCTATATGCTATAGTGGTCCGATATCGGCCGTTCCGACAAATGTGCAGCTTCTTGAAGAGAAAATGACGTTTGCAAAATTTCAAAACGATATCTTAAAAACTGAGGGACTAGTTCGTATATATACAGACAGACGGACAGACGGACAGACGGACAGACGGACAGACAGACGGACATGGCTAAATCGACTCAGCTCGACATACTGATCATTTATATATATACTTTATAGGGTCTCCGACGATTCCTTCTGGGTGTTACAAACTTCGTGACAAACTTAATATACCCTGTTCAGGGTATAAAAAATCGGTGAAAATAAATTGATTAACTAAAGTGCTAAGTATAGCCTATGTGCTGACTCACTCACTTCAGCGGCTTGCTTCGGCTAAGCAAGGGTTATCCACGCCACGGCTATCACGTATTCGAATGCTTTGTGCCACGCATCATAATGCGCTGGTTTATTTAATGCAGTTTGATTTAATTGGTGCTCAGCCCTGCATTTTGAACTTGAACGACAGCTTTGTTTCTGATTTAGTTCATATTAATTTAAAAAATGGCCTTTCAAATTTTTAGTCAAATTCAACAGTAAATAAGGCCAGTTTACCTGCGTAAACGTCTTGTCTTGATTGATATTCACTCCGACCGTCGTGGTATAATTGCTGTAGGCACACTTTTGCATACCACATTTTTCGAGAAATTCTATTAATCATTGCCTCTAGCGGTGTTTGTTGAGAAATTTTTGCCGAAAGCCAAACGGCGAACGTAAAGTTATACCAATTGACCGAGATATGGCACTGCTATGCTCTCCATCTGTTGCTTTTCGTGTTTACTTTGCAAATTTATTTGCTTTCAGAGTTAATTAATTTCTTTCCCTAGCGTTCATTTTATACACAAATACTTACAAACGTGTGTATTAGGGTTGGTAAAAAAATGAATGTTTTGTTTTTCGCTTTATAGAAATTAGTTGATAGGCACCTCTAAGAAAGGCACTCCAAGTATGAGCTCTTAACGGTGATAGGAAGGT
The DNA here is from genome assembly GCA_037783105.1 of Bactrocera zonata. Lineage (NCBI taxonomy): Eukaryota > Metazoa > Arthropoda > Insecta > Diptera > Tephritidae > Bactrocera > Bactrocera zonata. Next base: position 322,618 of record JBAWJQ010001194.1, on the reverse strand, counting down.
CCTCCGTCAAACGGTTTCGTTTCGTATATCAGATAGGGTTTCTTATTACCAGAAAGAACAATTCATATCTTGCTTTTAATTAGTTGAAAAATATCTCGTTTCATAGATTTTGTAGACAATTTACTACTCTACCAAATACTTTTCAAGGTGTTTTTGTAAACATATCAGTTTAAAAGATATTAACGGTTGTTCTTTGACTATTTTAAGTCAAATTGCAACATGTTGCAGTATAATAGTTTTGTTTACCTAAGATACCTAATTCATGGCAAAAAAACGAGAACGAGTTCGTAGATGGAAATTTAGTAAAAAATGTGTTCCAGAGCAAAGATGAGCGAAATCGGACTACTACCACGCCTACTTCCCATATAACCCAATTTTAATTCCATCTGAGTTTTTCGATTCGGTTGAAAACTTGCCTGGACCCCATATAAATCACAAATCTTATTTGCATGAAGGTATTTCCTCAGTTTTAGTCCTGACACGTTGCACGAGTATGAAATGTTCGGCTACACCAGAACTTAGCCCTGCCTTACCTGTTTTCTCTTGAACTAAATTAAAAACAAGTGAGGAAGGGCTAAGATAAGGTGATCACACATTGACTGATATTTTCCGTAAAAAGTCAAAAAGTACAGGCACTGGGCTCCACATATTCAGTACCCAGGGGCTTGTGCAATTTTATTTCAATTTGGGCAATTTTTAGTCATAAGGTGACATATTTCGGAAACCCTATTCGTGCCAAGTTTTTTCTTGTAAATTGCAAATCTCATAGTTTTGTAGGAAACTAACTGCTCTACAAAAATTGTCTCTTTCGGTGTTTTTTTTTTTTGCTTTTGCTATTCATTGATTTTTGACAAGCGTTGCAATTTAAAATTTTAATTTTTCATCGAAATTAAAAAAAGAAAAAAAAAAAACAATTTGCGTTAAATAGTCAAACTTCAATCTCAATTCTTTTAAACGGTTAGTATGAAAATCCCGCAAAATACTATTTTGAGAGCATTCAATTTCCTCCCAAATCTATGAAGATATTTTTTGAAGTAGTCGCAAGCGACTTCCCATTACATAAGAGTTCATACTTGGAGAGTTTGGAGTTTTCTTAGAAGTGTCTATAAAAAATGTTCAGAGTATGGATCATAAAAATACATGATTTTTTTACTCACCCACTCTTCATTCGTATATTTAATGGAATTAAATGTACATGCAATAAAATACTTATTACTATCTTAACAAAAAACAAGAACAAACTTTGGTTGCTCAATAAATATCACAAATACATATGTATCAAAGATTTTTTACAAGATCTTTCATTGGCCAGTTTGTATAGCAGCTATATACTATAGCGTTCCGATCCGAACAGTATCTTCGGGCATTGCATAGGGCAAAATGTCAGATCAATATCTCAAAAACTGAAGGACTACTACAAATATGTGCAGACAGACGGGCGTGGCTCCCGTTGATTATTTACATATATATGTAGATATATTGTACATATATTTATATTGACGTTTCCTTTTGAGTATTACCAAGTTTGTGGCAAATTTAATGATGTTTATAGTATAAAAGTGGAATATGTATCCGGAAAGTAATAGCACGACTGTACTTTGGAGCGTGCGCGAGTTAAGGAACTCATTCCTTATGATATAAACATAATGTATCAAAATAACATTAAAGAAAATGCATCACAACAAACTTTAGTTGGAACAATAGAAATGCACTATCACTACAACAAACAATCCTAAACAAACAAACATCAAAACAACCTTGAGTTTGAATACCACACAACCTTGGCTTAGAACAAAGGAAAACTATCTAAGCAAACAATATATATGTGAACAAACATAAACAAATAATATAATATACATCTGTATCTAAACAAAATAGCAATAAGCAAGCATACTAGTTAGTATAAATGGATGTAAGAACCATGTACGTAATGAGTTGGTCTTGAGTATTAATTAAGAGTTCACATTTCGGGGCAGCTTAAAGATATATTCTCTTGACTAATTTTTACTTCATGTAAAAATTAACTCGCGCACCGACTGCAGGCTTACCAGATGTTGCTTTAGCATGAATCTTTGAGTATAATCGCGAGACAATGAAGCAATTTTCCGAGTGGCACTGGCATCTCCTCGCCAAAAAAGGGAAGAATGAGCAAATCCAGAGTGAAACAATGCTCATTGTCTTTAATGACATCAAAGGCATCGCCCACCATGAATTTGTTTCTCCTGGACAAACCGTCAACGCCAACTTTCCTCAAGTCCTCAAGAAACTCAAACTAAGGGTCAATGGGGTCTGAAAAGACATCGCAGACTGCTGGAAGTTGCACCACGACTACGTCCCGGCTCACATCGCCTTTCTTGTGAACAGCTACCCAACCAAGGCCGGCATCCCAACGCTTCCGCAGCCGACCTACAGCCCAGAAGTAGTAATTTAAAGACGAAACTTTAATTTGGTGCAAGGCATCGTAGTATGAATGAGCATATGTAGTTTTAAACCGTTTAGAAAGTGGCCTCAGCCTTGAATAAGCATATCTCGCAAATCACATACATCACAATTTTAAATTCAATAACGATTCGATGTATCGGACTATTGACCTTAATGTTAAGTTTTCCGGCACTTTGTAAAAGAGTATTTTTCAAAATATTAAATATTGATATATGTCCATAATCTCTTCGACAAATTGCAATTTAACAACACCAGCAGTTGGACAAGCACCCCAAACCACAACCTGGCCACCACCGTGCTTAAATGTCGGCAAATATTGCATTTGCCTTCCATCCATGAATATAACGCCCTTCCAGAAAGAAAATCTTTCCCAATGTAATTATTCCTAACAAAAGGTTTCTTTCGAGCAATTCTACCTAATATGGGAGTTTCAAACTTCCAGTTGAACTAATAGCGAATATATTAGTCACGCAAAAACATCTAACGTAAACAATTATATATTGATCTAATTAATGAAAACATTGTTTTTTTGAAATCCGTTGACTTTCTTGTTAAGTTTTTGAACATGCAGTTTGCAAACTGCCAATCTTCAATCATTTGGAATTTAGAAGTGAGTTTTTCCCATTTCTTGGCAAATTCTGCCTCTAGGTAAAATGTAGTTAATTGTAAAATTCTGCTTATAACGAGCGGTAAAGCGTAAAATAGTCTCAAAATCTGTGTTGATCTTCTTTCATATCATGGAAATGAAAACGACTCTTTTGTCAATGCAGCGAATCTTCTCCTCATTCCATATATAACGCTGTCAAGTAAGACATAGAAAGTGTTTCTTTTGAATTAAGGTTTTTTATTTCCTGCAATTCTCAATTTATGGAGGCCGTTGCCGTGTTTTTTGTTCTTGCTGATGACGACATCGTCTCATGCTCTAAACTCTCTGCAACTAATTTGCATTCATTATAAATTGCTTTCCACTGATCGCGTAGAAATTGCAAATCCACAAGAAGGTTTTATATGTCTAAAAAATGTCTTTCATTGAATGATTTAAGGATTTCAAACCCGCAGTCAGATTTGCCTATGTGTTTCAAAACAACCGATGATGACGTTAGCGATTCTGGGATTCTGTCAGAATACCTTGTATTAGAAAGACCGTGAATTGAAATGTGTATTATGGATTTCTGAATTTTCCCACGTTGTATGTTGCTACTGTATGTTGAAACATTTTTGAACGGCACCAAATTAAGTTATTGCTCCAGGACAGTATACTACCGAGTCGATTCGAGTTATATTCAGCGTGTGGGTACCACAGAGCAAAATAACTGCATACTTCCGGCGGGAATTACCAACGAAAATTACGATCATAGTAACCCCGAAGCTCAACGGGGTTGAGTTAACAATTAAGAAGCATACGAAGAACCGGGGTGTAATTTTAAATAGGAAATAATGTCGAAACTCAGATTCGGATTACCATAGCCACACCCCCAAAACACAATTAATCGAACAACTATAGAACCATGTACAGATACTATATATCTATGATTGAACAATTTTTTTAAAAGTGGGCTAGCCTTGTCCTCTAATAAGTTTCCTGTACGTGTCTCCAAAGCTATAATAACCAAATTCGCTCAGGACAAATATTTTTCACATTCCTACCCACCATGTATAAATACAAGGTGCGTTCCAAAGTAAACAGGACTTAAAAGAAAAACAACCCTTTTAAATGGCCTATACGTCTGCATAACGCTTGCCTTTCATGCAAATGCATTTTTACGAAAAGGAAGAAGTCGCACGTAGCCATATCAGGTGAATACGGGGAGTGGTTAATGGTTAAAATGTGATTTTTGGTAAAATAATCGGTCATAAGCGTCGATCGATGAGAGCAATTTTTGGTCGTCAGTCAATTTGTACGGAACAAATCGTGCATACTCCTTTCGTAAGCCAAAATGTTCGGTCAAAATGCGATAAATCTATGTTTTGGAGATGTTAAATTCCATTTTCATGAATTTCGGTTGGTTTTTGATGAATTCACGCACAGTTTCGATGGAATTTCCGGTGATCACGGATTTTGAATGGCTTACATGTTGATTGCCATTTATGTCCCCACAACCACTTTAAAACGTTGAAACCACCTGTACACTCTGCTACGGGATAGGCAATTATCGCCATAAACTTTTTTCATCAAATGAAACGTTTCGGTAAAAGTTTTACAAATTTTAAGACAAAATTTACTGTTGGCTCCTTATTCGAAACTCATTTTCGTACCGATAACACAAACGTACTGACACTTAAAACGCAATAACTTCACTCCCAATCTATGAAATGTCATGAAATTCTCACTGGATATTGTATTACGATTTTGTTACAAGTATCTGAAATTGCGACAAATTTATAAATGAATGCGCCAGAGACATACAGTGGCTCAAACGCAAAATAGGACACCGCTCTATACTACAAAAAAGATCTCCAGTTTGAGTAAAAACGAAAAGTTTTTTTAATAAAAAGTAAGCAACATATTTTGAACTTATATTAGCTGGTACTTCCAAGTAATCGGAAAGCAAACAAATTTCGAAGAGCAGCAAGAAATTGTGCAACTTCATTCTGAAGGGCTATCAATTCGCGAAATTTCCAAATAAAACTGGAAAACCAGGAAAAAAACTTAATTTCCATGATGAGCGCCGACTATTGAAGGCAGTGAAATTGAATCCTTTTGTTAGCGCTCCAGAATTAAAACTTTTTGCTGAAAAACAGCTTGAAACAATCCGTAATGATTTAAGTCCACGTTCGAATTATGAGGAAAAAACCATTTACATATCAACGTTAGAAACAAAGCAAAGCGGCTAAAATTTGCTGAAGAATACTTATCAAAAGCAGAGAGTTTTTGGAATACGGTAGGACAATTTAAAGTTAACTAATGTAATAAATTTGACTAATTATTTGGTATTATAGGTTTTATTTATTGATGAAAGTAAATTTAACTTACATACATACATGGTTCTAATGGCAGGAGTTTCGAATGGAGAAAACCGTACACAGAATTTGAACGTAAAAATACACGTACCACAGTAAAGCACGGTGGTGGTTCTGTGATGGTTTGGGGCTGTATGTCCCGTGTAGGAGTGGGAAACTTAACATTTGTCGTGGGAAATATGAATAGGTTTTCCTATCTTGATACAATAAAGGCAAATGTTAAGCAAAGTGTAACTAAATTGGGTATCGAGAGCAATTTTGCCTTTTATCAGAACAACGATCCCAAGCATACTTCCAAAGTTGCGAAAATGTGGTTATTCCATAACTGTCCCAAATTATTGCAACCACCTCCACAATCATCAGACTTAAATGTCATTGAGCATGTATGGGAAGATTTGGCTAGTCGTGTATATAAAAACCGATTTAAATCAATCAAAGACCTGAAAACTGCAACAATGGCAGAGTGGCTAAGAATCCAACCAAATTTTTGCAAGATATTAGTGGAATCTATGCCAATACGTCTCCAAGCCGTTTTAACCGCAAAAGGTTATGCTATTAAATATTAATTAAAAAAAATGTATCCAAATATAAACAAAAATAAAAATTGAGCCATTGTATATATAAAAAAGGATTTTATAGGAGCTTTTAGCAAAATTGGACAATTGATCGTGGCACCACCTACCTTAAGGTAAAATTTAATATCCTAAGAAAAACTTGACCAATTTGAACCCAATTTAGTGTGTTGGTTTCCCAACATTTCTATATCTTCTGGTATATATATATCTATTTCTATCACTTAACAATATCCGAAACAAATATCAATAAAATTCTGCACAAATAGTGCCCTAAAGCCTAAAATATATACTATTGATATACTATAGCTTCTTCTTCTTCTTTACTGGCGTAGACACCGCTTACGCGATTATAGCCGAGTCAACAACAGCGCGCCAGCCGTTTCTTCTCTTCGCTACGTGGCGCCAATTAGATATTCCAAGCGAAGCCAGATTCTTCTCCACTTGGACTTTCTAACGGAGTGGAGGTCTTCCTCTTCCTCTGCTTCCCGCGGCGGGTACTGCGTCGAATACTTTCAGAGCTGGAGTGTTTTCATCCATCCAGACAACATAACCTAGCCAGCGTAGCCGCTGTCTTTTAATTCGCTGAATTATATCAATGTCGTCGTATATCTCGTACAACTCATCGTTCCATCGAATGCGATATTCGCCGAGGCCAATGCGCAAAGGACCATAAATCTTTCGCAGAACCTTTCTCTCGAAAACTCGTAACGTCGACTCATCGGTTGTTGTCATCGTCCAAGTCTCTGCACCATATAGCAGGACGGGAATTATGAGCGTCTTATAGAGTTTGGCTTTTGTTCGTCGAGAGAGGACTTTACTTTTCAATTGCCTACTCAGTCCGAAGTAGCACTTATTGGCAAGAGTAATTCGGCGTTAGATTTCCAGGCTGACATTGTTGGTGGTGTTAATGCTGGTTCGTAAATAGACGAAATTATCTACAACTTAGTTATGACTGTCAACGGTGACGTGAGAGCCAAGTCGCGAGTGCGACGACTGTTTCTTTGATGACAGGAGATATTTCGTCTTGCCCTCGTTTCACTGCCAGACCCATTTGCGTTGCTTCCTTGTTCAGTCTGGAGAAAGCAGAACTAACGGCGCGGGTGTTGAGGCCGATGATATCAATGTCATCGGCATACGCCAGTAACTGTACCCTCTTATAAAAGATTGTACCGATTAAATTCTGCAGCTCGAATAATTTTCTCCAGCAGCAGATTGAAGAAGTCGCACGATAGGGAGTCGCCTTGTCTGAAACCTCGTTTGGTATCGAACTGCTCGGAGAAGTCCTTCCCGATTCTGACGGAGCTTTTGGTGCTGCTCAACGTCAGTTTACACAGCCGTATTAGTTTTGCGGGGATACCAAATTCAGACATCGCGGCATAGAGGCAGCTCCTTTTCGTGCTGTCGAAAGCAGCTTTGAAATCGACGAAGAGGTGGTGTGTGTCGATTCTCCTTTAACGGGTCTTTTCCAAGATTTGGCGCATGGTGAATATCTGTTCGGTTGTTGATTGCCAGGTCTAAACCACACTGATAAGGTCCAATCAGTTTGTTGACGTTGGGCTTTAATCTTTCACACAATACGCTCGATAGAACCTTGGCTATAGCTTACTGGGAAGATATATGAAATTGGTCCTCGAATTACCAAACTCCTAGAATATGGCGGTGGGTTTTTGAGTTATTTATTTATTTACTAGCTTTGACAAGCCAGACGGAGGATGGGGACATATGTAGAAGTTCACACAAATGAGGAAATTTCTCTGATCGCCATTCACTTGGAAATGGCCAGAAACGATTCGGTTACATATATCTCAAGCACTTGAAGACTTCCGGTCCTAAACCAAGTAACCTCTGGGTAGCCTAAGTACATCCGTTTGAAGGCGAGCTAAACTGAAAAGGCGAAACATTTCCTCCACAGGGTTGTGTGCTGGGTTTGGGATACGCCACGTAAAAAACGACACCAATGAAAAAGTATAAATATCCTCGGATGAGAGATCTCCTTTTGATGACGGCCGTGGCAAACGAATTATGGACTATGATTTGAGGGCATGCTCCTGAAATGTCCGGTCCCTTAATTGGGATGGTGCCGCTGCCCAGCTGGTTGATGTCCTCGTTAGAGTGAAGGCTGACATCACCGCCGTCCAAGAAATATGATGGACGGGACAAAGACTGAGGAGAGTAGGTCCTTGTGGTATTTAGTACAGTGGCCATATAAAAGTGCGCGAATTTGGTGTGGGTTTCGTGATGGGAAATAGACTCCGTCGTCGAGTACTGTCATTCACTCCGGTGGATGAACGTCTAGCCACAATCCGCATCAAAACGAAGTTCTTCAACATATCGCTGATTTGCGCCCACGCCTCGACGGAAGAGAAAGATGATGTGACCAAAGGTCCCTTCTATGAGCACTTGAAGCACACCTATGAGACTTATCCCGCCACGTTCTGCGGGTAGATAACGAAAAAGCGTTTAATTTTGTTTGTAAGATAAAATTACTTTAATATACATAAATTGTTCTCTAGTATAACTGAGTAATATCAAAAGTTTGTGCAATCAGCGTAGAAATGGATGTTATGTATTTTAGTGACATTAACCCATTTCCTTCCGCGTTTGGTTTATGCATCGTCTTCTCTTCCAAAAATTCCATTTGCCGTACACATTTTTACCGTCTTTGCGAAAAAAAATTGCATATAATAGGTAGAAAGGCTTTTAGAAAGTCTTGATAATGTAAAGTAATTAATTAATTTTTCCGGCTCCTAGGAATGCCGTGTCGTTATCTTACGTGTGCGCAACTCTGACGCATCGCTCGTAAACAGAATTGTTGAAGCTGCATGTAACATAAATAAACCAGTCTTAATATTTCCTTGCCTTTTTGTAAACTTTGTAAACGTACAATGATGATCAGAGAAAGAATTTAACTTTGTTAACTTTTAGTGAGGGATTTAAATTTGTTTTTGTGTAAACACGTGTCTACATACTATATATGGGTTTCCAATAAGACTGATATGGTTTATTAAAAAAACACATTAATTGTTAAGAAACTTCAAATGTTTTTTATTAGGTTCGAAGTACAATCGATGCAATTAAGTTCTGAATACAAAATGATTCAAATGGCTCTCACGACGTTTTTTGCAGGAACGAATTTGATGAACCCAATATTTGAGGACTTATTACACTAAATCAAGACTATGTCATGAATAGCAAGTCCAATATTGACTCATACAGCTCAAAGAGAATCTGGTTTATTGCTAAAGACCAATGACTTCAAATAACCCCACGCGAAATACTCGAATGGTGTTAACTCACAATTTCCTGAAGGTCATTCTATTTCACAAATTCTTGAAATAATCGAATATCCAAACTTTTCTGGCAATAATTCGGTTGTTGAACATGTTGGGTTGCACATAGTCCGTTGTGTTGGAACCAGATGTTGTCAAGATCAACTTCATCCAATTGCGGTCATAAACAGTTGGTTATCATCGATCAAAACCGCTCTCTATTTACAATAACGGTGTCACCAGCTTAATTTTGGAAGAAGTACGCACTAAAGACCAACACCAAACAGTCAATTTAAATGAATGTAATGGTTGTTAATGTATATTTGGTGGATTTTCTGAGCCCCTTCGGAGAATATGACTTGTTTAAAAAAATCGTTATCGTTTTCAAGTTGTTCCAAGGCAATTTGAACAGGTGGACGTTTATTAGGACCATAAAATGGCATAAGAAAAATGGGGATATGAAAGGAATGCCACGCACTAAATTTTGTGGAAATCAGTAGGTCGGGTCTTGAGAAATGGAATTTCAACAAAAAGTGTGTACGTATATGTCCCACGCCCGTCGGCCTTATTCCATACCGGCTCTCTTACCAATTTCATCCATTTTTACACTGTTAGTAGGAATTCTCATAATATTCGAGCTGGATAAATTTGGTTGTTGTAGCTTTAACAGTTTAGAAAATGTGTATCTTTAATCCATTAGAGGGCGAGATCGCGCCCACTTTTTCAACAGTTTTTGCCGACAGATGCCCCTTGCTGCTAAGTGCATCATTACAGTTCTACATCATAGCTAAGTGCTTAGTTATACCACTTTATAATTTTTGGTTATGGCATTTTGTGCAGATAGCAGTGGTTTTATTGCGCCCATCTCGTATTTTTTTGTGCTAGGGAACCCGAACACAAAGTTTTTAAGATATCTCAATTCTTACTCAAGTTACAGATTGCACGGACGGGCAGACAGTCAGCCGGATTTCAACTTTTCTCGTCATCCTGATCATTTATATACAGATGTGGTGAAGTCACCCTGTGCGCACTGCAATTCTCACAAAGCTTTAAAATTACAACTCAGACAAAGTACTAAAAATGCAACTCTAAAATAATAAATTATTCGTCCTGGCAACCCTTATTATACTATTTCCTTTTTGTAAAGCTAATGAACGTTTTTTCTGGTGCGAACCACCAAACTGGTGACCTCGTGCTCTAGAAAATGTTTCAACATGAGCTCAAACAATATCACGCTTGTAACTGATGGAGGAAGTATGGCGAATGCCGCTTCTACAAACATTTTCTTTCCACGGATCCCGTTCACAATGATATCGAACGATAATATCGAGGCATATTTTTATTCCCTCGATTTTTGGTGCAAGGCATCGCGAATTGTCATCGATTCCGCGAAATTCCACATCGTTCTCGGGAGGGTCCCGCCGTCAGCAATGACGCATCCAACGCGCTTTCAAAGAACTACCATTAAGAGATCGCCGACCTAACGACTTGTTCAATGAGATGCGTCGCGCCACAGGGCCCGCGCTTAGCGAAAGCATACTTCACGACCTCTGGGTGAGCCGAATGCGAATTCCATCGCCGAATGCCTGGCATTGAATGTAGCATTACATCCGAAACTTAGCCATCGGAAGAAATTTTTATACTACGAGCTGAAATCGAAACCTTGTCAAAGCAAGTCAGTTTACTTTTGAGTAAGGGGCCGACATCGTTCCAGATCTACATCACGCAACAAATCCGTTAACCGAAATATACATAGCCTTTGTCTGTACCACGCTAAATTTGGTAGCAACGCCACAAAGTGCCGACAGCCGTGTACCGTCAAACAGACCCTGGTACTAAAAAAGTTTTCGACTTTGTGCTTTCGGAACATCTGCCAACATGCATATTTTAATTAATTCGGGGGCAGACGTTTCAGTCGTTCCAAGGTCCAATGCAACGGTTTACCGCAAATGGCTCACGTGTACTTAGATACGGTGAAGTCATCCTGAATTTACGCCGCGAATTTCTATGGAATTTTATTATAGCAGACGTCTCACAGGCCATATTAAGCGCCGAGTTCCTCGGACACTATGGTTTAGTTGTAGACTTGAAAGGGAGACTAACTTGGCAATCGCACCACTCTGCTAAATACATCGCGCCCAATAACACGACTAACAACACCAAGCATTGCTACAATCGACACTTCGCAGAGATTTTCAGACATCGTCAAAGAGTTTGCTGAAATTACGGACAAAAATATCGAGGCACATCTGTCCGACACCACTATCTATGGACACCACTATCGCCACAAAAGTTAGGAGCTGATCGTGGAGGCCGTACGGCGACTATAGAGCGGTGAATACCGTAACAGTACCGGACCGTTACCCGCTATTATTCCTGCAAGACTTTTGTGCAATCTTAACTGGTAAAATTGTTTTCTAAGATAGACATTCAAAAAGCCTTTCATCAAGTGCCAATACATCCCGATGATATTTGCAAACCTGCCATCACGACGCCGTTTGGACTATATGAGTTTACTCATACGACTTTTGGGTTAGGAAATGCCCCTCAAACGTTCCAGCGTCTAATGAACGAGGTGTTTCGAGGTTTGGACTTTGTTTTCACGTCCCTTGACGAGCATAAGGCACATCTTCGCTTGGTCTTCAGCCATTTAAAAGACTTCAACTTAAGCATCAACATCTCAAAATCGAATTTCCAAGTTTTCGAGTTTGAATTCTTGGGCCATTCAATCACGAAAGATGAGATCCGCCCACTTCGTAGCCGTATAAAAGCCTTAACGCAGATCCCAGTTCTGACTGTTGCCAAGGAACTTAAGCATTTTTTAGCTATGCTGAACTTTTATCGTCGATTCTTGCGTCGCTGGAACATCAAGGACCACTTTTTGCCATAATCCTGGGTAACAGAAAAAACGAAATAGCACTCTTCATTGAACCGAAGCTACTAAACGCCACTTCGAAACCTGCAAATCTAAGTTAACAAATTGCACTATGCTAGCTAATCCACTGCCCAATGCAGAACTATCACTTTGGGTAGACCCGTTCGACTTTGCAGCCGGTTCCGTTCTGAATGAAAAATGTCGCCGCTGATTGCTCTCTCACAACGCAGGGTTGCCAATATCGATATACTGTAGTAATTATCAACTTTTATAATTCAATTTGTTCAATATGTTTGAAATTTTCTTAAAATAACTCAAAATCAGAGTCGAATGCTTTTATTTATAAATATATAAACTATTTTTAATAGTTTGTTTTCAGTTTTGATATTTTGTAATGTAAAAAATTGTATTTGAAAACATAGATGTATATGCGTATTGGGCAATGGCAACATTGTTCAAATGAAAACAAGCAAAGATGGCTGCTTTCTGCGTTTTTCCTACGTGCTTAACTGTGCACACATTTGCTCCATAAGGAAGAAAAAGGAAGGAAGGGAGTAGCGTTTTTGACTGGTTCTGCTATTAGCCGAGGATCAAGTCGACGATGGAGAATTAAATTCGTATCTCAATGGTATAATCCATCATTATTTTAAGCTAAAGAAATTTGCTTTACCTTTCAGTACCAAGAGAATCTTTTGCGATGTCTCTACGATTTGTCAGGATTCCTGCAAACAACACACAATTTGTCGCATTCTAGTTTACGTGGTACAACAAAGCTGATGGTCGATCGATTTGATCAATTTGAGAGCGCGTTGTTCCAGCAACTGTTCCAATGTCTCGGTATTTCACATTTGCGAACAACACCGCACCACCCGCAAAGAATGATGGCAGCGTACATTAATATCTTCGATTCTGTGCCCCAATGCAGATCAGTGGACGTCCTATCTACAAATTATTTTATTGGGATTTTTACTTCTTGGCATACACCAGCAAATCCGTTCGTACATAACAAGCAGGAATGAAGTCACCACATACAACCGTTAGATGAACAAAACTGTTATACTCTATAGCAACAGATTGGAAGAGTATAAAAATACAGATCTTGACATATTAAATATGATCGAAACAACACTTAGAAATCATAAACTTAGAATCACAAATTCGGCATACGACTTGCTAGCATCTCACATCTTCTTCTTAACTGGCGTTGACACCGCTTATGCTATTATAGCCGAGACGACAACCCTCGCGCCAGTCGTTTCTTCTTTTCGCTACGTGGCGCCAATTGGATATCCCAAGCGAAGCCAGGTCCTTCTCCACTTGGTCCTTCTAACAGAGTGGAGGTCTTCCTCTTCCTCTGCTTCCCCCGTCGGGTACTGCGTCGAATACTTTCAAAGCTGAAGTGTTTTCGTCCATCCGGACAACATGACCTAGCCAGGGTAGCCGCTGTCTTTTAATTCGCTGAACTATGTCAATGTGGTCGTACATCTCGTACAGCTCATCGTTCCATCGGATGCGATATTCGCCGTGGCCAATGCGCAAAGGACCGTAAATCTTTCGCAGAACCTTTCTCTCGAAAACTCTTAACGTCGACTCATCAGTTATTGTCATCGTCCAAGTCTCTGCACCATATAGCTGGACAGGAATTATGAGCGACTTATAGAGTTTGGTTTTTGTTTGTCGAGAGAGGACTTTGCTTCTCAATTGCCTACTCAGTCCGAAGCAAAGCACCTGTAGGCTGACATTGCTGGTGGTGTTAATAATGATTTCTAAATAGACGAAATTATCTACACTTTCAAAGTTATGACTGTCAACAGTGACGTGAGAGCCAAGTCGCGAGTGTGACGACTGTTTGTTTGATGACAGGAGATATCTCGTCTTGCCCTCGTTCACTGCCAGAGTCATTTGCTTTGCTTCCCTGTCCAGCCTGGAGAAAGCAGAACTACCGGCGCGGGTGTTGAGGCCGATGATATCAATATCATCGGCATACGCCAGCAGCTGTACGCTCTTATAAAAGATAGTACCTGCCCGATTAAGTTCTGCAGCTCGATATCGCCTTGTCTGAAACCTCGTTTGGTATCGAACGGCTCGGAGAGGTCCTTCCCGATCCTGCCGGAGCTTTTGGTGCTGCTCAACGTCAGTTTACACAGCCGTATTAGTTTTGCGGGGATACCAAATTCAGACATCGCAGCATAAAGGCAGTTCCTTTCCGTGCTGTCGAAAGCAGCTTTGAAATCGACAAAGAGGTGGTGTGTGTCGATTCTCTTTTCACGGGTCTTTTTCAAGATTTGGCGCATGGTGAATATCTGGTCGGTTGTTGATTTTACAGGTCTAAAGTCACATTGATAAGGTCCAATCAGTTTGTTGACGGTGGGCTTTAATCTTTCACACAATACACTCGATAGAACCTTATATGCGATGTTGAGGAGGCTTATCCCACGGTAGTTGGTGCAGATTATGGGGATTTTTTATGGATTGAGCATAGCACACTTAAATTCCAATCGTTGGGCATGCTTTCATCCGACCATACTATACAAAGAAGCTGATGCATGCTCCTTACCAGCTTTTCGCCGCCGTGTTTGAATAGCTCGGCCGGCAATCCATCGGCCCCCGCCGCTTTGTTGTTCCTCAGGCGGGTAATTGCTATTCGAACTTTTTACTGGTCGGGCAATGAAACGTCTGCTCCATCGTCTTCGATTGGGGAATCGGGTTCGCTTTCTCCTGGTGTTGTACGTTCACTGCCATTCAGCAGGCTAGAGAAGTGTTCCCTCCATAATTTAAGTATGCTCTGGGCATCGGTGACTAGATCACCTTTGGGGGTTCTACAAGAGTATGCTCCGGTCTTGAAACCTTCTGTAAACCGCCGCATGTTTTCGTAGAATTTTCGAGCATTACCCCTGTCGGCCAGCTTATCAATCTCTTCGTACTCACACATTTCGGCCTCTTTCTTTTTTTTTTGTCTGCAAATGCGTCTCGCTTCCCTCTTCAATTCTCGGTATCTATCCCATCCCACACGTGTTGCGGTCGATCGTAACGTTGCGAGATAGGCAGCCTGTTTTCTCTCCGCTGCGACACGGCACTCCTCGTCGTACCAGCTGTTCTTTTGCACTTTCCGAAAATCTATGATTTCGGTTGCAGCTGTACGTAAGAAGTTTGAAATGCCGTCCCACAGTTCCCTTATACCGAGTTGTTGACGAGTGCTCTCAGAGAGCAGGAGTGCAAGCCGAGAAAATCGTTTGGCTGTCTGTTGTGATTGCAGCTTCTCGACGTCGAATCTTCCTTGTGTTTGTTGGCGTGCGTTTTGCTGCACAGAGGCGGGTGCGAATCTTGGCTGCAACAATATAGTGGTCCGAGTCGATGTTAGGACCTCGGAGCGCACGCACATCTAAACACTGGAGACGTGTCTTCCGTCTATCACAACATGATCGATCTGGTTGGTGGCTTTTCGATCCGGAGACAGCCAGGTAGCTTGATGAATCTTCTTATGCTAGAATCTAGTACCACAGATAACCATATTTCGGGCCCCGGCGATCAGCCTCAACCCATTTGGGGATGTTTCCTCGTGGAGGCTGAATTTACCGGCCGTCGTACCAAAGATACCTTCTTTGCCCGCCCTGGCGTTAAAATCGCCAAGCACGATTTGACATCGTGGCGGGGGCAGCACTCATAGGTGTGCTCCAAGCGCTCATAGAAGGCATCTTTGGTCACATCGTCCTTCTCTTCCGCCGGGGCGTGGGCGCAATTCAGCGATATGTTGAAGAACCGCGCTTTGATGCGAATGAGTGTGAGGAGTGAATGATAGTACTTGGCGACAGAGTCTCTCTCCCACCACGAATCCCACACCAAACTTGCGCTCCTTTATATGGCCACTGTAGTAAATGCCACAAGCACCTACTCGTTTCTGTCCTTGTCCCGTCCATCGCATTTCTTAGACGGCGGTGATGTCAGCCTTTATTTTCGCGAGGATATCAACCAGCTGGGCAGCGGAACTTTCCCAATTAAGGGACCGGACATTCCAGGTGCATGCCCTTAATTCGTAATCCGAGGCTTTTTTGGTATGATTTTTTACATGGCGGGTCCCAAACGCAACGCACAACCCTGCGGAGGGGATTTTTCGCCTTCTCACATTAGCTCGCCTTCAAACGGATGTTCTTAGGCTACCCAGAGGATACTTGGTCAAAGACCGGAAGTCGTGAGCTGCTTGAGTCATATGTAAAAGAATCGTTTCTGGTCACTCCCAAGTGAATGGCGATCAGAGAACTTTCCTCAATTGCATGAACTTCTACACATGACTCCATCCTCTACATATCTCACATACAATCAATAATCATATGGAGCAAAGTCAACCGGATGTTCGAAAAAACTGATAATTGTCATAAGGTGGCTAGGTAAATTTTTCGCTCAAATTTATCCATTTTAGGCACTGTCATAATTAAAACATGTTCTCCCAATTTCATTGAGATAACTCAAATATTGGCTGATGTAAGCCAGCATAAAGTCATCTGAAAATTCGAAAATCTCTATATATGGTATATGGGGTCTTAGGGAAGTATTGGCCCGATTCGACAAATTTTTTACATACAGACATACTATTGTCAGAGAAGAATGATCCATGAATTTCAATTATATGTCGCACACATTGACCGATATTTTTGGTCAAAAGTCAACTATAGATACTGCACATATTCGGTACCTAGGGTTTTGAACAGTTAATGGCGATATGTGGGCGCGGCAGTGGTCCAATTACGCCCATCTGCGGACTAGTATTTTTTTTATACTAAGGAACCCACATACCAAGATTCCATCGAGATATATCAATTTTTACTCAGGTTGTAGCTTGCATGGACGAACGGACCTACGGACAGACAGACAGTCAACCATATTTCAACATTTCTAGTCATCCTGATCATTTATATACATACATAACCCTATATCTATATCGTTTAATTTAAAGTGATACGTACAACCTTTAGGTGAACAAAACCATAATACTCTAGAGTAATTGGCTGCAAGAGTATAAAAATGTGTCCGTACCTCACACACACGGCACCTATAATTTTTTAAAAAGGCAACGTAGCGTATACGTAACAGAGAAGTGCTGAATATGAATTGAATTGGTTTGAATCGCGGTCCAAACCATATTCCTTATGTAATAAATTCCGTTGTTTTGTTGGACATTTTGTCTTTGTCTAGCTGTTATCGTATTTCCAATGTTATCAACATTAGCAAATGACGTGTGAGAGTCGGCTTTGGAAACTTCTGTAAAAATAAGCTTCTATAGTGCTTTACGTAAAACGTAACTTTTTAACTAACCATTATGTGACACTGATATAATACCTAGATCTTTGGCTAGTTTGATACGTCTAGAAATAGTAAAAGAGGTATAGGCGGTATATCGGTTCATTTCATTTTACTATACCTGTACCTTATGCGGTATTGTTATTATACAATGGAAGTTTTGGAATACGTTTTTTTGAAGTATGCAGCCAGCTTCCGTTAAGATAAACTTTAGTGATGATGAATGGACGCGGACATTCCTTATTTCCAACAAAAGAGGGCGTCCCACGATGGACACTTAGGATGCAAAATTTGGTGAATCGTTAATTTTGAAAAAATGGTCCATACAAATGGCTGCAATGTGGCCGATAATTCATTCAAATCATAAACGCCATGAAATTATATGCATAACAGAAAACCGAACCTATATTATATTAAGCCTAAAAGCTCGTTACTAACGAAGATGAATTTGCGATTACGAAATTCCTAGTACATCAGCCAATTATGGTACCTGCGTTATCCCGTTTGGCACACTGTACGTATTCGAGAAAGTGTTGTTGATTTTGGCTGTGATTTTGAGATCAATTAAGAATGATTTAATGACACTCAATACTCTTTCAACAATCTGGCATTTCTCAAGTTGTCCTAAAAGAGGTTTTTTTTGGAATTCGAACCACGAGATTCATTTTGAAAGATTTTTCTCTAATACTTTCCCCATGCAGCAGAGGATTGATATACATACGTCTGTAACCAATGTGTACAGATTTAATTTCATAAGATCATACCCAACTATAATATAAAGAACAGCGGGCACTTCACTTTACAAATACCCAAAGCATATTTAATTTCTAAAGCAGGCCTTTGTGGCATACCTTATCGAATGCCTTTTCAGCATTCGATAATTCTGCAGAACAGACATTTTTTTCTACAATGTATGTAATTACATATATGCATTTGCTATTTATTTTTGCTTTATTATTTTGCTGAAGTGTATTAGGGGAATTTTCTAAATAAGCTTTCAAATAATTATTTTTCCTTCCAAGCCACATGTGGCATATTTCATGTACAGCGTAGTACATCAAATTTCAGTTGGTCTGTATTTAACACAATTTCTTACATGTTTTCATAGCTTTTCATATCTTTCTTAAGCATTGCCAGTCTGTGCGTTAGTTGTTGTTTTACCTTTATTTCAATAATTTGGAAAATGATCCGAGTTAAGATCATAACTCTAATTAATCGGTAGAAGAATTCTAGATAATTTACCGACAATTATACAGACAATATGATAGCGAGCCGGCGAAAAGCCTGCAAGTTTTTCGTCTTCGAAGTTTTTGCGCGTGATGATTGATAAAGTTTTTTTTTATAGTCTTGCAACATGTTGCTGCAGAGTATAACAGTTTTGTCTAAAACTAATCGAGTTAAATATAGGGTTATATACATATGTATATATCAATAATAAAGATGAAAAGGCGAGGTCCAATCCGGTGACTATCTGTCCGTCCATCTGTGCAAACTGAATAAAAATTGATTTATCTTAATCCAACACATGTTTCTCGGCATCGTAGGCCGATTAGCATTGCAAATGGACGTAATCGGACCACAAAACGTCCTTAAGCGAAAACCTATAAAGTATCAAAATTAAGGACCAAATTAAGATTAAGGGGTGTAATTTGGTACAGGGATCGCAGTAACAAGGGACACCTGTAGGCTAAATTATTGAAAAAGTGGACGTGATCCGCCTAATTGGTTTAATATAACTATCTCCAAAACCACTTAAGGGGGTATACCAGTGTGACGCATGAAAAATTAAGCGATTTTCGTGAATTTTTTAAGAGAAAGTACGCGATTGAATATTTCAAACTTCTTTGAACGCAATAAGGTATATTTTCAGCTAAATTTAGAAATTTTTTTTAAAACATGTTGAAAAATAACGGAGTTATGGGCTCTCTTCGGAAGTTCCAAAAAAAAGTGCCCCAAATGCTGGTATGATTCCATGAGTAGCTGAAACAAAAAAATTTGAGAAGTTTATTGAACTTAAAAATATTTCCTACACAGTGACTTACGATGTTTGAAAAATATGAAAAATTAACAAAATGACCTAGTTTTGAAAAACAAAAATCGTATTTTTAGGTAAAAAATTATCGTTTTTTAATGCCAAATTGACAATTTTCAACCAATCAAAAAAATCGTAAATCATTGCATAGCAAATGTAGTCAAAAATACTCAGCTTTAATTTGAAGTCGATCGGTTAATTACTCGTTGAGTTATGACGCTAGAAATTTTGAAAAATGTCATTTCAAGAAAAACGCGTTTAAAGTTTCACTAATAAATGTTTGCAACTCCGAGCGGTCGCTCTTTAGAACGCTGCCATCCAAAGACTATTCAAGATACGACCTTCCCAATTTCACAGGATATTTATGGAAATATAAGCTATCGAAAAAGCAAAAAACAAATTTTTTTTTGAAAGTGTCACACTAGTATAACTCCTTAAACTGCGAAAACCAAAAACAAGATGCAAAGACATTAAATTTGACCCAATTAAATTTTTGGACGGCATTTCGGATATCTCTGGACTTTCTCCACCGGTTTCTACCAAATTTGGTATATAATATTCTTTTGACGTTCCTAAATGACAGTGTGAAAATGAGCGAAAGGCCTACAACCACGCCTACTTTCCATATTAGGGTGATTCAAAAAAAGTTTTTTTTTCGATTGGTACTCGGAAAAGTAAGTTCCGGGACACCTCTAAGAAAGCCTCTCCAAATATGAGTTTTTAATTGTAACGGGAAGGTCCTCCTACATAGTTTTCTATTTTTTCTTATTATGAGAAAGAAAAATTTATATCTCGCTTCCAACTACTTGAAAAAATATCTTGTTCCTTAGATTTTGTAGGAAATTGAATGCCCTAAAAAAAAGTCTCCTATCATTTTTTCGTAAACCCAAGCGTTTAAAAGATATTAACAGTTAAAGTTTGAATATTTTTGCGAAAATTTTTTATTTCTTATTAATTTTGTAACTCAATGAAAAAAAAAAAATATTATGAATGATGCTTCCCACGGCGCACACACTCACGAATTACCACAGATTGGTTTATGCCACCATATGACTAAAAATTTACCAAATTGAACCAAAACTGTACAAGCGCCTAGGCCTGAATGTGTGATGTGCTCATAGTTGACTTTTTACCGGAAATGTCGGCCAAAATGTAAAATAATATAATTGAAACTCAGAGGGAATTCTTTCCTGACAGTATAAGTCTGTGTACAGTAATTGAGTCTAATCGGATTAATATTTCCCGTAACCTTCATATATTTACCTAATATAAAGATTTTCGTACTTCCGGGTGACTCTATATCGCATACTTGTATATCGGCCAACATGTGAGTTATCTCTATGAAAATGACAGAGCGAGGTTTTCTTATAAAAGTGCATTTTTTATGCTTAGAATGAATAAAATCGAGTGAAAACTCGCCCTGGACCCCATAACAAACAAGCATTATGCTTTTTTCATTTCAATTTTTTATTTCAATCGAACAATTTGTTTTGCTTTTATATACAAAATAATTAATGGTGCTCTGCGTATAAATTGCAGAGAATCTGGTTACTTTATAAGATGATACGGATTTTTGCGCTTAAACCCTTCTTTCCATTTACTTGGAGTGACAAGAGCCCTGGCTTCAGTGACATTTGTTGATTGATGCAGCAACTGAGTCAATTCCGAGATCGCGTTCAAGATCGTGACTGCGAACATATCAAGGCGCATTGACGGCGCGTCTTAAAACTTTGTTTTGAAATCGCTGGATTTGTGCAACAATGCCAGGGCTTGAGCAGTCCCAAAGTTGTATCCCATAAGTCCAAACTGGTCTGAACACCTGCTTATAGACTAGAATTTTGTTATATGTGGATAATGCAGAGTTTCTACCCAATAGCCAATACATGTTTCTGAATTTTATTTCCAATTCTTATTTTTTCTTTTTGACATGCACTCCATCTAAGTTTTGTGTCCAGGGTCATGCCTAGGTATTTCGCATTATTATGATATGGTATTTGCACACCGTTTAAGTACCGAGGCATATATCTTGTATTGTTTTATGTGAAATCAATGTGTACTGATTTAGTCTCGTTTAATTTTATTCGCCATTTAGCTGTCCACTCAAATATTTTATTTAAATGTTCCTGCAATCTTGCAATTGATGCAGTTTGTGTTTTGCCGACAGACAGAACCGCAGTATCATCAGCAAATGTTGCTGTAATACAATTGTCGCCATGTGGTAGATTGCACGTAAAGAGTAGGTAAAGGAAGGATCCTAATACACTACCCTGAGGAGTACTAGCCTTTATTTCCTTTAAATCATAGTACATATCTCCATGTTTAATTCGAAAAAACGGTCCGAAAGGTATGATTTGAAAACATTGTAATATTTTTTTGGTAAAAGCATTTTAATTTTGTTTAGGAGCCCGCTATCAAAGGGTTTAGACACGTCGAGGAAATCGGCCAAAGTGATGCGCTGGTAATTATGCACATGAAGATATCTTTTTTTTTTTGACATTTTGAAATATTCGGTTTCACTCGAATTTAGTCCTTTCTTACTGGTTTAATATAAAGTTTTACCAGCGCTTGAAGTAATTTCTGGAGGTTTGATTCCTGCGAGTTGCAAGAGTACAAAATGTTCGGTTACACCCGAATTCAATCCTTTCTTATTTGTTTTCTCCAAGTTTTGCAGTTATTTTGAAACGACACAACAACGGTAGCTGGCAGAATGAGTTACGCTGCATTTACAACATTTAGCAGGATCATTTTTTCAACTTTGCTGCATTTATTAGAATGATGTTTGTCTCCACATTTTACACACTTCGATGGAAGCTTTTTTATATTCAAATGTTTCACAGTTTTTGCACTGTTGAATTAATTTAGATGCGTTAATACTCTAAACGGTACTAAGAATGGTTTTCACGTAGTGGATTTTCGCATTGTTTCGGTAGCATCGAGTACTACTAATAACAGTTATACATCTAGCGGCTCCATTGTCTTTCATTTTAATATATTAGTTTTATTTAACCCTGTCATGCCCGAATTAAAATGGGCGGAGCTAAAACATTTCTTAGGACAGATACATACACTGCCACTCAGCTGAATAGGTTCATTATCTCAGAGGTAGGAATTTATCTATAGTTCCTAAACCAGTTTTCCGATTTACATAATTTTTTTTGTTTAATTTTTAAATCATATTAATATAAAATGGTGAAAAAGGCCTTTCAAAAACATATTATTTATTCCTTATTTATTTTTTCTTCTGAAAGGTTAACAAAATCAGTGATTTTTTTCGTTCATCGGATTAGGTTCAACCTAAAAAAATCAAAATTATACAAGTAACTTAAAATAATTTTCATATTTTTGGCACTTAACTCATACTTAAGTAAATTTAAAGCAATTTTTAATAAGTTTATTAATGAGTGAATCCACCGTTTTACGATATAATGTCATATAAACGATACGGAAGCGAGCTATACAAATATCGCAGTATTTGCAGCGAAATTGTTGTCCAGTCCGCAACTAAAGTTGTTTTGCAATCAAATTGCCTGCCTCCTTCATATACCTTGCGCGATAGCAAACTTCATACGATTTCCATTATATTAAGGTTAGGTGAATATGGGGGCCATTCGAGCAAGTCCACATTTTGAGCCTTAATCTGCCCTTTTACCACCCTAGCTGTGTTAATAGAAACGTTATCGTGCTTGTAAGTCCATTTTATAATGAAAAATGTTGAAATAATGAGGGAACGCAGTCTGTATGATAGATTTGTAGGTTTCCGCGTTAATTTTTTAAGTAACAAATTGAAGGTCGCAAGTGCCAAAGACTGATACCGACCCCCACACCACTATGTCTCCCTCACTGCTATGGCGACGGCTCAGGAAGTGCTCTTCTTTTCGAAGATCGTAATAATAATTGTTGTATCCAACAATGCCGTCTAAATTACATTTTGTTTCGTCGGAAAAACCCACTTTCTGTCATTCGCTCGTCCAGCTCATGTGCTTGCGCGCAAAGAGCAGTCGTGAAGCTTTACGTGCATCATTTAACGGTGTTTTTTTTTAATTTCATTCGTTTTAGATGATCAGCTGACGAAATCACACGTTTAACTGCTGACACACTGGCTGTAACACCGCAAATTTCTTTAATTTGGGTGCTGAGAGATGGGAATTAAATGCAGCTCGCGCAATATGCCTCCTGACTGCCGCAGAGATGGCGTGTTTGACTCCGCCTTCCATGTTTTTGCCATATTCTGCTTTGTTCCTCAAAAAGTTATTCACAACATTTTGGCTTTTTCCAATTTTTTGAGCGATTTCGCGATGGCTAAGACCACTTTCACGATAGACTTCGATTTGACCTCTTTCATACTCGGCTAATTGTTCTCCGCGTCCCATTTTCCATTTAGTTTAAAGAAAATATATGGAATTAAAAATTTTTATCAAAAATGTGTCGCTACACCGCCAAGTTTAATCACAAACTAAAAATCTTTCAGCTGAACCTATTCAGTTGAGCCAAAAAATTGCACAGAAATTAGTGAAAGAAATAGCAAAATAGAATATGCAAAGTAACGGTACTAAGCAAACGGTTTTTATTAGAGCACACTGATTGACACAAATATAAAGTTGAAATGTTTTTAAAACAACATGCGTACGATCAATATGTGATGAAAAAATCA
The DNA here is from genome assembly GCA_037783105.1 of Bactrocera zonata. Lineage (NCBI taxonomy): Eukaryota > Metazoa > Arthropoda > Insecta > Diptera > Tephritidae > Bactrocera > Bactrocera zonata. The sequence continues at coordinate 298,518 of JBAWJQ010001194.1, read as the reverse complement.
TGAAAATGCAAGCGAATATGTGAACCTATTCAGTTGACCGGCAGCGTATATAATAATGTAAGCCTCCATATCGCCTATATAATATATAGTAATGTAAGAACCCATTTACATATTTACATTACCAAATTATAACTAATACTACCTTAGATTTAAGAGAAATTAGAGTAAGAGAACAAGAAGATATTAGAAGAGTAATTAGGATTGAGCTTTAAAATAAGATAGGATAAGTGTAAGTGATACAAAAATAAAAAGGCAGTTCTTTAACAGACACTAACGAAAGCGTTTGTTTAATTTCGAGAACATGATTATAAGTTAGTCTTAACTCAAATATAAAGTGATAAAAATATCAAATTTCCTTAATGTCCCGGTTCGTTAGTTACAGGAAGTTCGCTATAGACAACAGCACTTTTACAAAATTATTTTAAGCAGACTAAAAACTTTTCTAATGATTTATTTTTTTTTTTCAATAATTATATTACCTTTATTTATTTAATTTGTTCCTTTGGTTTCACAATAAAACAGCTATTTTATTCTTTTTAAACACTTTTTGCGTAAACGCTTGTTTTCGCGATCTTGACAATTTCACTCTACGAACAACGCCTACTGAATGAATCCTTGCATGTTTACATTAGAAAAATTCACTGTAAGCTTACACAATACACGAGACCACATAATGCAAAAAACCGCTCGTCAAAAAAATTGATAAAACGGGACTTAGAAGCATATATGCAAATGTTGCCTATAGACAACATCGGGCATGGGTTAAGACAGTAGAGCCTTAAACTTTAGATCGTTTAAAATGAGTTATAGACCACATGAGTGGTGTAAATTTTTTATCGTCACTTTTATTGGCCCATTATGTTTAGTCTTGTAGCTAAACCAAGGTATATTTTCATTTGGCAAGAATTTTGTTATTGTGCGATAATAATTTGCTTCGAATACATTAAGTTCGTAGACGCCATTACTCAAAAGCTGGATTAGAAAGTTGTTTTCATTAGAGTTGTATTATTAGAATGTAAGTCATATAATTGTCAATATTCAAACTAGAAGCTCTTGCTTTTTCTAGCTTTTACCCTCTTGCGACCTGTTGCTACAGAGTATAGTAGTTTTGTTCACGTACGTATCTCCTAAAATTAAGAGAGATAGATATAGGGTTATATACTTGTATATATTAATGATCATATTAATGAAACTTGGTAGACGGGTTCCTTAGTACAAAAAAATTAGCAGTTCCACGCCCACAAAACGTCTTTAACCGAAAACTTATTAAAAGCCATAGCTAAGCACTAAATTAAGATATAAAACTCTCATTTGTCACAGTGAATCGCGGTAGTAAGGGACGTCTGTGGACAAACAACTTTGAAAAAATGGGCTTCTAATAAGTTTAATATACATATCTCCTAAACTGTTACCAACGGTACGAAATTGGATGGAATCGGAAGAAAAGTCCGCTCATTCCACATATAACAGTACTGTTGAAAACTACTTAAAGCGCGATAATTTAAAAACTAAATTAGCCAGAGACATTGAATTTTCCCTCCTAAATAGTAAGAGAGGGTTTAATAAGAACCGATATGAAATTTGTACGATGGGCGTGGTACCGCTTACTTTTTGGTGAAATCGCATATCGCAAGACCGGACCTACCGATTTCGACAACATTTGGTACGAAGCATTATTCTCATATTCTTATGTCACAGTTCGAAAATGGACGAAATCGGAAACAACCTACTTACCAAAGTGCATAATAGATACCGAATATATGGACCCCAGGTCCTATTGTTGACTTTTCAGCGAAAATATTGGCGAATGTGAGATATATAATTGAAATTCAGGTATAATCCTCCTCTGACAATGGTATGTCTGTAGGTCAAAAATGGGTTGAATGCGGCCGGGAAGTATTGGCTCCCATATACCTTTGTACCACATATATCAGCCAATGTGCGAGTTATGCCAATAAAAATGTGAGAGTTCATAGCAGTGTATCCTTGTGCCTAAAATAGATATATTTGAGCGAAAACTTGACTTAGCCCCTATATCACTAAATCAGAATTTTCGGACATCCGGCTGACTTTTCTATATGAATGGTTTTACGCCTTAAAGTATTTCCCTGGCTTTGATTCTTGCAGGTTGCAAGAGTGAACTATGTATATGTACCGGGGTGTAAATATTCGGTACCTAGGGACTTGAATAGTTTTCATTGGATTTCAACAATTTTTCGTCATAAGGCGGCACATAGTAAAGACATTGTTCGCGTAAAGTTTCATCCCGTTGTATTAATTGTTTCTTAAATTGTGTTTTGGAAACTGAACGAATCCAGTGGATTTTTTTTTTTGTTTTTTTCCAAAATTATTTTACTTATTGGATCTGCTTTTTCTTAAAGCCTAACAATAAGGTATAAAATCTTAAATTGAGCTGTTTTGGTGATACGTCGCTCTTTAATACGCAGGCATATCTCTTCCTTTGATCGCAAGAATGTACCAAAGCATTAGCCAAAGGGTTTGGGTGATCTCGGAGTTTAGATATACTATATATTTAATTCCGCTGTCTTTTACTTCTTTCTTTACCATAGGGATACCAAGGCCTTTATGGATATTTTCGTTACGCATGTACCATGGTGAACACGTGATTGTTCTAAGCATTTTTGATTGAAACCTTAGTAATATATCCATATTAGTTGCACATGTCGTACTCCACAGTTGAACGCCATACATCCAAATCGGCTTTATGACCGCATTATATACTCGTAAAATCACTTTGTTGTCCAGGCTAAGTTTGGAGTTTTTATTTAAAAGCCAATTTAAATTTGCAGCTCTAATCTTCATACATGTTATTTTACTTTCTAGGTGAATACCTTCTATCTAGGTGAATACCAAGATTTGTTACTTCGTTCGCTTGGGGTACTAAAACATTGTTTATTTTTACTGAGGGGCACATCTTTGGTCTTAGCGAAAATGTAATATGCTTCCACTTCTGTTCATTCACGTTTATACGCCAGTTCGCTAGCCACTCTTCGACAGAACTTTAATGCTTCGCTAATATTCGTGATGCTAAAATGTGGCTTTCGTTACGGCTCACTATAGCTGTGCCATCCGCAAAAGTTGAAGTCAATACATTATTAGCTGTTGGAAGATCTGCTGTATAGTATATGATGTATAGTGTTGGGCCTAAAACACTGCCCTAGGGTACACCAGCCCTTATCTGTCGTTCATCAGATATGAAATCTCCCACTTTTACCATAAATTTTCTATTTTTTAAATAAGAATTCAATGTTTTATACAGTAAAGGTAGAATTTTTTTATTCTTGTATAAAAGACCTTCGTGCCACACCTTATCAAACGCCTGAGCTACATCTAAAAATATTGCTGAACAGTATTCCCTGTGCTCAAATTCGTTCCTTATCTTGTTAGTAATTCTATTTACTTGCTCTATTGTGCCATGTTTCGCACGAAAACCAAATTGATGCATTGGTATTGTATTATTTTCATGGAGGAAAAGAGACATCTTTGATAGTAATACTTTTTCATATACTTTTGAAAGACAGCCTAGAACACTGATTGGTCTGTATAAAGACGACTGTGTTAAGTCTTTCCCATGTTTATCTATCAAGATAATCTTCGACATTTTCCATAAAATTGGATAGTATCCGAAACTAAGAATTGCATTGAAGAGCAAAGAGAGCACCTCTATAGCAATAATTGGTAACTTAAGTAGCATTTTTGGGAAAATATTATCATGTCCCGGCGCCTTTTTTTGATTAAGTTCTTTGATGATACCAATAATTTCAGAAGGTGAAGTCTTAAGAGACTCGAGCGACTCTTTAGCTGTGTTGGGTAAGATTGACAGCTTAAAGTTGTTCTTTGACAAATTCGGTTGAAATACCTTTTCTAGGTGATTTGCAAAACAATTGGCCTTTTCCTCGTCACTTCGAGCCCAATTTCCACCCAAGTCTCGTATTGGCGCGTTGGAGTCAGTTGGTGGCTTCATGGACTTTTGGGCTTTCCAAAGGGATTTTTGCTTGTTTGAATTTGGACACATCTTCTTTATATACATTTCGGTGTTCAATTCTTCCTCACGTTTGAGCGCTTTTTTTAATTTACGTACAGCAGCTTTCAATTGAAGCTGAGTGGAAGGGGAGCGATTTATCTGCCATTCACGTCTTGCACGCATTTTTTCATTTACAAGCCTTGCTATTTCATTATTTGTGATTTTTCTGGGACCAAGCCACTTATAGCTTTTGTTTGGTGTTGCTAAGACAGCTGCGCTGGTTACTACATCATTGAGTTCTCTTATGCTTTCGTCAATATTTCTTACTGTATTTATTTTGTACTCAATATTAACGTGGCTGCGCACGTATTTTTTATATTTTAGCCAATTCGTTTTATAAGAAGTTAGACTCACTTTTGGATTAGCGAATATGGGTTGTTCACATAACTTTATTATTACAGAAGAGTGATCAGAAGATAGATCAGTACATGTATCAGCTGTTATGTGCGATTTATCTATATTTTTGATTACAGCAAAATCAACTAAATCTGGTATTTTCTTACGATCCCTGGGCCAGGAGATATTATTTCAAGGATACTGTGCCTATTTATAACAGTTTGATACAGCTGTCGTCCTTTTGGATTTATAAGACGTGAGCCCCAGTACGTGTGTTTTGCGTTGTAATCTCCACCTGCTAGAAATCTTTGACCTAGTGTTCCAAAAAAGTCTTTAAATTCGATTTCTGTAATTTTAAAACGAGGTGGACAGTATTCAGCCGTAAGGTTTAAGTCACAACTGTGGTGTAGCATTAGATTCTATAGCATAGGGGTTTAAACGATTTCTAATCAACACTGCCGTACCACCATTCGCTTTTCCATCTGGATGATTTGTAACATATAGTTTAAATCTCGGTATATTGAAATTATTTTTATTTGTTAAATGAGTTTCTGAAATAAGCATTATATCTATATTTTTTTCAGACAGAAATCTGACAATCTCTAATTTATATTGGTTAACACCGTTAGCATTCCATATACAGATATTTAGTAAGCTCATTTTTTACTTAATAAATTTTGCAGCATTTGATTTTGTGATTTTATTAAGTCTTGGGTCATGTTTTGCATGGTGGTTACATGAATTGTGTCATACACTGCGTAAGATTTATAATCATAGTTTCAATACCTCCATTTGGAGGATTTCGCGGCCGTTGCATTTGCACGGTGTTGCCTTTCACCACATTTGCATAGCTTCCTTGCATATTATTGTTAGAATAGGATTTGAAATTTTTTTTGAGGTTGCTATAATTACATTACAGGGTGTTTGTAACATTTGGTTACGACGTGCTTGAATGCCCTGTGACAACTTCGATTTCAAATATTTATATACAGGGCCACCTCTGTAGTTAGCAGTGTGATTTCCTCCGCAATTGCTACATTTTTTATTTAATTCTTCTTTCTTAAGGGTGCATTTAGAAGTGGGACGTAACTCACCACATACCACACAAACACTGCGTAGAGTGCAATTCCAAAACCGCATTCTTCCAGTGCTTCTTTGACTTCACTAGAGTCTACGGCGGACTCTATACCCTTGATTACAACAACTAGGCCCTTAGAGCTCTTCAATTGATAGAATAATAATTTTTGTTTTTATTAGACAAAAATTTAACTATTTCCATGAAACTTTTTTCAGTGTACGACTGAATTTTTGTTTCGTCTATATTGCCTTTTTTCAAAGGCACTATATGAAATGTTAGTGCCAACAATTTCACTTAATTCCGCAACAAGAGTACTAATATTCAGTACAGTAATTACTGCTACGTTCGCGCAAATGTATTGGAGGTGGTTTGGCATTGATGATTGTGGTGGTACCCTTCGCATCGTCGTCTGAACCATTGCTTAGTATGGCAAATCTGTTGCCATTTAAAACTTCCGTTTTATTTTTATTTGGTGTGCCGCCTTGAAATTTTTTAAGATTGACCGCTGCCTTTGAAGGACTTAATTTCCTTTTTATATTGACGTCGCGGGCCTGTTTGTACAGACGGGCCCTTTTTTATTACGTTCTCACCTTGCGTTGTGATTTTCTCCGTTGCCTGTGCGCTTGCTGGTACCTGCAGACTGGTTGCTGTCAGCGCATTTGTTGTTGCCCGATTGCTGCTTTCTGCTGCTTCTGCTGACTGCGTTCTTTGCTGCGTTCCCTTTTCTGCTGATCGCCGCGATGACTCATCATCGCCTTTTTATTTCCCGTAGTTGTTATTGTTGTTGGGCCGACAAAGCTGAATAGGCATCTAATACCCTTATCACACACGGCAACTTTAGTTGCGGCAACTCTTGGTTTATAGGCGAGGGGGCGACGAGGAGAGGAGAATCGCGCCGAGTTTCCAGTGTTCAGCAACTCGCTTTGTGTTCTTATTCGTAACAGTTCGCTGCGACGTTTTTCGGCATTCGTGTTCTTTCTTTCGTAGTACATGGTTGCATTTGCGTATATTTTTTTGAAATTAATATTTTGAATATATTTAAAAAATTAATATCATCTTTTCGTAAGTAATTTGCAAATATGTATACAGATATACGTAATATAATATAAATATTTTAGAAAACGGAGTAATGACAAAAAAATCGAATTAATTAAAGATGTTGTGAAATGTATAGAGAAAGCCATACAAGTTGATTCAGACGATAGTGAGAAGGGTGATATATGTGAAAGTCTGTCATATAATCTTTGTTTTAATTTTGGATTATAAATAAAATGTATTTCTTAATTGACAGAACTGATTAATATATGTGTTAGAGCGGCCCAAATACCTATAAGGAAAAAGAAACGACAATGGGTTAAAGTAAAGAGTAGACAATGGGTTAAAGTAAAGTGAAAGAGAATGAGGAAAACTCGAACAGAGTTGCGCAACACAAGTTGCTCGTGTGAAGGTACTGGGCAACAGCAAAAGAGAATCGCCCGAGAATTAGCAACTAAAGTTGCTTCGTGTGATAGCGCTCTAAGGAATGCCTACGGCCTTGCTGCTGAGGCTACGAAGCACTCATTATTGTTTTTTATTTACTTGTTTTGTGCACTATTTGTTTATATTATTATTAACAATTTGTGTGCACTGATTTTTATTCGATTGTTTGTTTTTATCTTATTATTTTTAATTGTTTACTTTTGCAAAATTTGAATACACGGAGCGAATTACAAAACACGTCCGCACACCTTGAACGCTAAGTATATATGTACATGTGGAATTTAAAATAGTGCTATAAGGGAAGTAGGCGTTATTGTTGTCCGATTTCATTCTTTTTCACAAAAAATAGGCGGTGCCACGTCCATCGTCCAATTTTCACTCCTGCTCCCATAAAGCTCTCTCTTACCATCTTATTTGTAAAAATTAATGTCTCAGGCGTATTTAGTTACTGATTTTTTTTTATGCGAGTGAGCGGGGCTATCCTCCGATTTCATCCATTTTCACACTCTCGGTAGAAGTTCTTATAAGATTTGTACTCAGCAAATTTGGTTAATCAGCTTAAGGAAATGTGTATGCACATTAAACTTTGTAGAGGGCGGGCCACGCCCACTTTTTCAAAAAAATTTTGCTCGCAGGTGCCCCTTGCTACTGCGATCCGCTGCACCAAATTACAACTTTACATCTTCATTTAGTGCTGAGTAATGGCACTTTATAGGTTTTCGGTTAATGGCGATTTGTAAGCGTGGCAGTGGTCCGATTACGTACCAAGGTTCATCAAGATAGCTAAATTTTTACTCAAGTTACAGCTTGCACGGACGGACAGACCGACAGTCAACCGGATTTCAACTTTTCTCGTCATCCTGATCATTTATATATATACATACATATAACCCTATATCTATCTATCTTAGTTTTAGGTGATACGCACAGCCGTTAGGTGAAAAAAACTATAATACTCTGTAGCAACTAGTTGCAAGAGTATAAAAATGCTTCGATTTCGATCCTCTGGATAACGTACAAGAGTATACTTAGCCCTTCCTTACTTGTTTCTAATAATAGTTTAACATTGTAGTAAAAATGGATAAAACGGGTGCAAACGAGCGTTCATGACAGTGGGCAATTGTTAGAACAGAACAGCTGATTGATATTATATGTAGTAGCATATTGATGTTGAGTTGTCAATCGATCACATTTCACTTTAATACATTAGTATCGGATTTCTTTCCTAGTGATGAACCTCATTCTCAACCATCAAACATATATTCCCTGCATACGAGTACGCCGGAGGACTTGGCACATAATTTGCGGATTCGACGCCAACACACTTCATTAAGCGTAATAGGATTATTATTAAATCTTTCCGATCTGTTAACTGTTGGCAAAATTAAAAGGGCAAGAAACTTTTATGTGCTAGATTGTGTCTGGCAAATATGTCAGCAGTCTAAGTCCTCTTACCGAAGTAAATAACACATTATGCAACTCTGAAGAAGACTTAATGCCAATAGGTTCAGTATTGTATACATATTATTTCAAGATTCAAAGATTCAGAAGTGAGTAAACAGTATCCTGACTTTCTGTTACATTATTCTATTACACTATTTCATTCCGCTTCAGTCCGTTTTGAGGTCCGAAAGCTCAACAACAAAATGAAAAGTTGTCTTTGATGCGTCGTCTTCTCAAATTGCATTAAATAAACTTTTGATGGTAGGTCCAACCATCAAAGAAAAATTATACTCAACTCTTCTTCTTTTTCGGTTACATAATTATGCCTAAAGAAGACAGAAACTGTCAGTTTTTTATGTGGAGCGAGCATTTCTCAGAGCAAATTAAATTTGTTTCGCCTTAACACCGTCACTTGCGGCACTGAGCCTGCACCATTTCTAGCAGTACGGAGTTTACAAATACTCGGTGGCTAAATGAGCACCTGACCCCCCTCTAAATATAATATAACTACACCCCACACATACACACCATAATCAACACATCTTCACCCCACACTGCACATCCTATACTCAACACATTGGCATCATGCGGATCATTTCCGGTCATCCCACACTACGTACCACACTCAACACATCATCTTTTACACCACACCTTTCGCACCACACATGAGGACACCACACACAATCAACAAAAGGAACTGGCGGACGAGGCCAAGGCCTTTTCTAATACGATCCGCACGCCTGTACGCATCTCCGGTCATCGAGTAATTTTTTCTCCGCTTTGAAGTCGTCGTCAAATCAAAGGTGAGTTTGCCGTGAGTTTTATATAACGTGTTTATGGTCCTTCGAAGCCGTACCGAACGGCAGCAGTGGTAATAATACAAAAAAAAAAAAAATATAAAAATATATATATATATATAAAAATAAATAACAAGAATAATAAAAATCGGTCCGGTGTTACGGTATCGCGTTAACTAAGACAAAAAACAAAAAAAAAAAAAAAAGTGTTGGTGAGAAAAAAAAAAAAAAAAAAATCACGGCAGAGAAAACGGTAGTGAAAAGAAAAAAAAACCCCGTTGGTGACAAAACGGGAAGAAAATAAATACACCGGTAGTGACAAATCTTTGGGAAAAAAGAAAAAAAAAAAAAAAAAAAAAAAAATTTGAAACGATTGGAAAATTTGGCAAAAACGAAAAAATATAACATGTACAAAAAGGCATAACGTATAAAACAGTGAAGAAACGTACAAAGTGCAAAAAAAAAAAAAAATCCAACGGAGAAGAGTGCAGTGGTGAACAAAACGAACAAAAATATATATATATCTATATATACATATATCTTTATATATAACAAGAAAAAAAACACAATCGAGACAAAAGCAGTGTGCTAAAACAAAAAAAAAAAAAAAAGGTGATAAAAGTGCAGTGTCATACACATACAATATACATACATTTATGTGTATGTAAAAAGTTAGTGAAAAAGTCAAAAACAGAAAACCAAATACGAATATGTATATGTATATATACATACATACAACATAAAAAGTTAAAGTGGAAAGCAAAGCACAACTAACACACAAAAAAAAAAAAAAAGGTCTAAGCCATCAGTGAGGTGAAAAGGTGAAAATAAGGGAATAAGTGAAGTTTGGGTACAATAACGCACAAACAAAAAAAAAAAAAAAAAAGGAATAAAGAAAAAAGAAACCACAAAGGCACCAGGGATTCACCACAGCAACCAACAGCAAAGGGATAGGAGAAAGAATCAAAGGCACAAGCAAAGGCACAAGCAAAGGCACAAGCGCAGGCACAGGCACTGGCATATACACACAGACAAATACACTCATATTACATATTATATACAAAAGCCCCTGGCGGCAATCCAAGTGAGTTGTATCGTCTCCTTTAAATTTTTATATATTATATCATATGTATGGGTTAAAATCTAAAATATAAAATTTCCGGTTCAGACCAAAATTCCGGTCGAAAAAAAAAAAAAATTTTAAAATTATATTAAAACTAAAAACCGTTACCAAACTGTTTTTGGTGTTCGGTTTATTTTCCGGTAAAAACCGCTAACAAAGCAGTTTGGTACTGCGTATAACAGATTAGTGATTGCCGGTAAATGCTTACCGTTGTGTTATGACACAAAACTACCCCTAAAAAATATATACATATAAAAGTTCAAGTATTTACTTGCGAAATTTCCAGCAAGACCCCTTATACCTCACCAAGTATAAGCAGGATTGCTTAAAATAGGCTACGGCAATCAAAAGGAAAAAAAAAAACAAGAAACGCGTATTTGCTAATTAAATTTTATACCATACATACATATGTACATACATTTCACATATATTTATAAAAACATATAAAGAGCATAACGGGCTCCTTTACTACGCAAATTATATGCATATATCCATATTGCAAATATCTACATTTAGTACATATGTACATACATATATTTTCTCATCATCATTCTATTTTCTTTTCGCGGCCTCGTCTCACTGCGTACATATATACATACATACTTATGTATATGCGGCGCAGTTACACAAATTATATACATTCTGACTAACAAGTGAAATTACCTACGGTCGGTTAATTCTCTTTTCGGTGTTTTTCGTACAAACATATATACGTATATATATACACGCGTATATATATATGCACATACGGGCGCATATAAATATAGTCAATATATACTGGAACAAATACCCAATCGACATTGGGTACAAATATATAACAAATACATATATATATGACAAAAAAGGTTTTTATAACAACTTTTCATAATTAAATATTTGTACAAAAGTGTATTGCCACATATGTAGATACGCTTGTTGCTTCAAAGTCCACATTGGCATACGTTCCGCGATACCCCTTGGATTTTGACCAACAAAACCAAGCAGGATTGCGTATAAAATATATTCGAAGTCCACATTGGCATATGTCCCGCAATACCCCTTGATTTTTGGGCAACAAAAACAAGCAGGATTGTGTAAAAAACCAAAGCGTAATACATATGTGCATACATGCATATGTACAAGGTGCAGTGATCTCTAATACGAGCGCTCATTAGCACATAACAAATAAAATATCCGCCTATAGGTATACCCTATAGGACATTTGGACAATAAAGCATATATAAAACAAAATACATAGAAAAATTAACATATAAAAAATTTCCGGTCTATAATAAATAACAAAATCAAAAATAAGCGATATTCTTTACGTGATTTGGAAAACTCTTATTTATATAAAAGAGTTCACGTCTAAACATTTCGTTCAAAACTCTTATTTAAGCAAAAGAGTTCGCGTCCAAACATATAAGTACATATACATACATATATACAAAAACATTTGGAAAGTTCGGCTATCAAAAAGCCATTGGTTTTATTAATTCTCTTTGAAACTCTTGCATACAAAAGAGCTTTCTTTCCTATATTATATACAAAACTATTTCTGTACATCTATTAGTCTAGTACACTTAGACATTTTAAATTATTTCCAAACATTTTCTAAATGAGTTCAGATTCAAAAGAATCTAAAGCAATAGAATCACTAAAAGTTCCAAAAATGGTTTTAGAAGAAAAGAGCCCATGTACACCTGCTGAAGCTACACGCTCAAAGCAAGGTGCCACAAAACAAAAGAGGGGTAAAGATATTTCTTATACAAAATTCATTGCTGAGAGTGACAGTTTGATACGATACTGCACTCGATTTTCATCTTCACCGATTCAAGACAATTCTGAATCGGTCTTAGAAATCAAAAAAGATAATTTAGACAATTTTTGGACGCGTCTCCAAGCGGCATATGACGCAATCGTAGAATCTGACGAATCAGATCTACCTGAAAATTTCAAATCTTCAGCATACTCCAAATATGAAAACTGCTTAGACCAGTACGAAGAGACGAAAGCTATGATTTCAGATCAGCTAAAATTAATTAATGCAATTGCACCTACTCCACTTCCGCGAGTAGAGATGACACAAGTACAAAGTCACGAGGCAAGTTCGGGCATCCACCTCAAGGTGCCCGCATGTGACACAGAAATTTTTCATGGGGGTTATGAACAATGGCCGTCCTTCCGGGACATGTTCACAGCCGTTTACATAAACCACCCAAAATTATCTAATGCGCAAAAATTGTATCACCTCCGATACAAAACGAAAGGTCAAGCTGGCGTCATAGTAAAACAGTTCGCATTAAATGACGACAATTTTAATATGGCTTGGGAAGCTTTAAAATCAAGATACGAGAATGAACGAATATTGGTCGATAAGCAGATAACAATTCTGATGAACTTGCCAAAAATTCAAAAGGAAACCAGTGAAGAATTTATCAAACTTCAATCCACTGTTTCCAATTGTTTGTCGATTTTATCGACCCAAAACATTCCCACAGACAACTGGGACCCTATACTGGTGAATATATGCACAGCAGCATTACCAGAAAAGTCTTTACTATTGTGGGAGCAATCGCTCTCATCACGTAAAAAGTGCCCAACGTGGCAACAAATGAGAGATTTTCTCACTACCCAGTACGAAATCGCAGAAAGGGTAGACAAAAAAATAAATACAAGTAAACCAAAAGGTATTCAGCAAGACTTCAATAGAAGCTTCCACAAGCCCCAAGCCAATAGCCACAATAATTCAAATAGAAACCTTTTTAAAAATCAATCGTTCTCTTCCGAACAATATAAACAAACGTCATGCGAACTGTGCAGAGGAGGTCACAGATTAAAATTATGCGAAAAATTCAAAAAAATGAATGTTAGCGATCGAAACAATTTCGTAAGATCGAAAAAATTATGTACCAACTGTATGTCACATGCGCATACGCTTAAAGATTGCGAAAGCAAATTTAATTGCGTTTACTGCCATAAAAGACATCATTCAATGTTACATATAACAAATTTTTCCAGCTCACCCCCAAACAATGCAAACGTTAAACGAGCAACAGGATTAGTTGCCACAGCAAATTCTGAAATCTGCCAAGAAGCACCATGCTGCTCAAAGGCATTAAAAACCCAATCGCTACATAGCGAAAATCACAGTAGGGTACTTTTACCCACAGCAGTTGTCTCCATCGAGCACCGAGGAGAACTGTTTAAACTCAGAGCCTTAATAGACCAAGGATCACAACGATCCTTTATAGCGTCTAGGGCACAAAACAGGCTACAGTTACCAACAAAACTGGCCAACTTTGAAATCACGGGAATGGGCGGAAGAGTTGTTCAAAACTCAAATAAAATCTGCCCGATCACCCTCTTTTCCCCCAAAGCGGATAAGCGCATACAAGCAGAAGCTATTGTCTTACCGCAATTAACCAATATGTTACCCAGCTATCACATAAATAGCAAACATTGGCGAAAGGTTTCACACCTAAAGCTAGCAGACCCCAACTGCAACACCCCCGCTCAAATAGATCTACTATTAGGCAGCGATCTAATACCACAAATTATTCTTGAAGGTATTGAAAAAATTACCGAAACACTTCTGGCGCAAAATACCATTTTCGGATGGGTCCTAAGCGGACTAGTTGCGGAACCAGTTACAGCATTAACAACTCAAGTTGAGGAAGTCTCAAATGAGTACCTCAATTCACAATTGAGAAAATTTTGGGAACTAGAAGAACTCCCCCATATCAGTCACAACCCCTGAAGATCAGTATTGTGAGGATTTTTACAAAGCCACAACTGCTAGATCAGAAAATGGTCGGTACGTCGTACGACTACCACTTAAGCAACAATTTCCTAACACACTCGCCTTAGGTCACTCTCGCACCTCTGCAATTCAGCAGTTTTTAAGTATGGAAAGAAACCTACTTAAAAAAGGCGAACTCAAATCTGAATATGATGGTGTGTTAGAAGAATACCTCCATTTAGATCATATGGAGGAAGTAAACCCAGGGAGAAAATCGTCAACGGCAAATACTACTCCTTTTACTTGCCACATCATGCAGTAGTAAAGCCAGATAAAAAGACAACTAAAGTAAGAGTTGTTTTCAACGCCTCAAGATCCACTAGCTCGGGGAATTCCCTAAACGATATCCTGTTTACGGGACCCACGCTTCAACCTGATTTAATGCTGCTTATTCTAAACTGGCGTATATACAAATACGTATTCAATGGGGACGTTGAAAAAATGTATCGGCAAATAGGCGTACATAAAGACGACCAAGATTTTCAACGTATTATGTTCCGAAGATCCCCCACCAGTCCTTTACGCGACTTTAAATTAAAAACAGTTACCTTTGGCGTAAACTGTGCCCCATATTTAGCCATTCGAACGCTCCACGAATTGGCAGAAAACACCAAGTCAGAATTTCCTCTGGCGACCCAGGTGTTAAAAACACAAACGTATGTAGACGATATTCTGTCTGGAAGTCACAGTCTTCCACAAGCATACGAATCATTATCACAAGTAATCCAAGCCCTCACATCCGCAGGGTTTCCATTAAAAAAGATTACAGCGAATCACCCAAGTATATTAAAAAATATACCAAAAGAAAATTTGTTGGACACTAATTTCCTTATTTTCGAAAAGGAAAGTACCACAAAAACACTAGGCATCCAATGGAATGCGATATCGGACCAGTTCTCATACACGACAGAGTCTATATCCGCATTATCAGCCATAACGAAAAGACAGATTTTATCCTCGGTGGCAAAACTTTTCGACCCCGCAGGATGGCTTTCGCCAATTATGATCCAGGCGAAAATCTTAATACAAGAATTATGGCTAGATGGAACCGACTGGGACGAACAAGTGAAACCTCTTCGCTTAGAAAAATGGTCCCAGTTCGCAAAAAATCTGAATGACATTTCTCAGATACAAATTCCACGATGGGTAAACTACTCCCCCGAACACAAAGTCGAATTACATGGCTTTTGTGACGCCTCAGAAAAGGCATACTGCGCTACTATCTATGTGCGCACGCAAAGTGATACCACGACCACAAGCCACTTATTAGTAGCAAAAGCAAAGGTGGCACCTTTAAAAACTATAAGTCTCCCACGACTTGAGTTATGTGGCGCACTACTACTTTCAAAATTAGTAGCCATGGTGCAAATGCATTTAAATATGACAAAATGCAAACTATATATGTGGTCCGATTCAGAAATTGTACTAGCCTGGTTGGAAAAACCACCACATGCATGGAAGACGTATATTTCTAACCGAACGTCTCAAATTCTTGACCTAGTGGGATCAGCCACGTGGCGTCACGTAGCCAGTGCTGACAATCCTGCCGATCTAGGTACAAGAGGGTGCAAGCCACTGCACCTTGCCACTACTACCCTCTGGTGGAATGGCCCCCGATGGTTGATAGAATCTCCTGATTCTTGGCCACAATCCCCCATGCGCAACATTATCGCCCCAGAAGGTCGAAAAATCGCCTCCTTTCATACATTATTGGATGATACCGACATCCTTGAACGATTTTCATCGTTTCCAAGAGCTCTCAGAGTAGTTGCTTATATGTTCAAATTTATAGAGCAACTCAAAAGCAAAATCAAGGGATCACAAAATTCCCCATGCAACACAGTGTCGCACCTAGAGTTACAAAAGGCAAAGGTCGCATTAATTGCATACACACAAGCGCGCTACTTCAGCCGCGATATATCAGCACTAAGAGAATCGAAGCCGATTGATAAAAAGAGCTCACTCTTAGTTTTCAACCCATTTCTGGACACGAAAGGTCTGCTTCGTGCCAATGGTCGGCTCGCTAATTCGAGCCTAACATACAATGAACGCCACCCCATAATAATTCCAGAGAGGTCACCATTCGCCACATTATTCCTCCACTACATCCACACCTTAATGCTACACGCCGAACATCGTCTCATGCAACAGATGGTACGCCAGGAGTATTATATCCCCCGTCTTAAGCCGCAAATTAAGAAGTGCATCTTCACGTGCAAGATTTGCACTATGCACAAGCAGAAGATGCGAACGCAGATTATGGCAGCACTTCCACCGGAACGCTGCAATTTCGCTCTGCCTTTCACCACAACAGGTGTTGATTTTGCTGGGCCTTTCCAGGTAAAGGCTTCTATGTTAAGGTCTCCCACTCTAATGAAAGGCTATGTGGCTGTCTTTGTATGTTTCACGACAAAGGCAGTACACCTTGAGCTGTGTAGTAATCTGACGACGGAGGCTTTTCTCGCGGCATTTGCTCGCTTCGTCGCTCGACGTGGCTACCCATCAAAAATCATGAGCGATAATGGCAAAACCTTTATCGGAGCTCAACGAGCCACAGAAAAGCAATTTGTGGATTTTTTAAAACAAGTGTCACCCGACATCGTACAAAAGTACGCCCCTCAAGGTATCAACTGGCAATTTATACCCCCAAGCGCTCCTCATATGGGCGGTTTATGGGAATCAGCTGTGAAAAGCTTCAAATCCCATTTCAAACGGGTAGCTGGAAATTATAAATTCAATTACGAAGAGTTCACGACGTTATTAAATCGAATTGAAGCCGTTCTCAATTCACGGCCACTCACAGTACTATCGCAAGACCCCTCAGATTTCACTGCCTTAACTCCAGGGCATTTTCTAAAAGGAGCACCCATCCTGGCCATTCCTGAGCCAGGCGTGGAGTCGCTATCCCTATTAAATCGATGGGAACGAATTAAAATTCTCCATCATGATTTTAGCCGCCGATGGAAGGACGAATACATAAAGGATCTCCACAAAAGATATCGTTGGAAGACTCCTGAGCAAGCGCCTAAACTTGGAGACTGCGTCCTCATTCATGATGATTGTCTACCCCCTACCGAGTGGCGGCTTGGCCGCATAGAAAAGCTTCATTATGGTTCCGACGGTCACATCCGGGTCGTGGATCTCCGTACGCAAAACGGAACATTAACCAGACCGCTCGTGAAGCTGTGCTTTTTACCGACTACCGACGACCGCGAATCCGAAAAACGAAAAAACCAAACCGATAATAACGCGATATAATAAAATCACAAAATTTAACAGTAATACGAGAAATACGCCAATATCGAGTGTCAAAAATAACAAACCGTTCGAATTAAGACGCCGTATAAAATAACCAAGAATCTTAGCCAAAAAATTGTCGATCAATATGACGACACGTTCATGCCACATATCGTGGCACGTTCACCATGTTTGCTTATCTGATAGAAATTTATAATCAATAATCTTCTCTATACAGATTACAATGGATATAGATACGCCAGCCGCAAATACGTCAACCGCTCGCTCGGCTACGAATGTGCCACGCAACGGGCCTACCCCAGCGCCCCGGACGATAGTTGCAACAGCATCGGCCGCTGCACCGGCAACCGCACCAGCAACAACGCCGGCACCTGTACCGGCAACCGCGCCTGCAGCGGTCCTACCCTCCGCACCTCGTGGTGGCACGCGACCACCACCAAACCCATCACAGACTGCGGAGACCCGTCGGATAAGGTGTCCCATCTGTCGACGCCCTCATCGTCTCCACCATTGTGGAATATTTAGGGGTATGCGGCCTTTGCAACGGCAGCAAGTTGCTCAGGCCCACGGGCATTGCATCAACTGCCTGTCGCACACTCATGCAACTACCGAGTGTGAGTCACGTGGGTTGTGCCAAATGTGCCACCGCCCGCACCACACGCTGCTACACCGCAGCTCGTCACGCGAGGTGAATCGGCCAGCCATCCATCGCGGCCGCATACCCCGATTCCAACCCTCAGCTCGTGTCGCACCCCAGCGGAGCGGAACATCACTGCGGCGTCGACAGCCTGGGTCACCATCTCGTCGAGCTGCGGGTCTGAGCAGCGTTGTGGCAACGCTGCAACAGCTGCAGCGCCTTTTAGGCTAAACAGTCGTTTAGGGGGGCCGGGATGGCTAAATGAGCACCTGACCCCCCTCTAAATATAATATAACTACACCCCACACATACACACCATAATCAACACATCTTCACCCCACACTGCACATCCTATACTCAACACATTGGCATCATGCGGATCATTTCCGGTCATCCCACACTACGTACCACACTCAACACATCATCTTTTACACCACACCTTTCGCACCACACATGAGGACACCACACACAATCAACAAAAGGAACTGGCGGACGAGGCCAAGGCCTTTTCTAATACGATCCGCACGCCTGTACGCATCTCCGGTCATCGAGTAATTTTTTCTCCGCTTTGAAGTCGTCGTCAAATCAAAGGTGAGTTTGCCGTGAGTTTTATATAACGTGTTTACTCGGTGATGCTAATACAACTAAGTATCCACTCGGTTCATGACTTCTAAACAGAATTTGACCGCTTTGAGTTCCTAGAACTTCAAAGAAGTGTGGTAATTAAAAACTAAAACGCTGGGAATCCATTGAGAATGCCAATTTTAATTAAGTTTCAATGACAAAAATTCAACTAAAACACTGGAAATTTATTAGTTGCCGTAAGAGGAAAGCATCTTATTCCAAAAACTTTGGATCCAAAAACTAGATTGGGATGAGTCGATTCCATTGCCCCCTGACACTAGCTGGGAATTTCAAAGCCCACCTACAGCGCCTTTTATCAATAAGTTTTGCCTCAGTATGAGAACGTAGAGCCGTGCTATCTGTCAAATACATGGGTTCCACGACGCTTCAATAAAAGCGTACGAATGCTGCATATACATACATACGAAGCCAATCTGCTAGTGGTGTTAAATGAATGTTGAATGCTTACTGCCAAATCTAGAGTGGCTCCGCTGATATCAAGTCATCTCGAGCTCTTAGCAGCACGAGTAGCGCCCATGTTGAGTCAACGATTCGAGTAAATTACATTTGGGTCATACTCTGAAATATTGTTGCATTGGATCAAAACGCATCCAACCACATTACAAACCTTTGTGGCAAAAATAGTGTCCGGAATTGGTCCTTGCGTTGCAACGTGGGCGTATTAAAAAAATCTATATGGTTTGACGGCTCACAGTCCATCTCGTTTTATGACCAAATAACACTCACTTACAGCTCTCCCCAAAAAACGAAGCATTGGAGAAGAAGACAAATACTTTTACATTAACTGTAACTGTGAAAGAAAATACAATAATGGACATTATTGAAAAATTCTCTTTTCATCAAGAATTCTAAAAATGTCTTGTACACTTTAGTTTTTACCCAGAAACTTGCAAAAGCTCAACCCGCTCTTGCATAAGTACTCGGATTTATCGCTTTCATTCAAATTAATCCGAGTAGAATGTCGCATATTAAATGTACCTCTCCCATACGATGCCAAATCATCATTATTAATTAATCCCAGAGAAGTTTGCAGTAGAACCTTAAGAAACTGTACTTTAAAGCCAAAATTGCGAAAATCTAGTGCTACGACCCTTTCGTATAACTATAATAATTAATTCTTTTATTTTCGCTCGAAAAGGTTAGTTTTATTGAATCAGGACTCTAACAACGTAGAAGCATTAACTCCAGTACAACTCGTTTGCTGATCGGCGATCTCGTTCTCGCTCACGAAGACAACGTATCACCAATTGCTGAAGGGCAAGACGCCAATTAAGCGCCCAATACATAAACTTGCCCTGCTACCTATCGATGTTGCAGAATCATGATCCAGTCATGGTGGACGACATTGCGTCAAACGTCTTCACGAATACTAAAATTAACATAAGAATTTTACTGAAATAAATATGAAATGTAAAATATAGATTTAATAAAAGTTGTAAAATTTAGTCTACATAAAATACCTTACCCTAATAATACTACTTAACATACTCACATTATTATTTTACTTAATTTAACGAAAATAATTATACATACCCATATTTTGTAAATACAAGTACATACAGTAAGCTTAAGATTGTGCGAAGTGGTATGTGAAATGTAATAAAGAATCCAATTGTATTAAGACTGGAATCGCGACCGCCCTTGGGAAATTACTTTCGGCAAAGGCAATTGGTTACTTTTTTAGTCGCGCATCCTGAATAAACTTCTAATTCTCAAAAAGGCAAATATGTAGGTGAGTTATCTTAATAAAATTGAGCAAACGCGTTTTTCTAATAACGGCTCATCTTTGTGCCTAAAGTGGACAAAATCGTGAAAAAGTGAAAAAAGAAAACTTTCTCTAGACACCATATAACTAACAAACGCTATGTACCTAAGGGTAATTCCTTATGTCTGATTTTTTCAAGTTGCAAAAGTATAAAATGTTCGATTACGCCCAAACTTCACCTTACTTGTTAATATTAAAATAGGTTTGTGACATAAAAATTAACAAGTCTTTATAGTCCTGTCATTTAAGCTTAAATTGGGTAAGAATCTCGGAATTCGATATAATTAGATAGAAACAACAATCAAGAAGAATTCATCATCTGCTTCATAAATCTACAAAGGTTTTCCAATTGAACAATACTGGCCTAATAAAATATAATAGTCCAGTCTTGTAGTAAGTTCACCTCGGAATTCGATATACCCATTTATATGTCTGTATCCAAGTATTTACAGACATATAAATGGGTATATCGAATTCCGAGGTGAACTTACTACAAAGGTTTTCCAATTGAACAATACTGGCCTAATAAAATATAATAGTCCAGTCTTGTAGTAAGTTCACCTCGGAATTCGATATACCCATTTATATGTCTGTAAATACTTGGATACAGACATATAAATGGGTATATCGAATTCCGAGGTGAACTTACTACAAGACTGGACTATTATATTTTATTAGGCCAGTATTGTTCAATTGGAAAACCTTTGTAGATTTATGAAGCAGATGATGAATTCTTCTTGATTGTTGTTTCTATCTAATTATAAGTCCTTAACTAAAATGCTGATATAAGATATATTACCATAACTATTTTCTTTTACAAAATGGTGAGAAGTATATTTTTGTAGTTTTAGCTTAATATTTACGAACTCCTTGTTGAAAAGGTTCAACATTAATCACAGGACTTTCTACCTTTTGCCTTACCGCTTCACTTTTTTGAGGTCAATTGCTTTTGCCCGTATTTTTTGTAATTCTTTTGCAACAAGACATCCGGCAAGCCAAGTTAGCTGGATGTGCTTCGCCACAGTTACAGCATTTAGGTTACTGATGCTCTAGGTTTGAACATTACCGGAGAGCTTAACACAACTTTTTTAGATTCAATGTGATCAAACTTTATTACGAGGTTTGACAATTAAGTAATGAGACTGATTTCATTGCCGCGCTTGTGGTAAACCTTGAAATTCCCTTTTTCTTTTTCCGGCATCCCTCCCTCTCCATTGATATATGTATGTACCGTCGCACTAGCTTGTTTAGTTCGCCTGCTGCGTCAAGTTGAGTAGACGTGTGTTTGTAGTGCTCGTCACGAAAATGGAAAAACGAAATCAAGAGCAACGCGATAAAACTTTGCGCCAGATTGGGCGAAACAGCTTCGGAAACGTACGCTAAAATTGTAAGAGTGTATGGTGATAGTGCTCTTAGTCGTTCCAAAGCTCACAATGGTTGTCTCCGCGCGCCCCCCGCCCGAAAAAAGCTTACATGAGCAAGTCGAAGGTGAAACGATGGTTATTGCATTTTTTGATAGTCGTGGAATCGTACACAAAGAAATCGTTCCACCGGGGAAAACTGTAAATCAAGTCTATCATTGCCAAGTACTCGAAAGATTACGAAAACAAGTCAACAGGGTGCGCCCAGACATCGCTCGTAACTGGATCCTTCATCACGACAACGCGCCGTGCCTCACCGCCCTCAGCGTGTCTCAGTATTTGGCCTCTAAAGGGATCGCCGTGTTGCAACAGCCGCCATATTCGCCCGATATGTCACCCTGTGACTTTTTTTGTTTCCTAAAACAAAATCGGTGGTCAAAGGAACCCATTTTGAGTCGATTACGGACATCCAGGCGGCCGTGACGAGGGTACTTGCGAACATCCCAGACGAAGCGTTTCAGAAATGTTACGAAGCATGGTAAACGCGCTAGAATCGCTGTATAGCTGCCCAAGGGGACTACTGAAGGGGATGGCGGAGTTGTAGAATAATTTTCAAATATACGGCTTTTATGGAATCAGTCTCATTACTTAATTGTCATACCTCGTAAAAACAGAGCGCGGAGAGTTTTACTTTTCTATTGAAGTACATCCATAGCATTTAATCCTTGTTCTTTCGAATCTGTAATAATTTATTTTGGATAACGTGAATGGCGAAAATTTTTACAATCACTATAATTCGCCGTTAATTCTTCAAGCTATACCGGGAAATACTTCTGCTAAACGGTGTTTTTGAAATGTTGGCTTTATATATTTTATTATTTAAAAGATCAATGGTAACATCCTTTCTTGCTTCAGATGTCGCAGTAAAATATACATAGTTGTTGAAAAGTTCTGTTGATTGATTTTCTAGACAACATGCATATGGATATCGGCAACGACTTTTCGGCGGAAGGGATTCTCTTGTTAATAGTGACATTGTTGCACCTTTTTCATTTAATTTACGCCTTTATAGAGGAGGTGTCTAAACAATTAGCAATACCTATATAAATTGCTTTACGTAATATATTTAATAGAATTGTATAAAATTTGGCAACTCTAAGTCTCAGTTGTTTTATGAATTATTATTGAACATTTTTTAATATACTTTTAGGCGTAGTCAAAAAAAAAAAACAACTTTTTCTTGTGGCAACAGCAAAGTCTCCAAACAGATGATGTTTTTGCCCCTGTGGCCCCAATATGGTGGTACCGGCAAAGTGACAAATTTCGAAACAAAATTTATCGGTGGTTGTAGGCCAGTACTCCTACACTCCGAAGTCAGTTCACTGATCAAAAATTTGTATTTGAAAAGCTACTAATGTTTAAAAAATTACTACAAAACAGCTAAATACTTTACAATCCGTAGATGTTTTCACATGTAATAAAATGAAAACTCAAAAGTTACAGCAATAACTAGAAATTCATTACGAACAAGGAGTGAAAAATTCGCTTGCACTCAAACAGACATTAGCACATTTTTACTATCATTGAGTTTAATTAATTTTGAAGTAGTGTAAATAAAAAAATATGTTGATTTAAATGATATATGTTATTCTGTTAAAATTTGTTTATTTGAAAATAAATAATGAAAATGAACTCTTACTGAATTCGAAATATTTTAGGAACACTTGGTAACCTTTTCTTGCAATCCAAAAACTGTCGAATACTGCTCCAGTACATTTTATTTTTTTTACCGTGCAATGTAAACATTGGTAATATGCCACGATAACGAATGTTTAGCAACGGGTAAAGTAGTAAAGAAGTTATTCATTTAGATGTTTCTGCCACTACCTCGGTACGTAGCCGCTAATTCTTTCACTACTCTTTCACCCTTATTTTTTTCGAGTGTTTTCTGTTTTACCAGTGTACATAACCGGTATGGAAAAAGCTGTTCATCAATTGTTAAGTTTGCGGTTGGTTTGTACATCTAAGCTAAATTGGAATTTAACTGCCCACACATCACGAATTGGAGCTGCCTTGTCTTCTTTTTACGTTGACTTCAAGTATTACTATCGTCGAATCTTAAAAAACGCAGAATCTTATGAAATTTCGTTAATCCCATCGTCACGCGATGCAGCGGATAGGAATTGGAGTGTCACTTATCAAAAGTATGATCTGTATTTGATTTATTTGCGCCAGCACAAATCAAAATATCGAAGAATGAATAAATTTCGGGTATCGTAACGTGGTTCCATTGATGCTGAGAGTTTGGATGGTCAAAATTTTACTTGAAAAATAGTTTCGGCTTTCTTGTTAAATCGGTTATATCAACAATTTTGAAGTTAAATATATGAATAAAATAAAGTATCGCTTATTGACAAAGTTTTCATACTGCGATGAGGCCCACTTCGCTGACGTACAACATTGTAAGCTCCAAACTATTTTATCCTTCGCAATAAAACTCCCAGATGGTTCTTGAGCTAAAATAATAATAAAGACATAAATTAATTATTTCAGAACAAAAATTATTATTTCAATCAGTGTTAATATCAAATGTTTTACTGATTTCATGCTCAGCAGTTTCTACTTCATTGTCGTCTTCCTCACTCTCGCTATTCTCAACTTCTTCTTCCAATGCTAAATTCCCTTCAGCGATTTCTCCTGTATCTTCAGAATCTTCTGGTTCATCATGATCTGAATTATTTGCTTGATTTAAAGTTTGATGTCTAGCTGTATTTGCTGGAATCCAGTCTTCGTCATCTTCTTCTTCTTTACTGGCGTAGACACCGCTTACGCGATTATAGCCGAGTTAACAACAGCGCGCCAGTAGTATCCTCTTTTCGCTACGTGGTGCCAATTGGATATCCCAAGCGAAGCCAAGTCCTTCTCCACTTGGTCCTTCCAACGGAGTGGAGGTCTTCCTCTTCCTCTGTTTCCCCCGGCGGGAACTGCCTCGAATACTTTCAGAGCTGGAGTGTTTACGTCCATCTTCGTCATCACTGTCAGAAAATTTGCTCGAGTCGCTGTCTGTTTCTCCAAGTATTTTTCTCAAATATTAATTTCTTTTGGTTGCACCTAACTTAATGAATTAACTATTATACATACATAAGTCGTTGATAATTTTATTACAAAAAATTGTAAATAAAACATTTACAAATGTTAAATATATATGTAGTTTATTTACCTAGCATAGTCAGCTCTCGATAGTTGTTCCATAGCTTTATTTTTCAGTGAAGAGAACACCATAAATAATACACGTCTGATCCCACCAAAAATCTAATACTACTCTAAAACTACTCGACTCTAGTGCGCGATAAAATAAAAGAAATAACCATGAGTTTTTTCTCTCCAGTGGCATCTGCTCGGCTCCTAACAATGAAAACCGGCCGGCTACCTGGAGTGCCCCAATATAGGTTTCAGATGTCATTCACAATTCTACATTGTTATTATTATTTAATTTTCTTTAAATTGGTACTATCTATTAATATTGCAAGAAAAAATTTTTAGACATTTTGTTTAAATAAAATAAAAAAATTTTTTTATACTCATGATACTCGGTTGCTAAAAGACGCCGATAAAGTTACTAATATAAGGGTTAAATCAACTAACGCGATTAAACACGGTAAAGCTTGGAAATTGGATATCTTACTAAACATCGTAGCAAGCCTTGAAATGTTTATATCATGGCGATTTCCTAATGCTTAAGTTATCTAACTATCCAATTTTTTTTTAATTTATCTATACGAGAGCATGCTATACTTAAATAACTAACTGTTTTCCATAACTCGAACTATTGATTTGGCAATAAAAGTTAAATTTCATAAAAATTTCCTTCCATAACTCGAAGTCTCTCTAACTCGAAGTTTTTTTGTGACGATTATCCTGATTCAGTTAGGGAAGTTCAACTTTATTTAAAAATTAATTTGCTATAATATAATATTAACAGTTTATTCGAGCATCAGAGATCCGACCATTGCTTACAAAACTTCTTAAAGTATTATTTTAATATTAAAACCTCTCTAACTGAGTCTAATCTTCCACCTCAAAACCCCCAGCACATAATAATATGTTATATGGATTTCCCCGACTCTAATCTGCAATATATTTTAACTTTTCAATTTATAATGTCTCCAAGCCTATCAGTCGTTCTTGACACATTATACAGCGCAGGTAAGTTTTGATATGGTGAAATTTAGAGGAGCAGCGTGCTCCACTTGCTACCGAAACAGGAAGTGTTATGCTTCAATTATTGACCGACGCAGAACCGCAGACCGAAACAGCTGATACGACTTCTCCTATGAGAGCGCAATGTAGATGAACATTCACCACCGTTTCTTCAGTCTATTACGTGCGATATCCGCGAAAATTGGATTTTTTTCCGTACAAGTTCAGTCCGAATACATTGATAGGTGCTTGATTTATTTACTGAGAAAGGAAAGAATCATACGGAATTTAAATTTGTGTTATATGGGAAGTTGATGTGGTTGTAGTGCGATTGTGTCCATTTTCACACAACAAACATAAAGCCATCAATATAACGTTAACGAATTTGATAAAAATTGGCCTAGTAGATCCGGAGATATATTATTACACCTAAATGAGAGGGGTGCAAAGCCCATCGTCCAATTTTCACCAGGCTCCTATAAAACCGTCTTTTATCATCCTGGGTGTAAAATTTAATATTTCTGACACACCTGGTTATTAATTCATCGCACTTTAGATAATTTTTAACAACGACGTTATATGGGAAGAGCGCGAGGTTATTATTCGATTTCATTTATTTTCACACTATTAATAATTTTGTTTTAAACGAATTTGGTTATTTCAGCTTTAGCGGTTTTCGAGAAATGTATGTACATTAAGCTTACTAGAGAACGGAGCCCTGCCCATTTTTTCAAAAAATTTTGTTCAGAGGTACCTCTTGCTACTGCAATCCTCTGTACCAAATAATAGGCTTAAGATATAAGCGTGCTTAGTTCTGAAATTTTGTAGGTTTTAGGGTGGCAGTGGTCCGATTAAATCTACGAACTTGCCCTAACTTCTTTTCAAGGAACAAATTTCATTAAGACATCTCAATTTCTACTCAAGTTATGTCTGTGCAAGCGAGACGGGCGGATGGGCAAACAAACAGTCGCTCGTCATCCTGATCATTTATATATATGTACACTATATAACTCCATATTTAACTCGATTAAGTGATAAAAACAACCGTTAGGCGAATAAAACTGTTATACTCCGTAGCAACATGTTGCAAGACTATAAAAATAGTATATCTAATTATAGATAGTTGTGACTGTGATTTGAGATTTATATACAGTTTCATTTATATACTAAAATTTTTTGCTTATGTGGATAAAACAAGTAATCTGCCGCTACTGATAAGAGGCGCTGCGGCCCTAATGTGCGCGTCCAAGATTTTCTCTGGCGTTTTCAGCAGAAAGGAAGTTAAGTTATTCTTTTGAGTAGGTTGGGTTGCCTTCGGTTTGAAAACTAACCTAGCATGTCTACAAGAGTGTGGCTCATAGCTGGATTTCAAGCTTGCTCTAAAAACCACCTTTAGTCATGGCACGGATAGACAGACCGCATTCTGTAGCTGGAATGATTCCGTCCGTACCGGGAGATTTGTATGCATCGAATAAGCGGATTGCCCATTTTATTTTATTCTCCGTAAAGATGTGTTCGGGAACGTTTACTGTACTACTCTTTTGGTAGCTAGAACTTATCGCGTTCTTACAGCCTGGAAAGTGCACACTTAATAGGTCTTCCAAAGAGTCCTGGCAAGTTATCCGTCTACTCTCCGCTACCTTTTATGATAGTTCCTGAAGTTTCGTCACCTCGTTAGTCTTTTCAAATCCACTAGACATGTTTTTTAGGATTATCGCTTTGTTCTGCGCACCAATTTCTTGTAGTTCCAAAAAAAGATCCGAGGTCAAAATCGATATCATTACTACTTCTCGAGATATTCTGCATTTTAAGTAAGGCTTTAAAGAATTTTTATAGATGGTATGTATTAAAAAATCTGTGAAAACTGCCTACAGCTTTACTTAAAAAGCTGAATAACTCAGAAGTATTAATGATAGCGATTTTGACCCCAGATCTTTTTTATAGTAAATGAAATTTCCTACAAATTTACTACCGTACTACCTCGCCGCTGTGAGTAACGACTTTGTTGCACTGGGCACTTTTGTAGAGTGAACAATTCTGAGAAATATGCGTCTAAAGTCAAAGCGATGCCATAAAATACCTCTGATCTGAGGTCCCCGATTGTAGTGTATTTTCTATGCAAAATTTTTACGGGCCTTGGTCCAGTTCTTAATGTTAATATTAAGAGCTAAAATTTTCAGAGAAAATTTCGTGACGGGACTGAAAAAAATTAATAGTTCAATAAAAAAAACACCCTAATAAACATATATAATAATTTTTAGGAAATAGGAAAAAATCGAACATTTGAAAAACGAAAAAAGCGCATCTTATAGAGAAATAGATAAAAAAAATTGGAGTGAGTGCAGCTACTGCTGCTCGAGTAGTGAAAATTGTGCACATGTTCAAAAGCGGTGTCATTGCTCGCACAAGTAAGCGGCAAAATGCTGCCCAAAATGGGAAAATGTCTGAGCGCATTCGACGTAAAGTAGTGAGGCTCGCTCGCGGAAACGCGCACAAGCCAGCTAGCGATATTACAAAGGAGCTAAATGATGAACATGCAAAAATATCGCAAAGAACCGTTGAACTCATATTTTCAAAAAAAAACCTAAAATGTCGCCGTTCAGCAATGAAACCATAATTGACCTATCGAATGAAAAATCAAAGGGTAATATGGGCCAGGTCCCATCAGAGATTATCGCCCTCCAGTTAAAATACGTTAGTATTTTGTCTTTGAGGCAGCTGCAGAAAATCTTTTTCGAGGACGCCTTTGGTGCGCTCTCCGTCGAACGCTGCCACTTTCCATCGATATGGCCCTAAATTCGATTAGCATACGCTGGATTGGAGGCATTACATTAATTTTGAGTGGCGAAATGGGCCCGGCCTTCTTTATCTCTTCTATAGTTCATGCCATCCGTTTCACGTTTTCTTGGTATTCCGGCCGCCCCCTTGTGCCTCGCTTTTACCTTCAACCCCTTCTTTCTTGACTTCTTCCCTTTCCGCGTTTCTGCTTACAACATTTTCTTGATCCGAACCTTCATGGACTGTGGCACCCGTGCGCCGTAACGCTGTTTCGGCAGTACGACCGATCTCCCAGTCCACTTCGTGCCTTGTTTTCCTTCATTTTGAGTTTTTGATACGGGGGTCTCTACCTCTTGCGTTTTATACCTACGGTCAAAAACCTCTTTAGCAATGGCCTTTGTATTACCCATTCACCTACTTTTAAGGATGCATATATGTATGTACATAAAGCAGTCCAACATAAGGAGATGGTTGGAAAATTTAGTCAGCCTTCGCTGAGAGCTCTGACAGGAGAGATCTTGAGATCAAGACCTTGTAAGCAGTGACACCCATTGACTCGTTCCATACAAATATACACAGATTTAAGCATTTATAATCCACATCTTAACAACTCGGTCATATGGAAAACTTTCAATGGACCGCACGGTAGCGAATGTTTCCGCATTTCCACATCACTATTTGGACACAATTGGAGGCAGAGTGTAAACTATGAACATAGGTATAGCCTAAAACTAGCTGATTGGGTTTTTTGGAGAACATGTGCTAAAAACTGCCTGCCATATAACATAAGTTGCCTTCCTTTCGATGAACAAAACTATTATACTCTGTAGCAACATGTTGCAAGAGTATAAAAGTGAGCTCGCCAATATAAAGGATGTAATGGGATATCGTCAAAACACACGAAGAAATCGTCTTTCTAATTGAAGTGCTGTTGATGTCGATTCCACCAACTAATTAACCTTGGAAAAGAATGGTAAAAAATTTATTTATCAAACAATGCACTTGAAATTTACCTAAAAATTTCTAACTCACTAAAATAAAATGAATGATATCAAAGACTATTTAAACTTAATTATGGTTTTTATGTGTGTTAAAAATTTGCAATTCTGCACGTCTTCGTCAAAAAGCAGCTAAAAATTCCATTAAAATGAAAAAGAGTGGAAAATGACGTAGGAGATTACACCCAATACATATATGTGGGATCGCCCATTAAACAAAACGCATATGTTTATTGAATTAACTGTGTTGCACTGTCATCGCTTCCCACATATGTATATTAGTATCTGTAATTAGTCTATTGATTATTTTAATTGCAATTGTCATGATTCTGATATGAGATTCATTAATGTAAGAAGAAACAGGGGGCCGTCGCCCCGGGCGCAACGTCTTGGGGGACGGCAAAACGATCTTCGTTAACTGTGCCATCGAAGAATTCTTCGTCCCTATGGTAAGCGAAAGGGGTGATCTGTTACTCTTCGTAGGACATCGCCGGGTTAATTTTCATCGGTCGGAGTAAGCGATACAATCATGCTGCGTGTTGTCAGCAGAACATCCTTGGCCCCGGGCGCCCGAAGTTGTAGCTACGACACTGACTGTTAGCAACCTTCAACACACTCATCATATCTCTACTTACAATTCACATTAAACACTACTGACGAAGAGTACCACAAATCGACACCCACATACGAGTACACCAACCATAATGAAACAAAGGACCGACGGGGGCATCTCTCACACATTTGATAATGAAAGCGATCGGTTGCACGTAAATATTGGGTGTTACACGTAAATCGCCAATATAATATATGTATACACGTACATATAACTTCGTTTTTTTCTTTATTTCAATAAGTTAAGGTGAACTAAAAAAGGTGAATGCGTACAATATGCTATAAAACTTATACAGAGATTATGGCATTGCCTTCGACAATAATACAAAACAAATTTCGTGAAGATATCTTATCAAATAAAAAAGTTCTCTAGACAAAGACTTTAGTTTATTTTTTGAGTTTGTATGGCAGCTAGATGCTATAGTGATCCGATATCTGTAGTGGAAAGAAAATTACGAGTGTAAAATTTCAAATTGATATCTCAAAAATAAAATAAAAATTTTATAATTACAACTACCATCTACGCGAATTGTGTTAGATTAGGTCATATTCAAAAAGCCTGGAGATTGTTTAAGGTCCTACTAGTTTCTTTTCAAGGAATTGGAAAGGCTCATGATTCTGTACATTAGGAAAAAATGGTCGTAACGAAGTTGGATAATGCAAAGACACATCGCAGGGTAGGTTACTGTCCCCATTACTTTGGATCTTGATAAAAACCTACTAAAAAAACTCGAGGGACGAGCCTGTCGGGTGATAGCCTATGCTGACAACATCGTTCTTACGGTTAAATAAATGTTTCTCAACATTATCTGCAACCGAAGTGTACTTTAACAATTGCACGCGTATAAGCGGTTAAGCCGGACACAGTGTTGGACTAACCAGAGTTATATTTTTGAAGCGAGATCGAAGACCCCTAACAAAAAAAATTAAATTGCAGAAAAAATTGATGAAAAATGTTTGATATGCCCGCCAGTAGTTCTTGTTCAGGATGTGAAATTGATATTGGGAGCTTCATCAACGAAAGTAATGAAGACTTGCTCAATTTTCTGTATGAATATAATTTTATTTTGGGGAAAAAATATCCTACGTGTAACGAGAACTGTATATTGAGTCCCTATAACTTCTAGGGTTGCAAACGTTGCAGAAGGTTGCAAATGGCGATCAAAAATATAAAACGATTCGTTGCTGCCTTCAGCAAAGTTTGAGGACAAATACATTCTTCGATAATACAAAGTTGACAATTCGTTGCACTTTTGTAGTGCTTTTCGTGACAGCAAACCCGCCTAGAACATCTTTTTGGTCCAATATTTTGAAATTTGGAAATCCGACAATAAGAGAGGTATTGATTAAATGGGTGAAGTACGATTAAATAAACAACGTTGCTGACCTCGTAAAAGTAAAAGCCGACAGAAAGGACGATGTGACCAAAGATGCCTTCTATGAGCATTTGGAGCGCACCTATGAGAGCGATGTCAAAACAATCATGCTTGGCGACTTTAACGCCAAGATGGGAAAAGGAGGTATATTTGACACAACGGTCAGGATATTCAGCAGCCATAAGGAACCATCCCCGAATGAGTTGAGGCTGATCGACTTCGCCGACGCCCGAAATATGATTATCTGTAGTACTAGATTCCAGCACAAGAAAATTCATCAAGCTACTTGTCTTCGGATCGAAAAGCCACCAACCAGATCGATCATGTTGTGATAGACGGAAGACACGTTTCCAGTGGTTTAGACGTGCGTACACTCCGAGGTCTTAACATTGACTCGGAACATTATCTTGTAGCAGCCAAAATACGCACCCGTCTCTGCGCAGCAAAAAACGCACGGCAATAAACACAAGGAAGGTTCGATGTCGGGAAGCTGCAAGCAGAGAAGAACGATTTTCTACTCGACTTGCTCTCTGAGAGCAGTTGTCAGCAACTCGGTATAAGGGAACTGTGCAACGGTATTTCAAGCCGTTAGCTTACGTACAGGTGTAAACGAAACCATTGATCTTCGGAAAAGGCAAAAGAACAGCTGATGCGGTGAGAAACGCCGTATCGCAGTGGAGAGAAAAATGACTGCCTAATGGGAAAGATACTGAAAAAAAAGACAGTGGCCGAAATGCGTGAGTATGAGGAGCTTGACACGCTGGGGCAGAGGGGTAATAATCAAAAATTCTACGAAAAGATGCAGCGACTAACAGAAGTTTTCAAGACCGGAGCATACTCTTGTAGAACCCGCAGAGGTGATCTACTGACTGATGCCCAGGGCATACTAAAATTACGGAGGGAACACTTCTGCAGGCTGCTGAATGGCAGTGAAAGCATAAAGACAAGAGAAGGCGAACCCGATTCCTCATTGCAGGACCTATCAAAGCCGTTTGATATCAAACGAGGCTTCAGATAAGGCGACTCGAATCGTGTGACTTCTTAAATCTACTCTTGGAAAAATAATTCGAGCTGCAGAGCTAAATAGAGAAGTTACAATCTTCTATAAGAGTGTACAGCTGCTGGCGTATGCCGATGATGTTGATATCATTGGCTTCAACAAACTGTTAGTTCTGCTTCTCCAAAATGGTTAAAGAAGCGAAGATAGTGAACGTCATCAAATCGTCGAATATAATTTTGTTTACCATGAAACCAATATTAACAGCAACAAAAACAACAGGCTACTTCGGACTGAGTAGGCAATTGAGAAGTAAAGTCCTCTCTCGATGAACAAGAATCAAACTATATAAGTCACTCATTATTCCCGTGCTGCTATATGGTGCAGAGGCATGGACGGTGACAATATCTTATGAGTCGACGTTACGAGTTTGAGAGAAAGGTTCTGCGAAATATTTATGATCCTTTGCGCTTTGGCCACGGCGTATATCGCATTCGATGGGACGATGAGCTGTTTGAAATATACGTTGACATTGATATAGTTCAGCGAATTAAAAGACAGCGGCTACGCTACCTAGGTCATGTCGTCCGAATTGCCGAAAACCCTCCAGCACTGAAAGTATTCGATGCAGTACCCGCCAAAAGAAGCAGAAAAAAGGAAGACCTCAACTTCTTTGGAAAGTCCAGGTGGAGAAAGACCTGACTTCGTTTGGAATCTCCAAATGGCGCTACATTGCGAAAAGAAGAAACGACTAGCGCGCTGTTGTTAACTCGATTAAAACCACGTAAGCGGTGTCTACGCCAGTAAAGAAAAATACCACGTTACAGGCGAAAAGAGTCCCAGGATATTTGGCGGAATTTTTCTTCAAATGAAAATTCCGTAGTCATGCTGAACGAGTACAGGAAATTTTTCAAGCGATAGGAAAATAATATAACCGCAATGTTAACGAATGAAAAAAATTGTATTGTTGACTTTATAAATAATTATATTTTTTACAAGAAAAAACTCTTGTTTTCAATCGCATGCGACCTATTTATTGACTAGCGCAGCAAATACACGATCTGTATTGAAAATAGAAAGTAATTTTTTGATCAAATAATATATCGGTAAGTACAGTAATACAATAATATATGTAGGTATAATATAGAGAATATAAAGTAATGAATGAAAACTTTTTCATTAACGAAACGTGTAAATGAATGAACGAAAGTATACTTGTAATATTGCATGCGCTCTATCTAAGTACATTTAAAAACAAAAATTTTAAGATTCAAAAGTACACAACAAAAATTGGGCCATGTTTTCAGCAAAGCGGCTCTGCTAAACAATTACCGTAATTTTAACTCTGAGGAAATTTTACGTAAATTTTATAAAGAAGAATTGGAACTAACAAAATTTCATTAAAATATTTATGAAACAACCCATCTGGTTATTTTTATTAAATTAGTAACTTGTAAGTATATGCTGATGCCATTATTACAATCGATTTTTTGAATTAAAATCAATAACTTAAGTCTAAGGTTGTTATTATTTTTAGGAATTTTTCGAAAATAAAATCACTAACTAAATCACTAATTTTTGACAGATCGTTCTAGATTGTGAAGCTTTTAATGAAGCGTTAGGTAGCTTTTTTTTTAGCTGTTTATCATTGAAGCTATAAATGAAGCTTTGAGAAGATACATATTTCAGTTTCTTTAACTATTTGTTATTGACAGCTAAACGAAGCTTGATCTATTTTTAGCATTGTAAAGTTTTATAGATATATACTCAACATTTTGAAGCTATATTACGTTAAGTTTGTCGAACATTGAAAAATTAGTACTTAGCTGAGTTGGTTAAGAGTTGAAATTCATTTACGATTGTAAGTTCGTTGTAGGTTCGAAACCTGCAAAAACACTATTAGGCGGTTGTCGACTGTTTTTTTTTTTTTGAAATTGGCCTGGTGGTATGTTTTTGAACAGTTGACGGTATCAGCATATAATTAAAAAATCGAGCTAAAATATTTAAATACGCTCTATTTATTTGTATAGTACATAAAGTACATTTTTTTAAACAGAAAGTAAGCCAATAAATAGAATATAAAAGGGTTGCTAACAATAACCTTAAGCTTATTACTTTTATTTACAAAAAATATTAATATTGGCAACTTGCAACGAGATGTTGTTTATCAATTATTCGAAATTCAATAATTTATTATTTCTCAAGTTCAATATCAAAGGGAAACTCCTTTTTTTAAAGGTGTACCGGAAGTCATTAATTACGTGTTTATATACATACATGGATAACTGAACGTATATCTTATTGGGTACATCTATATGAGGTAAAGTTTTAAAAATGTAAAAGAAAACAATTTTGGCAAATTAATGAAAATTTTTTCTTAATTTTAATATTCAAATTTTCATCAACATTATTTCTTTCTTTTTGTTTTTATAACCGCCACAAATCGAATACAAGTGGTTTGTAGCACTATAAATATACTTTTACATATATTCACAATTGTTATAATTTGCGAATGTGAATAAAGTTCGGTTATGTTTTGATTTGTATGCTTATTTTATAAACAGTAGGAGCACTATTAAACATTTAAACCTTTATGGACATTATAATTTTTTGCTAATTTATGCAAAACGTGTGTTGCTTGTATTATTCGAAAGCTTAAACGTTTTCACTCAGATTCAGGTTATCTCATATCTACTATTTGCATTATAAAAAATAAAATAAGGAACAGGTTATACCTACAAGCTGCGTCATTATTTGCGATCGGTCTCAAAAGAATTCTCTGAAAAATTAGCTAGTCGCTACAACAGCTCCAAAACTGTATCTTTAAATGTTTGCTCTTTTTTAGTTCGCAAGAAGTTGCTATAAAATATAATAAACTCTCCCATTATCGAAATTGGAAGATTTAGTACTGAGATTTCTGACAATAAAATCTAATACAGATTCAAAGTTTTAATCAGTGGATCGAATTTTTCAGCAATCCCGAGTATTTTGATGCTCCCTCCTATATTCTATTTCAAAAAAAAAGAAATAATTCTCCAAGTTTTTATTTTAATTAATGGAGAAAATAAATAAAATAAATGTACAAACTTATGTCAGCCTAATGAAGCTAAGCATCACTCTGGCAAATGTTTTGATAACTGATTTTGCTTGTTTTGACGTCATAGAAGTTGTTTTTGATTAGCTCGAAATTATCGACATGTGTATGAATTATGCATTTATCTTGCAGCGCAGACACACACTATTAATTAAATTTTTTCTAATCTCTTTTTGCAGACAAACACTAATATACTGTTGAACTAGCTGACTATGATTTTTTTAATTCATATGTACATAAATATGCATAAGTTATGGTGGTATCCACATGTATAGCAGGGAAAGAATCTCTCTGTTATTTACAAATTGCATGGTTTTGAAATATGCCATTATTTCCAATAAAATACAAATTAATGTACAATTAAAAATTTAATATTAAACTTTAAATATTGGAAATCAATTATCGCTGTACTTTTTATATTTTTGAACATAAGCGTTTATTGTCATGCAACACCTCACAATTCAATTAGATGATTACATTTAGGATCGCAAATCCAAAATTAGGTATTATTTATTATATCTGGCAGACCGTGATTTCCGTGTATTTTTTCTCAATTTAACAAGTAACGAATAACACAAATTAACAATTAACGGGCAAATTAAGGACAAACGCTCATAAGACTACGCTGGATTATTGGGCCGATTCAATGCCGAATTGTAGCGTAAGTATGGATAATGGACTAAGAAAATACAAACATCCTGCGGCTCCATTGAGTACCAATGATAACATAAGTATATATGTATATACTTCATGAATTTTATAAAAGTAAAAGGAAGAAATTGTTTCCAATAGCTAAGTAAAGGAAATATAATTTAAAATTTTCGTATAAGGCTGTTGGTATCGTCACAACAAAGGAGCAGATATTTTCACTCACAAAACCATGAAATGTGTACATACATATATAATATTTGCCAACCTTTTTGATTTTCATTTCCTTTGGAATTCAGCGTAATCAAAAAAGAAGATTCATCCTTGAATTTCGAATAAGTTTTATACATACAGGATTTGTTAAATTACAGATATTTTATTCACTTTCTCCACATTCCTTATATTCGCAATAAAATAAATTAATTATATCCTAGTATAGGGTTGAGCAGTCAGAAATGTAGCATAATTCAATATTATTCATAATTTATGTATATTTAAATTACTTTATTTTCCAAAGCTCTCCGCATTGGCGTTTGCGATAGAACTGGCATCACCGAAGCCATTAGAGATAGCAGAGGCATCAGCGCTTGCACTGGCAGAACTTCCACCGAATCCACCGCCGTTGGAATTAGCAATGGCATTGGCATCGGCTTTGGAATTGGAATTGCCAAAGCTAGGCGCACCACCATAACCAGGATTGTAACCGAAACCTCCCCCGAATCCACGATTTCCGCCATAACCACCACCAAAACCAGGATTTCTACCAAAACCAGAATTTCCACCAAAACCGCCTCCAAAACCAGGATTTCCTCCATAACCGCCAACAAAACCAGGATTTCCACCAAAACCGCCTCCAAAGCCAGAATTTCCGCCAAAGCCACCACCATAACCAGGTTGGTTTCCGAAACCAGGGCCTC
The DNA here is from genome assembly GCA_037783105.1 of Bactrocera zonata. Lineage (NCBI taxonomy): Eukaryota > Metazoa > Arthropoda > Insecta > Diptera > Tephritidae > Bactrocera > Bactrocera zonata. The sequence goes on along the minus strand of JBAWJQ010001194.1, from coordinate 261,150 downwards.
CTTCAGAGTTCGCTTCAGCATTAGCCTTAGAGTTAGCATTAGCGCTGCCAAATTGCGGCATAGCACAACCAACCGCTACGATTGCTGAAAGGACGACAAACAATTTCATTGTGTGGAGAAATTCTGATACTATCTACTAAGTCTCGTTAACAAAATTAAACTAACACAATTTTGGCCAACGGCAGCTTTTTTATAGCAAAAGTGAGTGGAATATAGTTGTATTTTCCAATTTCAGTGTATATAAGACATTTATGTATCTATGTAAATATTTGTTTATTTGTGTGATCTTCTGTCGGCTTCAGATTCATTTGACAAGCTCGTGCACGCACAAACAGTAAAGTTAAACAAACAAAGAAGTAAAAACTACATTTCAAATATTCCTATATTAATGTTCGAATACCAATACTTACGTACATTAATCTCTCGATAATAATTATACAATGTTTCTTCAAAACTAGATTCCCCATTCAAATTGAACACTTTGTGAATTATTCAAAAATTTCTTATGTTAGTTGCATTTCTTATCGATTAAGCGAATGACATTTTTTTATAGGTGAAATTATTAAGAAAACTACTATCGATGGCTAGTACTGAAAGAAATAAAGATAAAGTTCTGGTGATTGTATTTTAGTTTCAACACATTTTTAAATGTTTTTGGTTTTTAGCATATCGATGAAATAGTATACATTTACAATATTTTTTACTTTCACAATTTGCAGGAATTTAATTTGGGATAATATTTTCATGTGTTTGCAAAACTCTATACATATTAATTCAGATGTAAGGAAATTATTGTATTGGAAATAAGTGGGTTTGACTTTGCTTCGAACGATTTAGTAGTCAGCAAAATGTGTTCACTTAATTTTATTAAATCACTACATTTAGCCCTAAACTAAAGAATACACTTAACTAAAATATATTCGGAACAAAGACCACTAAAATTACTAAGCCCATTACATATAACATAAGGCGCTGGGTTAATCCGTGAATCGTTTTCACCACCAAATTATTGTCTATCGAAGATTATGCGTTCACTTAATTTTTCTTAATAAATTATCTTCCATTTTGACCGATATACACGATATAAAACAAAGTTTGAAAGTCTTAATATTACATACATACATAGGTATAGACGGCATCAAGACACATTATTATTAGCAAGAAATGCTTTCTGATTTCATTAATATATGGCAACCCTTGCCCATATACATATATGTTTTAATATGTTAACATTCAATTTCTATGTTTATTTTACAGTTGAATGTTTCATTTTCATTTCTCTTTCTTCTTGTCGTGAACTTAATATTATATATAAGTATGTGTATGCATATATTATTCCTACTGTAAAGCTTCTGCTTACTTGTTTATGCAATTTGTATATTTGTCATTTTCCCCTTCTTCTCATAAGCAGGTAGGTGCGAGCTCTAATTAGTTATTTAGGCTTATAAACTTGTTGTCTGTAAGCTGCAGTTTTTTTTTTACCCCTATCCTAGCTGTGCTGATCTGCACGGTAAATGCAAGTGCCTTTATGCATATGTATATGTCGCCACTGCACATCGTGTTTGAGGTTATTCATCGATCAGCCAGGAAAGTGGAAGGACATACTTCCAAGTAATAATCAATGATGTAATTATTTATACATGCCTATTCTTACACATTGTTATTTTAAAATAAACCATTTCAAATCATTACACCATTGGAAGCTTTGTATTTGCAACCATTTGAAGCCTTTCGGAAAGCAAACCGAAGATGTTAATTAAATTTTATTGATGACATATCCTTATTTCACATTCCAATTATTTGCCTATTTGGATTTATGAAATTTCAAGATTCGATGGGTACATCACCTCGAAACAAGACTTCAGTGAATTCGTCAAATATGGACAGCAATGGTTCCACGTCATCAGCATCAAAACCCAGCCAGGGTAGCAATGCATCAGCCACCGTCAGTATAGTCAGTGATTTACTAGCCGCCCCTACAGCCACCGGAGCCACCACTCGATCATCATCAACCGCTGTCATTGCCAACATTAATGTCGCCGCGAAGTTCCTTCGAGGATAGCAACCCAATTGCCAGAATCGCAGCCTACCGATGTCCGTTACACGCCGCCGTTATTTATAGCAAGTACCGCTGCTGCAAACCAAATGTGCAGTTGAACTATTTTGGGGATTGATACGCCTTCGATCCCCTCTAATTTGACGACAATGACTACATTGTCAATTCAAGTGCTACATATGTACATCTACACAGTCATCAAGTTTGCGCAGAAAATTGCAGGAATTACGATTTTTGTGGAAAGACGGAAGATTGGCCAATATTTTATAAGGCTATGGAGTCGATGGCAATTCGTCGATATAGCAATTACGAACATAACCAACGTTTATTAAAGTGCCTGAAAGGATACGCGCGTGAAAGGATCAAGTCACTGCTAATCCACCCATACAATGTCGGTAATATAGTTGATTTAATAAAATTTGGATTTGGGCACCCTGAACAGTTGATCCAGTCAGCTGTGTCAGGTGAAGGAAATCGCACATATTTCGGAAAATGCCATGATAAAAATAATACCGTTTGCAATGAAGGTACATATGTAAAATTTACAATATGCTTATGGTGGTGAATTGCATTTGTCAAATCCTACATTGTCTCAGAATTGCCTTTGAGCAAACGTGTCGAATGGGCCAGCTTCGCAGCTATTGTGCGGCCACATTCAACAGTAAGACATTTCAGAATTTGGTTGTCAAAATTAGCTAATATATTTTGTTCGGTTTGTGAAGACCTCCACAAGGATTCGAAGTGTTGCATGGTTCTACATACAGTTGAACCACAACGATCAGTGAGATGTTCAATTTGTCAGGAGCAACACAAGGTAACAGAGTTGGAGCGTTTTGTAGAATATTCGCTGTCAAGAAGATGGGCAGAGGTGAAACAACGTCATTTGTATATTCTTCTTCTTAATTGGCGTAGACACCGCTTACGCGATTATAGCCGAGTTACAACTGCGTTTGTATATTAGTTGTCTCAATTTAGGCCACTGCACAAACAATTGCCATCGACGCAGGTTATGTTCAAGTGATGGCTGCCGGGAGTGCATCATAAACTCTTACATGAAGTCGCGGAGAACGTTTCCAGATATCACTGGAAGCAAGATCAGCAGTTCTAAGTTGCAGTTCCACTGAAAGCAAGCTCCTCGTCTGTATTTTACCGGTCACCGTATACGGAAATCACAGATGTGTTGATACATACGTATTGCTGGACGAAGTTTCATCCATCCCGAATATTGACAATGCTCTTTTTCGACACTTAGGAATGTGTGTAAGTGAGCAATCCTTAAATATTCAGTGATTCGAAGGCCGTGCAGCCAGGAGGAGGACTTATTAAGTAGTGGCACCGGTATGCAGAAACCACATAACTCAGTAACATGTATGCTGTGTCAAACCCACAGCTTCCTGTTCAGAGTTTAAACAGAGACGATTTGGGTCATGAGTGTAGATACGTAAGCCAACTTCCGGTACAACCTTATGCCCAAGTCAGACACAAGGTGTTAATTGGTCTTGACCACTGGCATTTGGGAGTACTAACGACAACTCTGAAGGTAAAGCATGGACCATTCATTGCTAATACAGATTTGGGTTGGGTTGTATTCGGCCCAACATCATCTACAATCCTTTTTCGAAATTTAGAGTTTCGGTGTAAGTACTGCACCGCCGATAGAGAATGAAGAGGACATTCGTGTCAAAGATGTCCTGAAGTGTACCACAGGCCAAAAGTGACAAAGTAAATTTACCTAATAGCTACGATATGGCGTTGAAACGATTAGTAGGTGTGGAGCGAAAGATGAGTCGTGATGCAGATTTTGCTGCCAAACAAAGAACTACGCGTACTGTGTGTACACCTACACTTGGTTTTTACCATGGTGGTACTAATTTTACACGATCGATGAGCAACAAAGTTGGTTTCGTTGGTGTGAGGGTACTTAGCTTTTTTTCGGTAGTCATCATCAGATTGTTGTGGTTTCAATCTGAAACTCCATTACGTTGCTGAAGGGGTGATAAATGGGGAGAAACGTCCTACTAAAAGAGAACTTCTAAGTATCGTCATGTCGATTTTTGAATTATAGTTTTTTTTGAATAATTTCGTCATTGGCACCAAGTTACTTTTGTGTGCGTGAGCTTTGGAAACACAATATCCACTGGAACCTATTGCCAAACGACGTATATGCTGCTTGGGCATGAACAACTACCCGAGATTGTCAAATATGCCATACCTCGTTACTATTTCAGAAATAGTGCACCTCAAATAATTGAACTCTACATATTTGTTGATGCTAATCCCCTCTCGATGCAATGCACTTATGTCAACGGATTTTCCAATCTTCGAAACACTGGTTGTAGTCACTTTCCAGGATTGCCTTCAGTTCCGTCTTCGCTGCGGCTTGAATTTCCTCTATCGTATAAAAACGGTGTCCCCGGAGCGGTCGTTTGAGATTGTAATAAAAATAGTAAATAGCGACCCATTTCGTAAATTTTAGACTTTTCACTGAATATCTGTCACTTACCGAATGGTATTTGACGTTTACAATCTAGCGTACTATCACTAAGAAAACATTATTTAAGAGTTTTAATGCTATATTTCAGATCAATATTCTCGATAAAAAGTCAAATATTATATTTTGATATTTATTTCTTAAGTAACTATGGCGGAGGTATAATTCTGTTTAAAAGTGGCTAGAAGAAAAGTCACAATTTTTATTAACAAGACTTAAATACATACATGTGTTACCTGCGATCACGAAAAACTTACCACCATGCTTTCTTAAAACTTTTTTTTTTTTTCGAACTTACGTTCGTTCGGGACTTTCTTCAATTTTATGTTTTTAGTACGCCCAAGTAAGCTATATTATATTATCTAATTGGAGGATGAAGTCATGTGTAGAAGTTCACGCAAGTGAGGAAAGTTCTCTGATTGCCATTCACTTGGGAGTGACCAGAAATGATTATTTTACATATGGCTGAAACTGGCGTTCCAAATACCCGTGAGCAAACACGCACATACTTATGTGATACTCGTAATGAGAGGCGATAGCATAAACAGAGTACTAAAAGAAGGCCACATAAAAGTAGATCAGCTGCAGGATGATGGTGATGATGAAAATTAAAAAGTGTTACAGATGGTTTAACTTCGGCCATCTGCAGTGGGAATGCACAGATCTCGACAAAAAAAGACCAAAGACTATGCATAAGATGAGGGAAACCCGTGCACAAGCTGAAAGACTGCAAAAACCCACCGAGTTGCTACCTCTGCGTAGAACAGAAGCGGAATCAAACGGATCATATTCCAAGGTCGATGCCATAGAAGATACCGCAAGAAACACAAACCGTCTTGTATTATAGCCAGAGATTTCAACACGAAAGCCGTGAAATGAATCACACCCACAAAAAATTCAATGGCCGCAAAATCTTTGACATGGCAAATGGATTGGGCTTTATCGTTGCGAATAGCGAAAACTACCTCCAGGAGGCCGGGATGTAGGGATGCTCGGTGAACATCGATGTTCGATGATCGTCGATATTGAAAGCAAAAACATCGATGTTTTAATATCGTATTTACCATACGAAAAATATCGCAACATCGATGTTAACGGAATCGATCATCGATGTTAACATACGACCTTACCTCACACATGACACGCACGCCCACCAAACCAATGCAACTTAGGAAAAAAATTATGTCTTCTATGAACGCATCCACAAATCAAGTTTTTTAATTCTGAACGCGTCATTCACGTCGCACCGGTCGTTCCCTTCATTCGTTCGTTCTTCGTGATTCGTCGTCTCGCTCATTTACGCTCACTCATATGCTGAACACAATGCTCGCGACAGACCACAAACGACATCTGTCAAATATTAAAATACACACGTTCTTATGGACACTGTTATTTTAACAGCTGCACGACTACACGACTGCAGGCCGACGGTTGTCGTTCCCGCTAACTTCAATATTTTCCTATATTTGCCAACGACAATAGGACGACAGAAGAGATGACAGTAGAATGGAAGATAGAAAGAGGAGGTAGAGTGGTGATGCCACTAATATGTAAAATGTAAAATTATTCACAGCTCTAACAAACTTGACGTTATTTTACAAATAAAAGCATAAAATAGCTCTATTATAGCTCTATTATATCATTTGTAATAACAATTGATAAATTAAAACAAAAATATATACCAATTTACTTATTATACTTCGAACAAAATATTAAAATTTCATTGAAGTGCAAGGTATTAGTATGGTCACATCGAAATTGTGTACAAATTAATAACTCAGTCGAGTTCTCGTGGGCAACTACGGGCAACTGCCTCGTTTTCTTTATTACATTTTCTTCAATACAATATTTTGCTTAAGCCTAGATACAAATATTAATCTTACATTCTAGGAAGTATATCTACAATCCACTTGAGATAGGACATATGTTACAAGTGGAAAGATTCATCTTACAATCTATGAGTTACATTTTTGGACCACCTAAGGCGGACAGTATTAGCAAACTACCATATGGGTATTTATAACAGATAAGGGGAATTCTCTTGCTCTTGCAAGATCGCAGATTGCAAAAACCCTATACCGAAATATACAAGGGCACGAGAGCACCCATTGCAGAATCTAGTGATATATGAGCGACTGATTCAGTCAATTTATTGTAAATGACTATTGTGCATAGCTATTGTGAATTGGCGCACCTTCTGCATACATTTTTAACAAAAAAAACTGTAACAAAACTTTATAATTTAAATAGAAATTATAATATCTAATTAAAATTTACCTTCCTCAACAATTTAACGTCAAAATATGACTTTATGTAAAATGGCAACTACAACAGGGTTGCAATTTTATTTTTGCGTGACATTGCACGCAAATAAACATGGGTTTTAGTCTGACATATTTCACAGCCCTTGCAAATATTTTTCTGCGTGTGTTTGTTGTTGTGCCGTTGTAAATCTGCAATGCTTGCACCGTGCACCGAGATTTGCAAGAGCAAGAGAATACCCCTATATAGAATATGTTCATGTAATATGAACTGGTGGTATTAACTTACATGCAAAATGGAGAGCTGTGTTGTCTTGTGTACATGCGTTCATGTAGTAGGATGCACAACGCCATTTTCTGTTCACTGGCGTGCTGCCATGTCGTGTCGCGAGCATTGTATTCAGCACTTCACACTTCTATTTGTTTGTTGATAAAAAATTGTGTGGTGCGTACCTGTTTTAATTTACTGATTTAATAGTATTCTACTGGTGTTGTGTATATACATATGTTTGTATATTACTGGAATACAACAATATTTAAGTTTTTAATAAATGAATTCTATCTAAATATTGAATTCATCTGTTTGCTTTCTGCGCATGCTAAAGGAAATTATTCTTTTTAAGGTTATAAATGCTGTATTAAAGACAAGGAAAGCACAAGCGTATCTTTGTTCTTTCGCGCAAAATTTGAATGAGCCATAGACAATTAATCTCTTACTTGTTTTTTTACGGCTGTGGTGTAAATGCTTGCTCTTTTAGTTGCATTGAAAGTAGTATAATAAGGTAACATAACATTTTATTTTGTGTGCTTTTCAATGAATATTTTTGCATGTTTTGGTTATTCGAGTTAATGTCTGAATTTTATTTTCACTTAATTGTATGTTTTCAGGGATATGGGAATAAAATAAAAAATTCCGCTTCTAGGAATTTTTTGAAAAACTTGAAAATAACGAAGCAAAATGTCGGTCTTGCCATAAATTCATAAAAACTTGTGGCAACACTACAAATCTAAAGTTACACATTGAAAAAATGCATAGCTCATTATTAGGGAAACATAGCAACGACGAGAACACAGTTTATAAATCAGGCGCAAAGAAATTACGTAAGGAGACACTCGTAAAACCTTCAATGTCAACTGTTTCTACTTCTGCTGAGAGAATTACACCTGACTCTGCTTTATATGAAAACAGTTCAATTGATTCTGATTGTAGTTTTAATGCAAGTGACATAAGTGCATCGTCTCTTCGCAAAAAAAAACCGACACTAAATGAGAGTTTCAGGAGCATATCTGAATTTTCTGAAAATGGAACTTAAGGCGTTCGATTGTTGAAAATGAAGGGTTTCTAAACTTAATGAAAACAGCTACTCCTCTGTTTAAAGTCCCATCCAGACATACTTTGAAGAGAATGCTAGAGAACCGATATGAAGTTACACAGAATCTTTTTAAAATAAAATTAAAGCTGTACGTAATATAACCCTGACCACCTGTATGGACGGATACTATGCAGACTAGAAGTTTTCTTGGTGTCACTATGCACTTTCTTGACGAAGATCGCATGACATCAGTGACTCTCGGGGCTTATGAGTTAGACGAATCGCATACTGCTAAATACATTGGAAAAATGCTGTTGCAGACATGTCATGAATGGTGTATAGATCCAGAAAAAGTATTCACTCTAGTAACTGATGGAGCAAATGTTGTTAAAGCTGTAGATATCTTATTTGGAAAAAAATGCCATATTATTTGTTCTGCTCACCTACTGAATTTAGTAGCTCAAAAATCGATTGCAAAAACAAAGCAATTACCAGAATTGATTGTATCTGTTAAAAGAATTGTCACCTGGTTCAAGCATAGTCTAGTGGCAAGTGATTAATTACGAAAGGATTCCGATCTAAAATTAATACAAGATGTCAGCACTCGCTGGAATTCAACCTTTTATATGGTGGAAAGATGTTTACATCTGCGACCAACGATTAATCAAATTGTTAATTGCCATACAAGTGCTCCTCCAATGATAACTGCAAAAGGTATTGAAGAGTTAACTGAAATCTTTGAAATTTTACGCCCTATAGAAGTTACTACTAAAGAAATATGTAGAGAAGACCATGTTACTACAGCAAAGTCATTCCCATAGTACGAATGCTAAACTTAAAAATGAATAACATCAAAACAAAGAGTTCTTTGGGTCAGGACCTTAAGCAAAGCATAATATCTGAAATCAGTAAACGCCCTCTGAACATGCTCAAATACTTGCTGTATCTACATTGCTAGACCTTAATTTTTAAGATCCCATAGCATGTTTGAAAGCAATTAAATGTGTCAAAGAATTACTAAATACTACGACGGAGACAAAAGTAATTAGTTGTTCGCCAGATACAACAGAAGAATTTAATTTGTGGAGCGAACATTATAAACTGTAAATGACAAAAACTCTACGCGTTTGTCTAGTGATCACGAAATGTCTTCAGAGTTGAGTTACTTTTTGAAAAATCCAGTGTTTGATCTTAAACAAGATCCTCTCCAAGTTTGGAATAATGTCATCGGTTCCACTTACCCGAAATTAAAAAAAGAAAAACAGCGGTAAAATATTTGAGTACTATCGCGACATCAACGCCATCCGAAAGACTGTTTTCAGAAGCTGTTTCTACTCTTTATCAACAAAGAAACTGATTAAAAGGTTCTTCTTTATCAAAATTACTTTTTCTTCCGTCAATTAATAAAAAATATTGGGATTTGCCATAATTTGTTCTGTTGTTTAATAAATTTCGAACTTATAGTTTGTGTTTTATTTCTTTGTCAATTATTAATGTAAAAATTATCGACGGATCCAACATCGATGTTCGGTTTTCGGTAAATATCGAACAAAGATGTTGAGCTTTCGATTATGACATTAATGTCAACATCGATGTTTTTTTGAATATCGATCATACCTACCGGGATGCAATGCTATAACTCCCGATATTATGCTAGTGTCTGAAGGATTCGCAAATCAGCCACGTGAATGCATTACAGAGGTATGTAAAGCAGCAAAGCCACAAATAACACGCGGTCTACTGGCGGACAGATGAAATACGAAATCTGAGAGCTACAAAATAATATCAACAAAAATTCGTGGGGCCTCGGATACAAGATTGTATGAGAAAATTCGGCGCAAAATAGTCTACTCAAAAGTCCATAGTTGAGAGCTGCAGCTAAGGAGAGAACGATCTCAATCCACGATCTGGGAAGTCATCCACTAGAGTATACGCGAAATGCCTCATGCCCACCTTTTACTTTGGAGGAAATGAGCACTGCTGTGAGCACTTTAAAGAGCGACAACGTGAGTTAGACTATGCAGGTGTACTATCGGGGCCGTTGAAGACGTCGTAGGTAGTGGGGAGGAAGCTGGTCAAAAGAACAACTTCTCGAGGTCAGTAGTCCTCCTTGCAACAATTGATATAATAAATACCGTATCCGAATACGAGGTGAGAATATACATGTTCACAAGACAACAGTCGAAGAAGCAAACACTTGAATCCTGGCAAGATGGTGTACAAGAGTAGGACCGCCAAATTGAACAAAGGTATAGAAGTGTGGCTTAGTATAAAACACGGCGAGGGGACCTACAACCTATCACAGATGCTTTCCGGTCACAGACATTTCCCCGGAATACCTATACAAAAAGGGGAAAAAAGAGAATGCCTAATGAAAATACAACGAAACTATTGCAAGACAATACAATTTTAACAATGCCACTTCAACTTTCATAATCCAGCAGATGACGTTTCGAATTAAATATGGCGGCATTGTACCATTAAGCTAAACAAAAATTACATTCTATTAAACTAAACATTAAATAAACTATTTTTTTAAATAAAAAATTATCTTTTCCTTAGCAAAAAGAAAAACATATTTATTTGAGTACTTTGTGATACACAATATTTTCGTTTTTAGTTCCGATGCCAACATAAACAAAGCAGATGGCTTAACAACAAGTGAGACATCATACAGTTGCCCACGTGAAAAGCATTCATTTTCTAAATTTTGGCCTTGAGCCTTGTTAATTGTCATGGCAAACGCAAGACGAACCGCGAATTGAATGCGTTTGAATTGGAAAGGCATGTCTGCCGGTATCATAGGAATACACGGAATGAAAACTTGTTCTCCTTTAAACTTGCCTTGGAGAATCTGTTAGCATTCTGTCTAACGCATTCTTAAATAATCCAATCAATTCATTATGGTCATGAAGATTTCGTTGCAATTCTCTGATGATGTCTTCTTTCGTTCTTTTGTACAGTGCTCTACGGCGGTTTATTTGATCGCTCTCGATCTCAATGAATTTGATTTGCAAAAAATTGTATTCGCCATCAGGAAGCGGCAATAATGACCCAGCACGGTGATGCACCTGCCCTTGAATCGAGTTACCAAGAGACGAATTCAAAATTAATAAAATGCGATCATTCAAAGGAAACGGAAGAGTACTCTTTCGGGCAGGAATTACACTGAGCGACAGATTATATCCACTTTCATTGATAATTGATGCAGCGAAAGAAGTCATTTGAAATCCCCATTATAATTTTGAACATTTGGAAGAAATTGCTTTGATTCCGTTGTTACGACTTGCAGACACGATCGCAATGGTTCCGGTGGCAATGGCAATGTTAGCAATTTAACTTTTCTACTAAAGCAATACAATCCAGGTGTTTCTCCTGGAAATTTCAATGCGTTGCAATGTGGACATACTAGAACCAAAGGGCGGCTCCATGGGCTGGGAACTGCAGAGAGATAACTCCCCAAACCCCATGGATATTTCTTTGACAATTATATTTAAAGAAAAATATCTGTATACTCTAATAATGTATTTATAAAATATCAAAATTGAAAGCAAATTATTAAAAATAGTTTATATATTTATAAGTAATAACATTTATACTCTGATTTTGAGTTTAAGAAAATTTTAAACATATTGAAGATAATTTTTATAATTACCACAGTATATCAAGAATAATAACCCTGCGTTGAGAGAGAGCAATCAGCTGACTCGTTTCTACGGGAAAAATCCAAATCGTGGGAAATTCTACGGTATCGTTCGGTGAAGCGGACGGGGACATTTTGAAATTATGAATTTTTGACCTTTTTCGACATTTTTCTTTTTTTTAAACCTGTACTGAGAAAATAACTTTCCATCAAAGTACAAATCTTCAGAATCGGTTCGGCCACTTGACCGTCATTTTCGATCAAAAGTCAACTATAGGCACCGGGGTCTAAATATTCGGTAACTTGGTGCTTGAACAGTTTTTATTTAATTTAAACAAAATTTGGTCATAAGGTGGCACACACCAAAAACATTATTCGTGCAAAGTTTTATGCCGTTATATTCTTGATTTCTGTACTGGAAACTGAACGAATCTAGTCGCATTTAAAATAGAGCTATATGGGAAGTAGGCGTGTTGTCCGACTTCGACCATTTTCATAATATGACATAAGAATGTAAAAATGGCATTTTTTACTAAATTTTGTCGAAATCGGTATGTCGGGTCCCGAGATATGGGATTTCAGCAAAAAGTGGGCGGTACCACGTCCATAGTCCAATTTTTACCGCGGTCCAAAGCCTTGACAGCAGTTTTATTTAGTACCGTTATATGTGCTGAGAAACCTGCATACCAAGTTTCATCACGATATCTCAATTTTTACGCAAGGTACAGCTTCCACAGACAGTCAACCGGATTTCAACTTTTCTCATCACCCTCATCATTTATATATGTACATATATATAACCCTATATCTATCTATGTGATACGTACAACCGTTAGGTGACAACGGATTGTAAGAGTATAAAAATGATAGCTAACGCCAAAAATATATTATCAAATTGCCTCCTAGTATGCGGAACATGTACAAGGCAATAAAAAGAGGGATATGGACGCGGAGGGTCCGGTGAATTGGAGTCTATATAAAGTAGGCCAAACAGATCCATGTCGGCTTCAAAATCGTAAGCATACTTAAACGCAGGGAAGTAGAAAAAGGTTCGTCCTGGAAACCACACCCTGAAGTAATGCGAAAGCGGTAAAGGATAGGGGTAAAGGAAACAATCCAGAGTAGAAGGGGGAACATTTTAGTGACGTAGATTGACGATCCCTATAACGTGCGAAGATATTTTGAACCCTCCCTATGGCCTAAAAAAAACATTAGAAACCTCATTAGGAACATTAGAACAAGCAAAGGCGTTTTGGGATGTGCTAGATTCTAAAAGATAAGGTACACATCTTTTATTAATTGCGGTTATGCACTTCTTTTACAGAAAGTAGATAGATTAATAATTTTCATTCAAATTTTACAGAAACAACAGTATCAGTCAAAAGCTAAGCTTTGTTTTGGAATAATCGCATTTATATTCTTTATTTATTATGCGAATAAGGCTATTTAGAAAGAAAATACAGAGTATGCGGTATAATTTTAGAAAAAAATTCTGTATACTTTTTAATGTATATATGTAGAATATAGAAGAAGTTGTTCAGTGGTGATAGTCAAACCTCAAATTGAATTCATGGCAAGGAAGTGATACTCATGCGTTAAAAAATGCATCCAGGACGTCCGTTCCACATAACTCACACTAACCATTTTTCTTAAGCGCTAAACAAAATAAATTCCGTCAACAGATTGAAGAAGGATTACAAGATGACATTGTAATTAAAAGTGTACGCAGGAATATAATTATTACGATGTTATGTCTCTTACGAATAATTACACTGGTCGGAAACGAAAGTCTTCTTCAAGAATTTTACCATAAGTACAACATACATCTTGTACTTGTATATGGAGGTTTTGATTAAGTTTAGGTTTGTTAGTAAATGAACATTAAAACTATATATACTACTACATATATAAAATCAGTTTTCGTGTGATGATAACTCCAACATTGACCGATACTATAAGTATAAGTAAATCAACTGGAAGTTCGGCTGTAGGATTGTTTTCCCGTGTGGATGTATTTTTCCGAATTTGTATAACAAATCCCACAGATCGACCGGTATTTTTAGCAAAAGGTTAGCAGTCCTCCTTGGCTTGAACTGTTATGGTCCGATTTTGACAATTTTTAGTCTCGAGCCGGCTTACCCCAAAATCACTATTTGTGCAAATTTTTTCGGAATATATTGATTGGTACTTGATTTGTGTCCAGGAAATGAAAAGGCTCATATGGAATTTAAAATTGTGATGTATGGGAAGTAAACGCATTGCAGTTCAGTTGAGTTCACAAATAATTATGAGCGGATTTGAGTTGAAATATGTTATCTCACTCAAATGTATGCGGTGCAACGCCCATCGTCAAATTTGGCAGATGAAACCAGTAAGCAGTTTTTACTGAAGGTTTTTCCACGTTTGTGATATCCTGAGTACGAATTTAAATAATGGAAATATATAATTTTCTTCCATAGTTTACATGAAGGCGCTTGAATGTGTGCCACTTCCGCCGTCTGCTAATTTATCGCAAAAAAAACTCGTATTAACTGGTTTCTTAAATGTTGAACACAAATATTTATATATTTTTGTTTTTATTTTTTTCACATAGTTGTTCATAAATCACATAAGCTTTGAAAAAGTCGGGCAGTATGGGTGAGTGTGTTTTGGTTATATTAAAACAATTATCAATTTATTTACTTAATTGTGAGCGTTTGCATGACCACCACCGTTTGCACTAGCAAATCCTGAAGATGTTGCAGAAGATTCTGCTTTAGCGTTGGATACACCTCCATAACTGGAAGAGCTCGAGCTCGAAGAGGCCGAAGCAGATGAACTGGATCCACCGAAGCCGCCACCAAAACCACCTTGCCCGCCATAACCACCCTGACCGCCAAAACCACCCTGACCGCCATAACCACCTTGACCACCAAAGCCACCTCCAAAACCACCCTGGCCGCCATAACCACCTTGACCACCGTGACCACCTGGACCTCCAAATCCTGCGCCGCCGTGGTGACCACCGCCGCGCCCGTGATGGCCTCCACCTAACCCACCACCTCCACCGCCTCCAGCGCTAGCTTGTGCGCCAGCGTTGGCATTAGATTCGCCTCTGTTGGGCATGGCACAAGCGACAGCTACTGTAGCCAAAAGTACAGTGATCAGTTTCATGATTCGATTAATTTGGTTACGAGATGGAAGTAGATATAACTAACTACAAAGCAAAACTAACTTCTCACCGTCATCCGATGGCAATTTTATAGCAAGCGAGTTAGGCCAAAACTAATATTACTGCTTGTATTAAGAGAGCAAACCGTATACAGCCAACACCAACAAGTATAAGCGTTGCTGGGGGAGGTAAGAGGTTTCACGATGATGGCACAAGCAAACAAATGTTTCGAAAATGTGTGAAAAAATCTGACGCAAATAATAGCAACAAATTGCGATAAAATACTGCAGCTATAGTATATTAAATACTTGGAGCTAAGTTGAGGGAGCAGATAAAATGTCCCCACAATTAGCTCTTTAAACAAATCCAAAAATTTAAATTTACATTTGATATATAAGAATATGCAAAGTTTGGAACTAATTTAAATTAGCATTTCGTTTTAATTAGTAAATAAACTGAGCTATTTTCTTTATTCATAGATTTCATGGAGAACAATTACAACAATTATAATTAATGGGCTCGTTAAATGTTTAAAAATTAAAACAACCTAGATAAAATTAACATAACTTCTATTTAATGGCCTATATAAGTATGTATTATATATGAATGTATAATGAGTTTTTTGTTTTCTTTCAAACTTATATTATTAACTTGTCACTGCTGGTGAATAGAATTTGAATATTCCCGTCAGGCCGATCCATAACATAATAAAAGCCAACAGTTTTCAATGAACTTCCACGCTGAATTCGTTTTTTTATACTCTTGCAACATGTTGCTACAGAGTATAATAGTTTTGTTCACCTAACTGTTATATGTAACACCGAAAACTAATCAAGGTGATATACGGTTATTACATACGATAAGGATGACGAGTTGAATTCCGGTTGACTGTCTGTCGATGCAAGCTATAACTTGAGTAAAAATTTAAATATCTTGATGAATCTTGGTATGCATGTTTCTTGAACCGTGAGAAGGTTGGTATTGTGATAAACGGAATCGGACGCTGCCATGCCCACAAACTGCCATTAATAGCAAATTAAAAAAACTGTCATAACTGTGTAGCAAATTAAGGTTCAAAATTGTAATAGGGGTACAGCAAGTCGGAATTGGGAGGCGAATCTATGTTTTGGAAATTTCCAAAAAGGGACGTTACCTCGCCTCCTTAAAGTTTAATGTACATATTTCACATTACTACAATATAGACAATTAAATTAAGCTAGTTCTGCTCACACCTATTTACATGTAGAGACATACAAACATATATACTATGTAGATATACTTATAAAACTTACAAATTTTCTAAACATTGACATTACGAAGGAGACGGAAATAATGGTGAAGATATCCTTATGGGAATATCTAATATTCGTATGGAAATGTCGCTGTCAATAAAAGTTTATTGATGTCACCAAATTTGTTGACTACTTTTCGATAGTTTAATTCATTTTTTTAAACGTTACTAGTTTAATAGTTTTTAAATCTACGTTTTCTATGAGGTACGCGGGTTACGCCGTCTCTAGCAAGTAATATGTAACAGACATCGTCTTTTTGAGACTAGTAAGATATTTAAGAATGCTTATGAACCATTAACATCGAATGTTTAAGAAGATCAAGCAATACCTTTTATTAACAATTATTTTCTCCTATATAGTAAATTTCTATGAGAATCGAATGGTATCAAAGTTTTTAGAGAAGAAAAAGGTTTATTTTTTTATTTTTAATCGGAAAACTCCATTCATGCACGCAAGACCCATTTCACAGTGTAGGAATCTATGAAAGCCGAATTTAAATTATACATTGATAAAAATTAACCATGCGGGTTCGGAAAAACCAAGCTAAACCAAGGGTCAGGCTATTATTTTTGGAACTATTTACTTAACTTGGTAATTTAAAATAAAGACTCTGCAAATCTAAGTTATAATTCCAAACAAATGTAACTAACCCAAAAGTTTATATTTATATTTTTCCAAATAATGGAGTTTTGTAGGCAGGGCAGCCACACAGTAGCGAAATATATTTTTACAGCCCTTTTAATAACCCCTGCAACACGTTATTACGGTCAATAATATAAAACAAACGCACTCATGAATTTACAATATATTTCAGATATTTTTTAAAAAAAAAAAGTTCATATAATATTAAAAATGGTTCATCCCGCCCTCAATTAATTCTTATTTAAATAATCTATTAAAATTGAACTATACTAAGTAAGTGTCAAATAAGCTTAGCCGAAGGACGATGAAGACGAAGATGCTGAAGCTGAAGACGAGGCACCGCCTCTACCGCCACCACCAGACGAACTAGAACTTGCGGATGATGATGATGAAGCGGAGCCGCCACCACCACCTCGTCGGAAACCACCGGGACCTCCGAAACCACCACCATATCCGGGACCACCGCCAAAGCCTGGACCACCACCAAAGCCTGGACCGCCTCCAAAGCCTGGACCGCCTCCAAAGCCTGGACCGCCTCCAAAGCCTGGACCACCACCAAAGCCTGGACCGCCCCCAAAGCCGGGACCTCCGCCGAAACCAGGACCACCAAATCCGGGACGACCAAATCCGCCACCATAACCAGGACGGCCGAATCCACCACCAAATCCAGGGCCACCGAAGCCACCAAATTGTGGCAGTGACGCAGCAGCTGCAATCAACAGAGCCAAAACGAATAGAACTTTCATGATATTACACTATTTTCGACAAATGGTGCTGAACAAAAATAATGTCGGATTCCTCTTGAGAGCTGCTGTGGTGCGTGCGTTTATGACTTCACAATTAACACTAATGTTGTGTTGACACTATGCGAAAAATATTTATAGTCAACCTTTGGCAGCATGACCACCACGTTATTTACTCTATGCAAGATTTGAAGGTATTAAATAATACCTCAACGCACACATGAACTAGAAACGCACGCGCTCACTCTCTTACACACCAGCCACTATGTAGTAGGCCATTGTTTGAGAACTTATACATGCATACGAGGTGTGTTCAAAAAGTACCGCGAATCGTAACTGACAGTTTTCTTCGATTGCAGGGGCGTGGTGCATTATGAGTTCTTGCCACAGGGAAGAATGGTCAATAAGGAATATTACCTGCAAGTTATGCGCAATTTGCGCGAAGCAGTCCGCCAGAAACGCCCGGATTTGTGGAAGAACAAAAATTGGCTTTTGCACCACGATAACGCCCCTGCTCACCCACATCGTTGCTTGTGCGCGACTTTAGGCCAAAAACAACACACTAATGATGCCGCAGCCACCGTATTCCCCAGATCTGGCCCCTGACATTTTTTTTTGTTCCCTAAACTGAAGAGGCCCATGAAAGGACGACGTTACGCTTCTCTTGACGAGATGAAGACGGCATCGAAGGAGGAGCTGAAGAAGATAAAAAAAATGTGTATAATATCTCATGGGGATTACTTTGAAGGGGACAAAATAGATATTCATGAATAAATAAATAATTTTTGAAAAAACACAAAATTCGCGATACTTTTTGAACACACCTCGTATATGTATATGTATATACATAGATATGTCATTACATAAACAGCATGAAAATATTCGTCGATTTTATACCTTCAACCAATATGGCAAAAAAATAAGTATACAAGCCGAACGGCAAATGATTAAGAAAACAATAACAAACTCTCAAAAGTGCCACTCAATCAATAAGCATTGAAAGTCATGAATAACATACATACATACATAGTTGATCTGCAAACAATGGCCAAGAAGAGTGTTCGAAAATAATCGTTAGCAGCAGTCTTTTCTAATTTCAAAGCAACTGGTGATTCCCAAATAAATATTTATCTGAAAAAAATTAACACAAGCAAAACGAACTAAGGGACAATCGAATTCGTTAGGAACCGAATGTGAAATGATCTCGCCATAAATGATATTGTTCCCAACAACATGTATTTTGTCGTTTTCTTCAAACTCGAATTTTTCGCAATAACTATCTTTAGTAACAAAATGACTGTTACCGTAGATTACTTCATTAATCAATCGAGTTTACCGAGTATGTCAAATACTTGTATTTAGTATCAGAGATAAAGAGATGTTTAACTCCTCTCTCACTGGAAGTGAGAGAGCAATTGCTAAACGTCAAAACCACCTAAACTCGATCAACTGTCAAAGTTTAGGTGGTTTTGACGTTTAGCAATTGGAAACGAGCGATGGCCAGACCTACCAAAAAATATATAAACGGAGGGATTTGTTGCATCGTTCAAGATCACTTATAAAAAATGTAAAACAATGAAAATTAAGTAAATTAGTGATATTTAAAGGTATTTGATGAAACGTTTTGTAATTTGAAGCATCATAGTATTATTTTCAATGGAAAATGAATAAAAAAATTTAATGAATGAGAGCTAACAAGCCTAAGTCCTTGTTTTGGGTATTGAAAGGTCAAAAATCAGTTCTTCTAATATACTTTAAAAAGATTTAAATGGTTTCTCCATACATAGTTAGGCAATTCACAAGCTTTGTTGTATGTCTTATGTCATATTTTAATATTCTTAAAAAATACGACACTTGTGAGCACTCTTAACTGTTGTATGTCATATTTTGCATATTTCTACACTCTACACACAATACGAGTAATAAGAAAGTAAACAAATGCAGCTGATAGAATAACGAACTCAAGAAGCATACCACGCAGTGCTGTATTTGTAAACAAATACAGCCGATAGAATAGCGAACTCAATAAACATACCGCGCAGTGTTGTATCAGTCATATTTTAATTTTGCATGTGAAACAACAACAGTGCTAATATGACAGTCGTAAAAAAATATGACAATATGACGATATGACACAATATGACACCTTGTGAATACCCTAAGTAATTTTTATACGTACTAAATGTTGGGTGTTTTAATTTAAAATGCCCAAAAATTCTTATTTTGTTCGATCTGGCCATAATGGAAAATGTTATAAAAAACGCTTATTTTGAGGCGCTCTCACACTGGAATAAGTTGAACATCCCTTTATTCCTGTTTAGTATATACGTATGTATGTAATTACAATTACAACGTTGTTAAATATTAAAAGATTTTCATCTTTTTGGTTGAGATGTTGCGCTGGGAAAAAACCGAACCAGTGGAGATGCGTACATGCCAATGCACAAATACATACATATGTGTGAAAGTATGTACGTATGTACTAATTAGTATATTAATATTATATACAAGAATATGTTATAGCTCATACTGAAGTAGGTGATTAACCGTTAAGAATTATCGGCAGAACGATGCGTTTTGTACGTACATATGTTGTGAATAAGTGAAATGATCTGTAAGGTAAGAGACATACATACATAAGGATGTATTTTCTTTGAACAGTATATATACATACTTATGTATGTATTTATTTTCCTACAAAATTAAACTAATCTCGTTTTTCTATGAAGCAAGATATTATGTTTAGAACTTGGGACTCTCCCACACCAGACGCTCACTAAGGTAAATATGTACAAGTATGAAGAAACATACAATAAACAAAGAAAAACCAGGTATGATTATTTTGAGTGTATATTTGCGCCTTGAAGAACCGCACTCCCACTACCTGCTTCTGAGGTTATGACGTATTTATACTTTTTCACATCTGCTGAATATGTATATAATTGCACATTTGCGTATATATACCAGTTTATAGTATGTACATTTGAACTTCAAAAAGGTTATTTATCTTTGTCAAAGCAGTATTTCAATACATACTATACATGCATACACTGGCACGCAAAGAAGTCTAAAATAAATTGAAATATTTGTATTAGAGCAGACCGTACACAGCTCATCTGAGAAGAGATGAGTCAAGCTGTAGCAATACGATTAGAAAAAAAGAATACATAAAGAGCATTATAACGGAAACTACTAAAAAAAATAAGAAATACATCTGTAGCATAGTACTACACATCGAAGTATATAGGGTCATCTGTGGTTTGCAAATCGGGCCATAACTTTTTAAGTCCCCAGATATAAAATATGTAGGCCTCAGGGACTTTAGACAATTTTTATCGAATACACCGCTAAGTCTCCGAGATGTATTGTTGAAATTCAGAATGTTTTCCTGATAATAATATATCATTGTGTAAAAAGTAGTTAAAATCGGGTCAATACTTCCGGTCCTAAGGTCGGAGCAATACGATATACATACCTAAAAAAGATTGCTAACTTCCAACTTTAATGTATATTGGTGGGATGTTTTAGCAAAATTAAATAAACGAGCAATAGTACGTCTTAATTCTAAAAATGTCTGAAATTGGTCTCCGTATTACCCAACTCGTATATATTATTTATATAGATTTTAATAATATGTATATTATATGTATATACTTATGTATAATTTTATAAAATTTATTGGAAACGTGTTCTTGAGTGTACTTAATGCCAAATATTGCAATCGACCTATGTAGAAATTCCCATCCATTTTGACTTTCCAGCTGACTTCAATTTGTGTTGGTCAAAATACGTGATATTTTAACGAAATTAAGTTGATTTTCTTAACAATAGAGTGCGTTAGAGCTCAATATGAATGAAAATATTATACATTTCAAATCTCTAATATAATGACTTCCGACTATTAAATTCTTGGCGTGAGTTCATATCTTAAATACATAGCTCATGTTTAAATAAATCAAAGAAATACACTTTTTCAATTGTTACCAGTTACGGCTTTTGGAGCGATACCAGTGTAACGCAAGAAAAATTAGGCGATTTTCGTGAATTATTTTAAGAGAAAGTACGCGATTGAATATCTGAAACTTCTTAGAACGTAATAAGGTATATTTTCAACTATATTTTAAGATTTTTTTTTACAAAAACGTTGAAAAATAACGGAGTTATGGACTGTCTTCGGAGGTGGCAAAAAAAAGTGCCCCAACTGCTCCGGCCGAATGAGTATCTGAAACAAAAAAATTCAAAAAGTTTATTAAACTTAAAGATATTTCCTATACTCTTACAATATTTACAATACTAATTTATAACATACAAGCCTAAAACCGCTGCTGCACTCGTTTCTTGTTGTCAATTATATCATTAATCATGATAACAATGTAATGGAATGGTTAAATTTGCAATTTACAAATTTACATTTTCTTGATTTTGTAAGAAACTTGAGGAATAGTACATAAATACGTATGATGTAACAACATTTTCACAAATATGTATCTTATCACTTCGAAAAAATAATATGTGAAATAGGTCACAGTCTTCGCATAATACTGCATCATATACCGTTACACATACATATGCACATGCTTCTTGTCATAGTCCTTGAAGTGGGTGTGTCTTACACCTTATCTAATCATATGGTAATTTTGTAATTGCATCATGGATGCCCAATTAAATACTGTATTGTTCTGTGCAATCATTCATTAATATTTGTGAGCTATTATGTACTCATTTCAAATTATGATTCATAATTTCTCATTATTTAACCACTATCAAACTTGAGTTATAAATAAGAATAAATTTTCCAAAATTTTTGACTTTGCAAAAAAAGACTAGGACCTACCTATTTTTCACGTCTTTACGTGCTGCAATGAACGTTATGCGGCGCATAACCAAATAGCGTTTTATTTTTATACTCGTAACGGTTGTACATATCACCTAAAACTATATACTATATATGTAAATGATCGGGATGACGAGATAAGTTAAAATCCGTCTATTATAACCAAAAATTGTTTAAGTCCAATAAAAACTTTTCAAGCCCCCAGGTACCGAATATTTGTTATATACACAAATTATGCGACAACCGTCTATGCCATGTATCTAAACGTATAATGTAATATTGCTTAAAATTTAAGTATAATTGCTAATTACTTTCTTAAATGCAAGTAATTACTGATAATTAATAGAGAGAATAAATTTCTGAAAAAAACCGCTTCTGCGTCATGCTTTCATATATACCTATTACAGTTAAAATTCCTCATTGACATCGCTCAATAATTTCGCTGAGTTAAAATGAACTGCTTATATTTGAAATAGTCATATATACATAAAACTATATGTATATGCTTTTTAAAAATTGAATATACGTAGCAAGAAAGCTGAAGAGAAAGAAGTGTCTTTCTTCCTAATTTAACGAAAACCAAAGGTTTTTCAATTGCAGTTGGTCACAAAATCGTAGGTAAAATTAAATTCGTTTATATGCAACTATCTGAAAGTATAAGCAAAAGCAAAAACAAAAAAAACCTCTTAAAATAAAGTTTATGAATTGTTAAAAATAAAACGAAATAATGTAGTAATGAAATAAGTATGTAGATTCAGTATAACTGTCACAATATCTTTATGATAACAATGTGCGGATGGTATAAATAAATATTGTCCATCCTCGCGTTAATATCATCATTAATACTACGTTAACTATTTTTTATCAACAAATCGAAGTAATGTGAAATAACTAATCTGGCGGGTATACTTAATTTGTGAAGTGATGTTTTCGTTCGTTCAACCGGTTTTTAGTTGTTCATAAATATATGGTGACGAATTTGTTTACATCCGAGCCTGATTACCATACTTAGAATCATCTATTAGCACTACTGTGTAGTATGTAGTATATGTACTTATATCAATATCGAAATGCTTGTGCGAGTGAATGTTGCGAGGTGCTTCACCCGACCGTAAGCCGCGCATGAATAAGCTGGTATTTTCAAGGACCTCACTTCGAAATAATAACCGTGTGTAGTTTTTATATTTTAATTTATCATAACTAAAAATATATTCTACAAATTTATTATACCTGCTTTTACGTCATGTGGCTACCACAAAGGAATTATATTCAGTGATTACAGTCATTGAGATTTGAGATATTTAATATGCAATGCTAAGCAGTATCATCACTTCGAACCAGTTTTGTAATCAGCTTTTAGACTTTCGCCGAACGCATTTTTGTACGAATAATAAACAACTTTTCAGGGTATAGTAATGTATCACAAAAGACTTAAGAAACAAACGCCAGCAAAAACTAACAATAATATTTGCATTGCTTTTTTGTCTGTCTGAATAAGCTAAACATGTATGACGGGGAAGCCCCACCCGAAAAGATAACTGTCATTTGATTTTCGCCTCTTTGCCTTATGGGTAGTTTTTGTCCGCACACACACAGACCAACTATTTACGTAAGTGCTTCAGCTGGCTCTCATAAAATATTGAAAGCTGTTTAAGTGTTGTCTATACCAGATGTGAAGACACGCTTGCCGCTATACTTTAGGCGACAGAACGCAGTAAGCAAAACCCGATATAACATGAAAACAAAATAAAAGTAGAAAATAATACTTATGTGTGTGCATGTGTATTCATATTTTTGTACATCACATCAAAATTCGAGTTTAAAGTCTTGAAACTGTTTTATGAATGCATGAGTTTTCGGTATTTACGTTCATCAATACTATGACATAAAATTGTCACAAAAATAACGAAATGTTTCTAAGTGCAGGTGGATTGCTTGATCTTGGTATTGGTGGCAACATAACGAATTTAGTAGTTCTTTATATTCGAACGCATTTGTAAAAAATCTGGGAAAATTTAGATTTTATGTATTATAATTGTCAAGAAACCATTTAACTGGTGCTATTTGTAATAAAAGGAAAATACCTTGCCAAATGTGTCGATAACACAGGGAATTGATCAAGTAGTCTGAAATAAGTTATAATTTAATGTCAAAAAGGCCATTCCACCCATTTTTTCAGCTCCCAAATATGAAGGATAAACCTTTCTTTACGACTTGGTTAATTTACAATAAATGCTGAGGTTATTAAGTGAGCTTTTTTCCTGACGAGGATGATGACATTAAAAAAAAAATAACTCACCAGATCTCCGAGCGCCTATATATGTATGTATATAATTCATATATAGATTCTAATTAATATAGTATACCATAAATTCATAATTTTAGATAAAACGTAGTTTGTTGGATAAATTTAATTCCATTTTTCTTCTTCTTTACTGGCGTAGACACCGCTTACGCGTTTATAGCCGAGTTAACAACAGCGCGCCAGTCGTTTCTTCTTTTCACTACGTGGCGCCAATTGGATATTGCAAGCGAAGCCAGGTCCTTCTCCACTTGGTCCTTCCAACAGAGTGGAGGTCTTCCTCTTCCTCTGCTTCCCCCGGCGGGTACTGCGTCGAATACTTTCAGAACTGGAGTATTGTCGTCCATTCGAACAACATGACCTAGGCAGCGTAGCCGTTGTCCTTAATTCGCTGAACTATGTCAATGTCGTCATATATCTCATACAGCTCATTGTTCCATCGAATGCGATATTGGCCGTGGCCAGCACGCAAATAAAACACGCACCATAAATATTTCGCAGAACTTTTCACTCGAAATCTCGCAACGTCAACTCATCAGTTGTTGTCATCGTCTAAACCTCTGCACCATATAGCAGGACGAGAATTATGAGTTTGGTTTTTGTTTGTCGAGAGAGGACTTTGCTTCTCAATTGCCTACTCAGTCCGAAGTTGCACCTGTTGGCAAGAGTTATCCTGCGTTAGATTTCTAGGCTGACATTGTTGGTGGTGTTTACGCTGGTTCCAAGATAGACGAAATTATCTACGACTTCAAAGTTATGACTGTCAACAGTGACGTGAGAGCCAAGTCGCGCGTGCGACAACTGTATGTTTGATGACACGAGATATTTCGTCTTGCCCTTGTTGACTGCCAGACCCATTTGCTTTGCTTCCTTGCCCAGTCTGAAGAAAGCAGAACTAACGGCTCGGGTGTTAAGGCCGTTGATATCAATATCATTTAATAACAATACCCTCTGTTAATTACGGTATATATAAGTAATATATAATTTAAATTTATATTTCAAGATATATAGCGAAATACAATAATGAGTCGAAATGAGCTACAGTAGAATCCCGATTATCCGGACTCATTCGTCTCGGCTCTAATTGTCAATTTAAAAATGTTTTGACGGCGCAATGATACATGTTACGACAAGTTTATTTTCGCGTCCGATCGTGTTACGTGTGCTCCCGCTCTCATTTGTTTGCGGGATAGTGTTTGTTATGGTTTCATTTTCTTAGATAGCGTTCAACTGAAAGGTTGTCTCTTATTTTTGTCTGCCTTTTTGCGTTGGAAATTTACAATGTCCAAGCGAAAAAGAGTAGTGTTGTCTCTTAGTGACAAAGTGAAGGTAATTAAGAGTATAAAAAATGGTGAATCTGGCAGTAAGTTGTCACAAATATATGGTGTAGGAACTTCTATGATATCAGACATTAAAAAGAATGAAATCCACCTGGGCGCTTGAGAAAGAAGATGGAAGTTCCCAACATAAAGTTATGAAAAAACCTCAAAATTAAATTCTGGAAAACGCAGTTTTTACTTGGTTTTTACAAAAGAGAGCATGCGGCCAGCCTATATCAGGATCTCTGTTATGAGAAAAAGCATTAGATTTTAATCAAAAACTTGATGGTGATAATTCTTTCAAAGCGAGCTGTGGATGGTTAGCAAGATTCAAATCTAGACATGGCATTCGAGAACTGGTGATTCAAGGAGAGAAACTTTCTGCTAACGTTGCATCAACCCACTCTTTTGTAGACGAGTTAAAAGAATTTTTAGATGAAAAAGAATACGATTTAGATTTTGTATAAAATGCAGATGAAACAGGTCTTTATTGGAAAGCTCTACCATGCAGATCGTTAGCATCGCGTCGTGAAAATGCAGCACCTGGGCACAAAGTGAGTAAGGACAGAGTTACAGTTATGGTTTGCGCAAACGCTAATGGAACACATCGACTGCCACTGCTACTTATTGGTAAATAAAAAAATCCGCGCTGTTTCAAAAATGTTAAAATCCCCTTAACTTACGCTAACCAAAAAAAGCATGGATGAACACAGATATTTTTCTTACTTGGTATGAAAATACGTTTATTCCTGAAGTGAAGAAATTTCAAAAGGCGACGTAATGTTGTTAAATAATGCGCCAACGCACCCTTCCGCTGAAACACTAAATCGAGAAAATGGGAAGTTCACGGTTAAGATTTTACCCTTGAAACTTTAAAACGTTTATACAGAAAGCAATTATTACGTCGTCTTTTGACAACAGAGGACAGTGAAATAGAAACGACGTTAAAGTTTTTTAAGGAAACAAATTTAAAAGATTGTTGTTATGTGCTGGTAAAGCGTGGAACTCTGTGGAATTACAAACATTAAAAAGGGCTTGGAGTAAATTATTAAAATTAACTCTATCTAATTCCTCGATTAAACTGCATGACGATTTTAAAGAAATAACAGAACCAATGAAAATTCTTAGCATTGGTGAAGGGTGCGATGAAGAAAATGTTAAGGAATGGCTGAACTGCGATAATGAAGACCCTGGATTCGAAATATTAACTGTTGAAGAAATCATTGAGGATTTGAACAATAACGAGAGAGAAGATGAAGAAGAGACTGAAACTGGGGATGTGCGTCAAGTACTATCTCACGCAGAAGCTTTTGAAGCTCTTGATATTGCTTTTAAGTGGTTTGAAAGACAGGATGTATCGGATCCCATACAATTTTTACAACTGAAACGCATCAGGGACTTGATCGCAATAAAACGATGTGATTCTTTACGTCAAAGACCAATAACAAGTTATTTCCAACCAAAATTTTAAATTACATAAGCATTATGTAATACATTATTTATCGCTATAGCTCGGTTTTTATATATCGTACATATTATCTAAACTATACTTGTAAAACTTATTACATAATAAAACTTTATTATATGTAATTTAAATATTGTTTGATTTACTTTGAAATCGATTATCCGGATTTTCGATTATACGGAATACCCCTGGTTTAATTTGATGTTTAAAAAAAGAAGTGAGCAACGGCTAAGTTGGGATGTAAAAAACATTTCATACTCTTGAATCTTGCAGGGATTAAAGCCAGGGAAATACAAAAGAGTTCAATTTTCATTGTACTTCTAAATAGTGAAAAAATTACAATCAAATTACGTTGATTAATTGAAATTATATTAAATTATATTATATTATAAGTCATAGAGTCATTTAGTTTAATAATTATATTTTACTTCGCGTCAGCGAAAATTACATTAAAATTATCTTCAAATGAGATATATGTATGCAGGGAAAACTTAAGCAAACAGACGTCAAACAGCGAATCTAAATTAGTGATAGAACCAAAGTCTACCCAAAATTATACGCTCAGTTATGAGTTATCGTCGCATATAAAGCTCTCTTGTGCTTCCTCGGATGCAAAATTTCATATCGCTGACACCATAGGCGCACTTTTAGCAGTTTTGGTAGTTTTACCACTTTAGCTATTGTCACGCTGGTGTAAGTGCTGCCAAAGTAATCTGTCATGTGCAAATTTTGGTGATATACATAACTTGAAGCGTTTATCCCTATGTTTTCCACATTAACTCAAATATAAGTATATAGTATATCTCATGTATATGTATATGATTTTAATATAATTAAGGTGAGGCGAATGAAAATATAGTAATAAAACTAGGTCAGTTTATGAAGTTGGTCGGAATTTCATAGTCCGATTGTGCAAGCTAACTTCGTACGTACGCTGAAGCAGACTATACATTGGCGGACTTGTTTGCGAACATTTCGCATTGCTTTTTATAGGTTTTTGATATTCTTATGTCCCATTGTAAAAATGGACAAAATCGGACAACAACAATGCCTACTTTCCATATAACACAATTTTAGATTCCACTTTTTTCGTTCAGTTTGATCTTCAGTCCGTTATATTGCCACACAAGTAGTTGGAACCTAGACTTCATGCAGTACGTACGTCCTTATTCACGATGCTCTATATTATTTTCGAAATTTCAAGTTGTTTTTTGTGTATTGAATATTAGTAATGTAAAGATTAATTTAGTTAATGTATTATTTTGTTTGTTTCGGGAAAACAAGGAACCATCAAAAACTAAATTTTATTTTAATTTTTTAGAAATTAGTGCCTTTGTTATATAGGTCGAGCTATAAATTATTTTTTTACTAAACTACAAGGTTTCTACTTAACATATAAGCTTAAACATTTTCCCCATCTTTCCCCCTTTAGAAAGAGCTCGTTGAATTAGGTTGGTCACTTGCATAAAATAAGTACCGCTTTATTAATTTTTTTAATTAAAACTGGTGTGAAAATTGGACAATGGGCATGGCACCGCCCACTTTTTGGTGTAATCACCGGGACCCGACAGACCGATTTCGACAAAATTTAGTATGTAATATTCTTTTAATATGATTAAAATGAGCGACATCGAACTACAATCACAACTACTTCCCACATAACACAATTTAAAATTCCATTTGATTATTTCATTTTCCAGTACACAAATTAAGAAGTAACTGATAAAACGGAATAAAATTTTGCGGTAGTATTTCCCTTAAAGTATGCCACCTTTTAACCAAAATTTGTCCAAATCCAACCAAAATGCCCATGCCCATAGGTACCGAATATGTGGACCCATATACCTATAGTTGACTTTTGATCGAAAATATCGGTCATTATGTGAGATATGCAATAGAAATTCAGACAGACTCCTTTCCTGACATTGGTATTTCTGCATATCGAAAATGGGTTGAATTGGTCCAATATTTCCCTGAGCCTTCATGCACATAATATACAGATTTTCGAACTTATAGATGACTTTATGCTGGATATATCCGCCAATATTTGGGCCAACTCAATGAAAATTGCAGAACATGTTTTATTCATTACAGTGTATTTTTGCGCATAAAGTATATAAAATTGGGCGAAAACATGACCCTTCCTCCATATAACTATTACCAAGATTTTCGAACATCCACTTGACCATGCTCCATATGATTGGTACCTTAATGAAACCCAGAGAAAATTTTTTGTGTATGTGGCATTTTAGTAGTATGCGGGAAGAGCAAAAGTAGATAAAATCTGATCGATACTACCCCCTACTCAAATATATTCAATATAAAATGTTCAATTTCACCCGAAATTAGCTCTTATTGCATTATTATATTCAATCATGCATTTTTATTCATTATCATTATTACAATCACTTTAAATAATTTTGCCCGGTTTTTGAGACCAAATGCTCCTATGTGCATCGCGCAAATTCGTATGTGGGTGGCCTTTCAGTGGTTGTCGAATACTTACAAAACAACATCACATGTGGTCATGCCGGTAAAAGGGGCCATGCACGACACACAAGTGCGTTCGATCAGTATGTGTGCGCATGCGGTTTACTCGAGTATGGGCTTGTGCGCATACCGATCCATGTTCGCGAAAATGTTTGATTTTATACGATCGGTGTGCACACATGTGTGTCGTGTATTGCGCTGTATGCACACAAAACCTAATTTCTCTCGTGTCGCCGAACAGTGAAGATCGCGGACGAACAATGGCAAGTGTTAAAAGGGTAGCCTGCCTTAGAGGCTTCAAAATATCGATTTCTTTGAGGATTTTTTTGGGAGGGAAAGATATAGTTGATTCAAGCGAAATTTCTAGGCTTTATAGTTATATGAACATCTTTCACAAATTTTTTGGATACGAAATATTTGATACTCTGCCTTTGGGAAGCAATTGCCCGATGCATCTCGCGTGTGCATTTTTCGGACGGCGGGCAGGATGCAGGTCGCAATTTCTATCGAAAACAAAAAATTCAAAAAGATTCATATTTTTCAATAATTTCTTTTCTAGTTAAAGTAAGATAATTTCAAAAAAAAAGTGTAAAATTTTTAAATTTTTTAAAAATTAAAAAAAGGGGTTTTTGATCAAAAAAATTTTACTTTATGTTGTTTAAACATACTGTGAGCGTCAAAAATAAGTAAACAGCCATTCAATCAATATTAAAGTGTTTATTACAAAGCAGTTTTTAATGCAATAATAAAAAGTTTTATTATAGAATTTAAGTCACATATTATAAGAGTTTAATTTAGTATTAAAAATAAAAAAAAAACTAAACACAGCCAAAAATAATTAGCTTAAACTAAAAATACTCTCGCTTTTTCGGGTCAAAAAAAAGTAAACAGTGGCAACAACCGTTGCTTGTTTTTGATACTTATTTCGGGGAAGCGCCAAATATCCTTTGGAAACCGTTACCATTCAGGAGAGTGAGTGTAGTAAAACATATTTTTTTATATCATTATGATATTTTTTGAGGTTAAGTCGTTAAAATATCAAAATTTGTAATGGGTAAGCGAACAACCAATGAAACGGTTAAAAAATCATATTAGATTTGCATAAAAAAACTAATTCTTTGCGAGAAATCGTGATAAACATGTAAACATCAGGCTGTTGAAAATTTGTAAGCGCCGGGCCGACCAAAGCGCCTTACTAACACTGAAGCGCCATCAATAGTACGGGAAGTAAAAACAAATCCAGCTTCAAACGCTGTTAAAATATCAAAAGATATAGAGGAGACATTGGGTAAACCAGTAAATGCAACCTCGTAAAATTTGGCGATCCAAAAATAAAGCCTTTAATGATAAATGTGTTACCAACACCGTAAAGGACGGTGGAGGATCGGTTATGGTCTAGGGCTGTAAGGCAGCATCTGGTGTTCGGAATTTCGTTTTTATTGAGTCCACGATTAACAAATTAGATTACTTCAACATTTAAAAAAATAGCGTTACTCAAAGCATTGAAAAATTAGGCCTATCAGGAAACTGAATATATCAACAGGATAACGATCCTAAACTCGAGTCCCAAATTGTTAGTGAGTGGCTGTTATATCGAACACCAAAACTCTGGATAACCCTCCACAGACCACAGACATTAATCCAATCGAGCATCAGTGGGAGCACCTTGCCCGAAAAATCAGGCAGAAGGATATTTCAAGCAAGGACGACCTAAATAAGGCTTTGATTGAAGAATGGAGCAAAATCTCTCCGGAATTTACAAAAAATGCTGCAGAATACTTGCCTAGAAGAGTAAGTGAGGTCCAGAAGTCCAAAGGAAGGTAAACAAAATAAGAATGAATATTAATTTAGTTTATGTATATACACAGATTGTAACTTTACAGTACTTTGTTTACTTTTTTCTCTTATAATATATGACTTCAATTCTATAATAAAACTTTTTATTATTGTATTAAAGACTACGACTTTGCCTCAATTCCTTACGACGTTTAGTTCTGTTTTTCTATCCTGCCTGCCAATTAAGAAAAATCGTAAAAATTAAAAGCCGAGAAATCGCGCTTCAAAGTTTTCGGTTTTTACCCAAGCGCTTGTTTATCTGCTAGACGCTCGGTCACTATTTCCCTTTTAGCTTCAATAATATTTCGAAGCCCATATATGTATAACTTTGGGGACATATTCTTAAATATTTTTTAAAGAGACTTAAGCAAAAAAAAAATCGATTGTTTGAAGCTTCTAAAGCAGGCTGCCCCATTAATAAAGATTTCGAATCAGAATTTATTGATTTTGTAAAAAATGAATTAGCAATTTGGCAAACGAAAAGTGGTAAATATAATAATAAAATTGAGAAAAGTAAAAGTTGGAACAACTTATTAACGAAATACAAAGAAATAGATAAAAGTGCTACATTAGAAATAAATTCCAAGAAATGTTCCGCTTGCCTGTCTCACATGTTCACTTTGTGAAGAACAAACGCAAAATGGATTTGTGTGTCGTGTATGGGCGAAACGAGTTCACACAGATCGAACGCACATGTGTGTCGTGTATGGCCCCTTTTACACAGTCGCAGCTCCTTTCATTCTGACCATTGGCCTATGATGTGCTGAACACAATGACAGCGACAGACTGCAACAGCACGACAGTGAACTGAAAATGGCGTTGAGAATCCTACTACATGAATATTTGTGAGAAGGCAGCAACATAACAATTTCCGGCATGTACACAATTTCGTTGTGGCCATACTAATACCTTGCTTCAATGAAATTTTATTATTTTGTTCAAAGTGAAATTTTTTATGCAAAAAATAAGTAAATAGGTAAATATTTTTGTTTTAAATTATCAAATTTTATTACAAATGATATAATAGAGCTATTTTGTGATTTTATTTGTAAAGTAACGTCAAGTTTGTTAGAGCTGACAATAATTTAGATTTTATATATTAGTGGCATCACTACTCTGCCTCATCTCTCCACCTTCAATTCTATTGTCAACTCTTCTGTCGTCCTACTGTCGTTGGCAAATAGTTGGCAAATATAGGAATATATTGAAGTTAGCGAGAGCGACAACTGTCGGCCTGCAGTCGTGTAGTCCTGCAGCTGTCAAAATAACTTTGTCCATAAGAACGTGTGTATTTTAATATTTGATATCGTTTGCAGTCTGTCGCGGTCATTGTGTTCAGCATATAATCTATCACATTGGTCGACATTCTTACACATTAAAACGTTTTATTTGTTGAGACTGTATGCATGCGGAGAGCGTCTCAACTTTCTCAGTAGCACGTATAACTGGTCCCCTAACAGTTCAAGTGTAATTAAAACCAACACCGGTTTTCTTTAAATCGTTTTTGTATGAAAATAGTGTGCAAAATGTTTTCTAAAGCTTATGTTGAAACTAACAGGACAATCTTTTGTAATTCTACTAACATTGTAAAAAATTGTTAATGAAAAACAAATAGTAACTAATTGTAATTTTAATTGAGAACAATTAACAACTGATATATGAAATAAATTTTATATCTATTTAATACTATGTTCGGACCGACATTGAAAACATTTTGAAAACACATTTGTATGTTGTGAAATGTAAGTCGTTCGGACCGACAGTTTGTGTTTTCGATGAGTTTTCACTGACAACTATCAATACGGGGATTCTCTTGCTCTTTCAAGATGACACAAAATGCAAAAATCCTATACCGAAATATGCAAGCCCAAAAGAGCACCCATTGCGAATCTAGTGATATATGAGGGCACGAAAATAAACATGGGTTTGACATATTTTACAGCCATTGCAAATAAATATTTGCGTGTGTTTGTTGTGCCGTTGCACCAAGAAGAAAATTCTGCAATTGGTGCACCGTGCAAGGGTTTTGCAAGAACAAGAGAATCCCCTTAACAGTGAGCAGCCGTATTTGTATGTGGAATGTAAACAAATATCAAGTGACAATTTAGGCCGGCAAAATATGTCTTCCAAAAAAATCGATTAAACTAGAGCAGGCACCGATTATAATGAGTGGAATGTAAGTTTTCAAGTAGTTTTCAGCGAAAACTGTGTTTTCGTTTGACAGATTTTACATGGGCGAAAACACAAGTTTTCGTGCGAAAACCAGGTTTTGCCACGAAAACATGTTTTCGTTGTCGGTCCGAACATAGTAAAAAGATAAGTCCAACACTCCTGTCATTAGAAAGGACAGAGCAGCACACGTATCAGACTTTGACAGTTGACTGGATCGGGTTTTGACGTTTGGCAACAGAAACGGCCAGATTGAAATTCTGCCAAAAATATATGTAAACGCAGGAATTTCTTGCCGCTTCTCAGAACCGTAATCAAAAATGTAACGCTTTGAAAATTGGAAAAGAAATGCGAAATATAAATGTATTTTATGAGATGAGTATCTGATGCATCATAGCATTAATTTTCAATTGAAATGAAAGCTAACAAGCTTTTATCCCTTTAGTAAGTATTGAAAGTAAAAGAGTTGGTTGTTTTAATATGCCATAAAATTATAAAAAAAGATTTAAACTGTTTGTCTGCATGTTAAACGCCCAATATATCGTAATTTTTAATCGTAATAAGTGTTGGCTATTTGTATTGAAATGCCCATAATTGTTTTTTCTTTGCTAGCTACAGTGGAAATTGTTATAAAAACCAGAAATTTTGAGGCACTCTCACATCGGAATAAGTGGGGTATCCCTTTATAGCTGCTGCGTAGTTCTACGGTATAATAATTGTCGGAAGGCTTTGCACTCTGAAAGTGTGCCCGCGAATTAAGGGGCAGTTTATCAAAGAAGTTCCATTAAAATTTGTGAGCGGAATTACATAAATTTCTGGTGTCGAAACGTATGGAAAATTCGTGTATATAAAGTATTCGTAAAAAGAGGTCAGAATTATAGGTCAACCATGCACCACGACATACCGCATTGATTCTTCGTGAGTTTTATTTATTTTTAACTAGCATCGTGCTGCAACTACCGTATACGCCTGACTTAACTATGTGTGACTTCTGGCTATTCAGCGAACTCAAACTACTGCTCCGGAGAAACAGTTTTCAGTCAATTAGAAATTGACTTTGACAACTGTTCCGAGGATTGGAAAAAAACGAGGCACAATTATATTGAGCCCAAGGAGCACATCATTCATTTCGGTTTCATTCTTACAATAGTTATTTAAATATAAATATTTTAAATTCCAAATATTTTAAAATTAACTGTTTTACTTTTCTTAACAGGTTCCATGGAAATTTCTCTTATTAGCTCCCAAATATAGTCTCAATCATAATTTCAATATACCGACTTTGATAACATCTCCCAAGTTCCATTATATCTTGATCAAGATTGGCAACCCTGCGTTGTGAGAGAGCAATCAGCTGATACGTTTCTACGACAAAAATCTAAATTCCGTGGATTCCGACGACATCCTACGGCAAAGAGAGAAGGGAGTAGCGTTTTTCGCTGTTCACTTACATTGCGCGCCCATAAGATAGGTCGTATCAGCCGACACGGGCCACGGGTCTACGTTTTTGGCTGTTTCTGCTATAAGTTTCCGACATCTGTGTCACAAGAATCGCATATTGCGCCACGATCGATGTGCCATACGTTTTAAGAGCGGTAGAGGGACAAAAAATTCAATATCTTTGGAATGGTATGAATGACCAAAAATTCTTTAGCAGTTTATTTTAGGTGAATATTTTCTCCAGTGGTTTCAGAGAAAATAATTTTACAGTTTTATCGTCCTCTAAATTTCATCCTTCAATAACTTTAACAAAAAAAAATTTAAATAAATATTTATATCTCGGGGTATGCGTCTGGTCCCCTTACTAATGAACTGCTAATTTTCAAAATCGGAGAATTTTCGAAATTTTCGTGGACCACTTGACGTGGTTTGACCCATATTTGTGTTTACTAAATACAAATAATAGGATAAAGCATAACAGCACGTCGCAAACTTTGGCAATATCGCGAAATAGCAATATCGTTAATTTTTACATGCAATTTGTTTTGTCACAACCCTGCTATGCTGTGCGAGACCGTTTGCAGTACCAACATATAACAAGTCGTTGCAATTCACAATCAGCTGATAATTCAAAGCGTTTATTTTGTGTTTGAATAAGATGGAAAGGGTAAGTAAATTCAATGCAATAAATTATTCGCTTTTTTTTTATTAATATTCATAGCAAAATTAGTATATAGTAATTTAATAAAAAAGCGAATATGCACAAATGGAACATTCCGATGTTCAGAAATGGAAACAAAAGACCTACTCATAAATATAGTGGAATTTATACAAGATAATCCAGATCAATTTGAGGTAATATTCGTATATTTAGTATGTGTTATTACCTCATTTTACATTTCATTTATTTTCAGAAACCAACAGCCCAAAGATTTTACACAAAATAACCGAAAACATTCTAAATTTAAAAAACTATCCCATTTGATGTTTTTGTTATGAGGACCAAAATGAGGCATTTAAAAAGGAATTTATTATCTGCACTCAAGTAGAAAAGCCAGCCTGGTGCAGGCCTACTTGAAAGTGGCGAGAATACATAAAAAGTGTATATCCTTTTTATGAAATTGCCAGTGATATTTGGACATCACGTAAGTGTTCAGCCACCGGCCATTTATCAGTCAACAGAGTCGGTATTGGTGTTGGAGAATATACATACATATATGTACATAGAATTGAGTTCAGGGATGGTACAAGTTCGTCGAGATCTTAGTCTGTCCGTCCGTAATATCACCGTCTGCAAATCAGGTTGTTAGACCGTCCGTTCAGACACATGCACATCTACACCAAAAAAAATGTAAAGGACCCAGTGCCGGATCAAACTAGCGCGGGGCCTGTAGCAAATTCTGTCAAGGGGCCCTTGGTTTGCTATAGCTTCTCAAGTTTAGGGTATTAAATAAAGCAAAATTGTTACAAATAAACTTTTCTGGATTTATTATAGGCAAATTTAAAAATAACACTTTCAATATCGATTTCTTTAAGCAAGTCATGCTCTATATTCAACGAAGTGAGATGATTAGACGTTCTTTGCCCATCGTGTTCCTTAATTCATTTTTAATACGTTTTAATGTTAAAAAAGAACGTACGCCACTGCAGTTAGTTACCATGAGAGATAAGTAAATTCGCAAAGCAATAGCTAAGTTTGGGAAACACGATTCTAAGGAATTATTTAATAAAAGTTTATAATTTTGCTGTTCCAGAGACACCTGTTTCTCGTTTTCAATAACAGTATCCACATCTGTTTTCAGCAGCTCTGCGAACTCGCCTAGGCTGTCCTCCAAATCAGCTTCGTAAGCACTGACTATACTAGAGGATTTTTCCAAAATCTCTTCTGTTGTAAAAGATTTTAGCTGTCGAAATACTTCAAAAACACTAGTAATTTTATCATATGCTTCCATTCGTTTAGTTAAAGCAGACAGTACAACAATAGTCGAGTGTTTTACGTGGGATCCTACCTACGAAGGTTTAACTCCACGGTGCTCAGAAGCACAACGGATCAATACAATGCGTCGATCAGCGCCCTGAAAACTGGGTATCGATTTTCAGTACCAATCGGCAGTGTGGCATGGACACACTAACCACCTTGGTAGGGTTCGAGGCCCATCTAAAACCTCTTCCGTACTATGTGCACGGAGCCAGGTTGCAATGCAACTCCACATTTGAACTGACAAAGTCAGTTCTTCGCGCGATTTGGGTTTTAACCATAGCCAGCACGAATCTCCACAAAGGGCCAAACCCAATGAGCAGATTGGAGTTTTACCTCCAAGGGCATTACTGCTCCCCGTGGTACCAGGTTAAAGTCTCTGGTAAGACCTTGTAACCGAAGTTACTACCAGTTGAGTTTCCACACAACTCTGGACTGGCGGCCAGGATCTTAGTCGCCTCTTACGACAGGCATACCTTACCGCGGGTATATTCGGTTCCCCCCCTGCACCAAGGGGGTCCCCCATACAATTATGAACAATGACAATAAATACCTCAAATTCGAAACGTTGTCCAGGTGTTTGATTTTCAACAAAGTCGTCGAGTGTAGTAGAGCCGCTGAAATGGTCGTACTTTGTATTTCGCTTGATTCGTCGTGATGTCAGTTGCTGGTATTCTTCACAGTAGGTCAGATCTTTGACTCTTGCCTCAATACCTGAAAACGTGGATCGCATTGCTTGGACGTAGCCATATACTGATTCATAAAGAAAGTATCCCTTTATTAAGGTCTTGATCAGACGACTGCAGCAAAGCACTATTCGCTTGCAAGCGTTCTAGGACTTCTTTCCACGTAATTGTCATTATTCCCGCAGTCTGCAGCGCACTTAGCAACCAAATTTAATGAATGTGCAAGACGGGGAATGTATTCTGCATACTTATTTATTTCCTTAATTCGGGCTTGTAAGCCGATGTATTTCACACTCTCGTTTCTGGCATTATAATAGCCTTCCCCACGACAATCATTGATATTAATGCCACTCTCACTCAATAAATCAAGTAAACTTCGAGCGAGTTGTTCAGCAGTATGACCTTCCATGTCCAAGAACTTAACAAATCATTCCACTGGTCCAGATGGCAGAACTAGACAATAATAATAATAACTAGATATAACATTTTATTTAATATGTTTAATGATATAAAATAATGTTTTTGTTATAATATGGAAGGTCACAAGATTATCGTTAAACAATTATTTTCAGTAAAAATATTGTAAAAATTTAATAATTATACTTATTTTCTTTTGACGCCCATGAAGCCTACAAAATCTAGAGATATTGAATAATGATTTTCTTTTTATTTTATTTTATGAAAAATTGAACTTTATTTTGATATAAAAATTAATGGATATTTAAAAAAATATAAAAATCTGGACGCTTGAAGGGTTGAAATGTACCTAGTATAGATACTAGTCTAAATATATCGATTATAATTTTTATAATTAAACATTAGAACATTAAAGTTAAGAAGTACGTAAAATGCCTACCTATTTTTACGATGAAACGTGACGAAATCGAGTTTTAGATTTTCAGATGGAAGGTGGAAGTGATGCATAGCCTAAGCGCTTCGCGTTTATGGAGGTATTCTACTCTAGAAATCAAATTTTGGGCAGTTTTTTTGAATTGTATTTAAAAAAAAAAAACCAAAAATATTTTTACCATCCATTTTTTGGTGTTTTTATTGATATCTTAAGATACAGAAAAAAAAATTACAAAAAAATATTAAAAATTAAAATAATTAGAGAGGGGGGAGAGACAGGTGTAAAAAAAAATGGCGCTTCCTGGTGACATTGATCCTGACTCTCCTGGTGGTCTGAAAAAAAAAATCAAAAGAAATTCTTAATCATGTTGTTATAGTCCGGGAACACGAAAAATTTTTTTTTTGAAAAATGGCGACTGCCTGAAAATAAAAATCTTTTTTTACGCTTTTTTTTGAAATTGCTAATTTTTTTTTTAAATATTAAAAACAAAAATTTTGGCACGATACTGGTAGGAACGATAAGGGATTATATAAAGAAGGCTCACACAAAATTTCAAGTAAATCAGTTGTATAGAACTTGAGATAATGCCGGTACCGTGTGGAAAAGAGTAGTTTCGAGAAAAACGCGTTTAAAGTTTAGAAGACATTTCTAGTCAACCCGGACGTCACCTCACAAAATCGGCTGTATCTCCGAAAATAAGTCGAATTTTGAAAAATCCTTCCAAGGTCATATTTTCGAAAGTCTAAACTTTAAATATATGAAAAAAATCGAATTTTTCAAAATTCTAGAGTAGAATACCCCCTTAAAGAATGAAAGGATATTTAACGCTCCATCTAAATTCATATTTTTGTCATTACGGTCAGTTTTAGCGCGAGGCCCCCCGATTCGCGGGGCCCGTAGCATTTGCTACTCTTGCTACGTGTCTAATCCAGCACTGAAAATACCTCATAGCAGTTCTAACCCTTTTCCTTTTCTGTTCGAAATCCAGAAAGTAGCTAGAATTATAAAAAAAAACTAGAATTTGAGAATGAGAAAGAGGAAAACATATTCCAGTTACAGAAATTGCGTTTAGAAAAAGAAATGGAAGTGGAAACAGAAAAAGTCAGATTGGAACACGATAGATTGAAAAGCTTAAATAGCTCATAAGCCGCTAGAATGTGATAAATTGTTCCATTTTTTTCCAATTCGATTCTTTCTAAATATTTCGCTTTCTACTTATAGTAACTGAATGAAATGGTCCAACTAAATTTTTTTGACTTTTTCAGTATTAACTATTTCTTTAAGTAAAATAATATATGTTACTTTTTATAAGAATATGTAAAGAAATTGAGTTTTAAAAAATAAATAGTTTTTAAATTAACATATTTATTGATTGTTTGCATTTATCAATAGTTAAAAGATTGTTCGTCGCCTTATCTCCACTTCATTGGAACGAGTACTGGGTAAAGACTCGTCAACATCGTGCTCCGAATCATCTAGTTGGTAATCGAAGTAACCATCTTGTTGGAGTATAAAAGTATGTAACAATGCACAGCAAAAAATCCATTTGTTAACTTTCGCCAAACCATTTGCATTTTTGATTTGGAGCCTTAAGCTATTTAAACTACCGAATCTTTCTTTCAGCATTCCAAAACAGTGTTCAATTCGAATTCTATGTCGACTGAATACTTTGTTAAAAGAAATACCTTTCACTCTGGGTTAAATTTCTGGAATTCTCTCTAAATGGTGTTATAACAGTACTAGATAATTTATATGCACTGTCACTTGCGATCCATTCATCTTCATTCATATCAAAAAATATACCTGCTTCATTCGATAATTCGCAATTATTAAAATTACCTGAAGGAAAGCCTAAAACCAAGTATCTCATTTGCAATCTATGATCGCAAACGGCTCGTGCCTTAACGAAGTAGATGTGCATTCATGAAAGTACACTTCTAGATCT
Organism: Bactrocera zonata; assembly: GCA_037783105.1. Lineage (NCBI taxonomy): Eukaryota > Metazoa > Arthropoda > Insecta > Diptera > Tephritidae > Bactrocera > Bactrocera zonata. The sequence goes on along the minus strand of JBAWJQ010001194.1, from coordinate 220,244 downwards.
TTTGACGTTTTTTCGCCAATGGAATTTCGGTACCATCCACGTATCCTACGCAGTTAGGGAGCTCACTCCAAATTTCTGAAATAAGCATTTTGCGTTCTTCTGCATTTGGCCAAAGTAAATACTGGTCCTTATATTTCAAATGCGCACTGAAGATGCGTTCAGTTAAACTCTAAAATAAAAAAAAAACCATCATGTTAATGTATGTTGCGGAGAACTGACGAATTCCGACCAGAATGATACCATCATTCACTGATTCCAGTAATCTTTGACTGAGTAGCTTCTTCACCGCCAGAACATAAGCGATATAACATACATAACTGCTAGTAGTTGGAAAATGTTTGCACGACCGTTTGGTTGAAAAGATCGTCTCCCTTTATAAGACCCAAATAGCATCGAAAGATTTCCAAGCGACACATGTGATCTTCCTGATTCTGCTTTCATCAAGTTCGCATAAAATTTCATTTAAAAAGACCCTGCATTTCGGTACACTATTTTGAATAAATAGTACCATGTACTTGCATTCTTCACCTAAAGCCAATACATGCATTAGGTCCTCAATTATATATAAATATATGTATATAAAGGTCTTCGCAAAAGAATTCAATAAGCATTAAGTCATTGAATGCTGCTATTTTTAATAACTTTAGAAGTCTTTCCTTTTCACTAATTCTCGGCATTTTCGTTTTTAATAAATGAAAAACAGCTGATAGGCAATATTATCACAAAGCGCTCACTTAACTCAAATTGCCATTTTACCTCTTTGCTATTTTTTATATAAATGCCAAGTTATTATTATTCAATGATGATGTTTTAATAATGCTTGAACCAAGAAGTATTTGTAGTGGTACCAAACACACCGTAACATTTTGTTGATCGATCATACAAGCCAACATGATCGATCAACAAAATGTTACGGTGTGTTTGGTACCACTACAAATACTTCATACAAGCCAACATGATCGATCAACAAAATGTTACGGTGTGTTTGGTACCACTACAAATACTTCTTGGTTCAAGCATTATTAAAACATCATCATTGATTGATTTGTGCAAAGAAATTGCAGAACTCGTAAATAGCTGTATTTGGGATTATGATATACGTGAACGATATAAACATATTCGTTCGTTCAAAATGTCATTCGAATACCAACTACCTAGCGTTACGGACAAATTAATGAAAATGTGAGTGAATTTTTATACTCTTGTAACCAGTTGCTACAGAGCACTGCTGCTATATATATTTCTGGCCTAATAATGAAAATAGGAATATTTATCAACGAAAATGCTTTTATTGTTTTTCAAAATATTCTCCATCAAGATTTATACACTTTTGCAAGCGCTCACACCAATTTTCGAAGCACTTTTTCCACTCCGATTGAGACACCTTCAAAACATGGTTTTTGAATGCTTCAACAGCATCTTCTGGCGACGAAAGTCGTTGTACACGCATTATTTTCTTGATGTGTGGGAATAAAAAGAAGTCATTGGGTGCCAAGTCAGGGCTGTACGGCGGATGACCCATCTATTCGACGTTTTGGCCGGTCAAAAAGGCGCTGGTTTGAGCCGATGTGTGAGAGCTCGCATTGTCATGGTGCACAATGATTCGTCTTCTCGTCTCATGTTCGTTTTTCGAATTTCTCCGAAGACTTTAGGCAAACAAATGGTAGTGTACCACTCAGAATTGACCGTCCTACGTTGCTCAAGCGGAAAAGTCGCCACATGACCAGTTTTGCCGAAGAAACAGGCGACCATTTGCTTCGAAGTGCTTCTTCCACGAACAACTTTCGTTGGATTTGGCTCGTCTTGGAAGACCCACACGGTCGATTGCTCTTTTGTTTCGGGCTTATACGCATAGATCCATGCTTCGTCACCTGTGACGATCTTATAAACGTCTTTTGAAGCACCGCGATCGTATTTTTTCAGCATTTCTTTACACCAATCCACACGATCCTTTTTTTGAGCGATTGTCAAATTGTGCGGGATCCAACGAGAACAAACCTTTTTTACGGCCAGGTGTTCATGCAATATCGATTGTATGCTGTATAGGCATGCCTCTATCCGAAGGTATTTTACATGACGGTCTTGCATTATCAGTTCACGTACGGCATCGATGTTTTCTGGCACAACGGCTGTTTTTGGACGACTTTCACGGAATTCGTCTTTGAGCGAGCGTCGGCCACGATTGAATTCGTTGTACCAGTTTTTCACAGTGCTATAGGATGGTGCTTCATAGCCATACAAAGGTTTTAGTTCATCGATGCACTCTTGTCGTGATAATCCACGTCGAAAGTTGTGAAAAATGATCGCACGAAAATGTTCACGAGTTAATTCCATTTTTTGACCGAGATGAATTTTTTAATTCCCTGTAAATAAAACAATTCACGATTAAATGACAAAACGTTCTGAGTGATGTTATGCTAAAAAATGTCAAACTTTCCAATGGAAATGTCGGATTGCACCTGGCAACACTTAGTGTTGCCTAGGCCAGAAATATATATAGCAGCCTACGTAGTTTTGTTCACCTAACGGTTGGACGTATGACCTAACTCTAATCGAGATAGATAGAGGGTTATATATATCTATATATAGGGTTATATATATATATAACCCTATATATTGTAATTACTTTTGAGTTATATAAATAATCATTGGTGTTAATCATAGACTAGCACTCGCGCCGATAAGTCGTGTCTTTTTTCGACATTTTCTGTTTCTTCTTTCGGACCTTTTATATGCGTTTAATCCGTTCTTTCTTACTTTTCTCTTTTACTGTTCGCGCGCAGAATCTTATTAAAAAGTGCGCATCAGAGTTTCTCGTGCAAAATGGTCCCTGGGCCTCAAATTATCGAGTCAAATCGTTTCGCCGTATTCGATACAGGATCTGGTAAAAAAAAGTAAAACTGGTAAAAGTGTTTCGGTTATGGATTTTCCAGAACTCCCAGATATAAAAGTTGACGTCCCCAAATTCGTAGTGATAGAAGCTACTGACTCGGCTAAACCCCTTTCCTACTATTCCTGCCTTGCCATTCGTCGTGCCATTAAGCAAATTAGTGATCTCAACCAAGTAAAAGGAACGATATATGCTCCATTTCTAAACAACGTTTCAGAGGAGGAGATAGTAAACGAGCTCAGCTTTCAAAGCGTCGTATCAGTATTTAAATTTAATACGTTTATTAAAAGAAAACCGCATCCCTCGGGGGTTTTGTTACTAACCTTCAACCTCTACAAGTTATCAAATAAAATTAACGTTGCCTGGTGTAAACTTTTGGTACGTCAATATATTCCTTCGCCAATGCGCTGCAAAAATTGCCAACTTCTTGGTCATACAGCAAAGCGCTGTAATCGCTCCCCTCTTTGTGTTAATTGTTCACTCCCTCCCCATGCCCCATCTGATTGCGAACGCATTTTTTGCATCAACTGCTTCCAACAACACGCATCCTCCCTTAAAGACTGTATATAAAAATGCATAAGGAACAAACAACACCAGCATCTCTATCCAATAACACATATGTATACTTGAATAGCGTCCAATTCCAACGAAAATATCGAAACAAGAAACACTAACGTTGACTCCTCCACCACCATAAACACTAACATTAGTTCTTCCAGTAACACTCAAAGATCAAATTCACCAAAAATCATCAAAAATAGTACTCAATCTGAAAGCATTTTTCCTTTACAGCAAACCAATATTTCCAAGTCGCACATAGTGGAATTCACTCAAGTATTAGAAAGGAACATTTCAACGACTCTACGGACAAGAGGAACTAACCTCACTCGCCGCTCCATAAATTCTGATAGTCCACCAAGACTCTCTGCCTGTAATGACTTCACCACTAATAACAGCCCACCTCTTTCACAATACAAGCCATCCACTCAAATTACTTCACCATACCAAACAAACCCACCATTCTCTCCGTCTTCTCAATTCCAATCCCTACCTTTCGAACCTCTTCCATCACTTTCTCAAGTACTTTCCAACACTCATGAATTAATTACATCCGAAGATGAAATTTAAAACAAACGATATCTGAACAGCTATACCATACAGATAAACAAAATATATTTTTTCTCTCTGTCTTATTAATGACCCTTAAAATCATCCAGTGGAACATAAACGGGTACAACAACAATAATGATGAACTCTTATTACTCATAAAAGAGCAAAACCCAGACGTTATCTGTATTCAAGAAACACATGTCTCAGTTACTCCCAGTAACAACATTTTCTGTTCTAGGCAATACAGCGGTTATTTTTCGAATTTATATAACATCCAAAGCAATAAGCAAGGCGTTTGCATTTTAATAAAAAAACTCATACCACATGAAATTATCGATTTAAATTCCACACTATCAACAACAGTTCTTAAAATCAACTTAAATTTTAGCTTCACTATCATTAATACGTATATACCACCCCAGAAAGTTTTTGACGAAACTGATTTGAAAGATTTACTTTCCCAACTCCCCACACTGGTTTTATGGACTGGAGACTTCAACGCGTGGAATACACTTTGGGGTTCCTGAAAATCAAACACATGGGGTGCAATCATAGAGAATTTCTTATTGAACAGCAACCTAATTCTTCTTAACAATGGCGCCTAATTCTTCTTAACACACATTTTTCTACCCACTCTTCCCTAACGAGCGTAGACCTTTCCCTATCCTATCCCCAGCTCTCCCCCAGAATCAGTTGAGAAGCTTCCTCTATTCTCAGAGGCAGTGACCACTTTCCTATATCGATCTCATTTCAAACAAACTTCCACTTTGAAAAATATAAGCATCTCCCAAAATTTATTATTTCACGTGCAAACAGGAATATTATAAGTGAAATATTAAAAAGTTTACCCACCACTCCAATCGACAACATCAACCAAGCCATATCCGCATTCACAAAACTGATTCGTTCTGCGGCAAATAAGTCGATTCCTCAAGCCATATGCGTGACAAAAAATGAATACTAGAATACTTTCAAGATATTAATGTCTGAATATAATTTGAATAATTATAAAAAAGCAAACGCCCTCTTTAAAAGATCTGTAAAGACGGCTAAAAGGAAAAGTTTTGAAGTATTCACTGCCAAAATCTCTCCTACGTCAACTACCAAAAAGGTATGGTCAGACATTAAATTTTTGACTGGAATCCCTCACAACCGTATTAATTTTATGAATACAAATCAAAGTATTCTAACGAATTCCGCAGTTATTGCGGCAACCTTCGCCAACAATTGGTCTACATATTCGCAAGATAGTAGTTTTTCTGCAGAATATATCGCAGATAAACAAGATTGGATATCTGCCGCCTATACACCAACGAATATCTCTGCATTAGCAAGAAGCTTAGAGTGTGATATTACTTTCCGCGAACTAGAGTCTGCATTACAAAATGTTGAAGGCAAAACACCAGGCATTGATAGGGTATCCTACCCGATGCTTTCAAACTTACCTACAGCTGCTTAAGAAAGACTACTCTGCCTGTAAAACACAATTTTCCACAAAGGATCCTACCCACAAAACTGACGGATAGCCACCATTATCCCCATTATTAAACCAAATAAACCATCGAACCTAACTACTTCTTACAGACCAATTTCCTTGCTATCCTGCTTAAGTAAAATTTTCGAAAAAATTATTGCTAGGCGACTTTCATGGTTTGCTACAAAAAATAATTTTATAAATCACAACCAAACGGCTTTCATACATCAGCACAGTACAATGGATTCACTTATTCAACTCCAACACTATGTATCTGACACTCTCTCCACCAAAAACCATGCCACCATGGTCATTGATTTCGAGAGAGCTTTTGATCGCATAGGAATTCATGCAGTGCTAAGCCAATTAGCAGCTTGGAAGACAGGGCCAAAAGTTTTTAAAATAGTAAAAGCTTTTATGATCCTAAGAAAATTTCAGATTCACATAAACAATGTTCCATCTAGTTTACATCCTCTCAAAAATGGTATACCGCGAAGCTCACCACTATCGGTGATGATTTTTATTATAGCTTTTGATAAATTAACAGAGATATGCCTTAAAACTAAAGGCATTAAACTCACTATGTACGCGGACGACACTATTATTTATTGCAATATAAAAGATCCCCAAACTGCTAACAATATTTTTAAGAAAATACTAACAGAGCTTAAGAAATGGGGCATGAAATCTGATGCCATTCCAAAATGTAAATTACTACATATTTGTAAAAAGACAAAATGTATACAGAGTTAGTTTTTGAAAATAATGTAATAGAATCCGTAAACAATTCAAATATTTTAGGAGTATGTCTTAACCTAAGAAATAACTTAACAAAAAGGCTACACATAATTAAATATTTAACTAGTAAACGATCTTTTGTTCATCCCAACTCTCTAATAAACGCTACAAGAGCTTTAATACTCGCTAAAAACGACTACGGTTTACCTATTTTCAGATGGCGCGCAAACTCTAATTTGCAACTTTTGGAACCTCCTTATCATGCAGCGAGCCGTCGGAGTATAAACGCTTGCCCTACATCACCTATTCAGTGTATCTGGGCGGAATGTGGTCTACCAACAATAAAAGAGAGGGTATACGAACGAACGATGCAATTAATTCCAAAACTGATGTACTTTCCAAATGCAAGCTTACATAAAACCGTAATTTACGCGTCACGACATAAACGGAACTTCAGGCTAAAATCCACTTTACGCCGTTGTATCAAATACGGAAAAGACTTAAACATATATCCGCCCCTAAAGTACAAGAGGGTCAACAAACAGCCGGAGTGGTTGTTAAAAAAGAAACTATTAACATGTTCCTGCACACCTTTAAAAAGTAATTTAATATTTCCGAAACTTTTCTTAGAGTTAATGAAAACGTCTGAAGAAAACCATTGGACTGCAATTTACACAGCCGGGTCCAAAGCGATAAACACAGCTTTTGCTCTCTCACCAAACGAAATGGAGAAGTTATTACAGGCGGGATTCTTCCTTGTTACTCGTCGATATTTACAGCCGAGGCTTTTGCCGTTTTCAAAGCACAAGAATATGCGAAACATAGCCAAGACAAATTTGTTATTTGCTCGGACAGCTTTTCTCGCCTATCTGGTATTATGGGAAATGAAAATGCAGACCACGCAGCTCGGTTTTTTGAATCAGTGCCAACCCTACAATATGAGCCACACGACAGAAACGATTTCTGTAATATACTGGACCGCTACGTTCACAAAATTAAACATATGGAATGGAAACGTTTCGACCATTGGTCCTCTACCTTCAATCCCATAAGGACAAAAGTTGTATATCCTAGTAATAAGTATATCTTCACACGTCTAAGGATTGGCCACACACAACTCACACATCAGTACCTTCTTACTGGAAAAGTAAAGCCATTTTGCCCTCTCTACGCAAGCACGCTATCACTTCATTACATCCTTAACGAATGTTCGGCTTTAGCGATTATTAGGCAAAAGCACAATTTTTTTTTTTCAAACTATCAAGAATTGTTAAAACTTCCTTCGTTTGCAAATATTATAAGCATTTATAATTTTATTACTGATTGTTACCTACAAAATAAAATATAACTTTATATTTAGCTGGTAACCTAAGATATTTGTTTGTTCAGAGTCGATGGCTTTAATAGCTCGTAGTCCTTTTTTTTTTAAAAATACATAGGTTTGATACTAATTTATATGCTTCTCCTAATAAATAGATAATAATATTAATCATTGGTGTATGTAAACTTGTTTGATATTAATTAGGCGCATTTTAAGCCTTAACATTCATTTTTTTATTTGTGTAAAAAAAATAACTTTTGATATGCTATATTTAATGTTAAATATAGACAACTTGAAATGGAAAGAAAAAACCACGCAATTTATTAATTTTAAAACAAATAAACGTGTCGTACACATTTATGTCTTGTAGATTGACTTTTAATTCGTTTTTACTTTTGGAAAGACCATTAGCGTTCCGTAGCATTATTCTAAAAAGAGTTACTGTTCATCAATGAACAGTTGTATATGGTACTCAAAAGCGTTCAGCCGCTGATTAAAGGACTTAAATAATTTCTCTTGCTGATTCTTTAGAAACCAAAGGAAGGATTTTACTTCACCATTGGCATCCTCCTCAATTTAATTACCATTATTTTTATTTGGCACCTTTGACCAAAATTTGTACAAATCCAACCAAAACTGTTCAAGACCAAAGTACCAAATATATGGACGCCAGTATCTATAGTTGACTTTTGACCGAAAATACCGGTCTATGTGAGATACATATATGTTTGAAGTTCAGGGATAATCCTTCTGGTATGTCTGTATGTCAAAAATTGGTCGAAGAGGGCCAATATTTCCCTGAGCTCCCATATACCAAATATAAAGATTTTCTTTATGCTGGATATATCGGCCAACATTTGAATTATCTCAATAAAAATATGGAAAGCGTGGTTTACTCATGACAGTGTATCTTTGTGCCTAAAATAAATAAATTTGAGCGAAAAATTGACCTAGTCCCCTTATAACCATTGCCATGATTTTCGAACATCCAGCTGACTTTGCTCAATATGATTGGTGCTTGATATCGGGTCGATACTAACCCAAATCCCATATACTACGTATAATGATTTTTGCTTTTCTAACAAATTTAATGACGAAATTGTCAGTCAGTGTATGAGTTATATAGAGTATATGTATATATAAAGTTGCTTACATTCCGATCCTCTGGTTGACATTTTACATCTTAAGGTATTTCTCTAGAAGTAATATTTGCAAGTTGCAAGAGTATAAAATGATCGGTTGCACCAGAACTTAGGCCTTCCTTACATGTTAAAATTAATTTTAGGACGAATTTTAATAAGCTAAGCCCTACACAAGAAGACATCAAGTTCATAGCAACCCATGCATCATTGGCCAAAAATAACCTGCCGAATTCTGGAAAAGGAAGAGCTGCGGAAAATAAAATATGAGAGGAGCTGGGAAAACAGCTTAATTCTGTGGGGCCACCAGTTAAAGATCTTTAGTCGTGAAGGAACGTATGAATATAAATGATATGCAATATCTTTTTGAGGAATATTTATTTTTTATGATTTTTTTAAGGTTTTTGCAGATGAAAAGTATCAGCGAAGAAAAAGCTTTCCTTCAACAAGACATGCAAACAGAGAACGGGTGGAGGGCTCTACAGCAACAAGGTAATCACTGCTGCTAAATAACTTTTTAATGAAACAGCTTGACTGAAAGCTTGTGTAGAAGGTATTAAAAATCGTTTTGCTTTTGGAAACAACATGAATACGCAAGCAATATTTAGTAGTAGTGAGATCAATGACGAGAAGGCAAACTCCTGCCATAATTTATTACCGGATCCATCTACGTCCACTCAAAAAATTCCACGGACACCTAGGAAAACAATTAGTAGTGATGAGAATTTGGTATTACTCCAACAAAATTTGAAATCTTTGTCCGATTTCCAAAAAGGCTTAGATTTAAAATTCGACATGTTGCTGTATATACAAGAAAAAATGCTGGAGAAGCGTCGCATCCAACAAGACGCGCGAAAAATAGATTTGGAGATAAAAAGACTCTGGAACTCGCAGCTTTACGCAAAAAGGTAAATGTTTAATTAAGTCCCTAAAATTTACTCTTTATATACATAAGGATTTTTTTCAATGCCGTCATGAAATTTCTTTGAAAATATCCTAAAAAAAATTCCCTGAAAATTTGACCCCTTAATATTAACATTAAGGACTGGACCAAGGCATGTAAAAGTTTCTCATTCAAAATACACGAAAATCGTGGTTTTTGATCTCTAAATTTCTATAGCTCAGAGGTATTTTATGGCATCGCACTGACTTTAGACACATATTCTTCAAAATTGTACACTCTACAAATACCGCCGAGGTAGTACGGATAGTAGACCTGATTTTTCTGCGAATTTCACATTTTTTTTTGTATACATCTCGTAAATGACAAAAGCTACAGAAAAAATGTTCATGACAATCTTGTAGGAAAAAAAGGTAGGTAGGTAGGTAGTGGTAGATAGTTTTCTTCGTGTCAAAGTATGCTGTTGTTCGTTGTGGTGCCAACTTTTACAAATCCTGCTTTTCTAAAACAGTTTGCAATTGTCTCGAATTTTACTTTGATATCCCACATTTTGCGTAAGTTTCTTTTGGCATCCAGCGAATTTATACGCGTGGGAGGTTCTTTCTCCTCTATTTGTGACAAAATATTTATCAAAATGCGTTTTAATGTTACAAATTATACTCTGATCCATTAGCTGAAGTAACGAAGTCATCAAATAAGCAACTTCAATATTTTTCAATTGGTCATTTACATCCCTAGGGTGAGCAGCGTAGTTGTCAACAAAAAGGAAAACATTTCTTTGTTGGGAAGCAAAATTTCGGTCCAATTTCAAAAGCCATTTTAAGAAAATCTTGCTTACTATCCATGCTTTCGCATTAAATTCATAATGTCGTTTTCGATATATTTTTCTAACAATTTTGGCAAGACATTCGTTACCCATTAATCTTGAGTTTGAATGTTGGCGGCAGCACTTTTACCATACAATGGTTTTTAAACAGTCCTTGGACGATTTTTAAATTTTTCAAGCCAGCCTACACTTGCTTCAAATTCTCCATGGCCCAATTCAGCGAATTGTTTTGCTTTTTCTCTCAGTATTAGTGCAGATAGAGGAAGATGCCTACCACGTGCCGCGTGTACCCATTTCAGCATTGCTTCGTTAATATCCTCAAAGGTATAAGTTCGAAGCTTCTTGCGTTTAATACTGGATGTATTATCTGTGACACTGGTTAACATGTTTTTTAAAATCGTGCATAATCTACTGGAAGCAATTCCAAATTTCTTAGTAATGTGTTTTTTTGAAGCTTTTCCCTTTTCAACTTCTTTTATTATCAATGTTTTTTTTGTACAGTAATACTTATGGAGGATGGAGTCATGTGTAGAAGTTCACGCAAGTGAGGAAAGTTCTCTGATCGCCATTCACTTGGGAGTGGCCAGAAACGATTCTTTTACATATGACTTAAGCAGCTCACGACTTCCGGTCTTTGACCAAGTATCCTCTGGGTAGCCTAAGAACATCCGTTTGAAGGCGAGCAAAAGTGACAAGGCGAAACAGTCCCCTTGCATAGGGTTGTGCACTGTGTTTGGGACCCGCCAAGTAAAAAAACTCTCCAATGAAAAGTAGCAATCAGCCTCGGATGAGAGACCCCCCTTTTGATGACGACCATGGCAAACGAAATAAGGACTACGAATTGAGGGCAGGCACCTGGAATGTCCGGTCCCTTAATTGGGAAGGTATCGCTGCAAAGCAGATTGATGTCCTCGTAAAAATAAACCTCAACACCCGCGCAGTTAGTTTTGCTTTGTCCAGACTGGACAAGGAAGCAAAAGAAATGGGCCTGGCAGTGAACGAAGGCAAGACGAAATATCTCCTGTCATCAAACAAACAGTCGTCGCAGTCGCGACTTGGCTCTCACGTCACTGTTGACAGTCATAACTTTGAAGTTGTAGATAATTTCGTCTATCTTGGAACTAGCGTAAACACCACCAACAATGTCAGCCTAGAAATCCAACGCAGGATAACTCTTGCGAACAGGTGCAACTTCGGACTGAGTAGGCAATTGAGAAGTAAAGTCCTCTCTCGTCAAACAAAAACCAAACTCTATAAGTCGCTCATAATGCCCGTCCTGCTATATGGTGCTGAGGAGAGGCTGGGACGATGTTAACAACGGATGAGTCGACGTTGCGAGTTTTCAAGAGAAAAGTTCTGCGAAAGATTTATGGCCCTTTACGCGATGGCCACGGCGAATATCGCATTCGATGGAACGATGAGCTGAACGAGATATACGACGACATTGACATAGTTTTCATGGAATTAAAAGACAGCGGCTACGCTGGCTAGGCCATGTTGTTCGGATGGACGAAAACAGTCCAGCTCTGAAAGTATGGGACGCAGTACCCGCCGGGAGAAGCAGATTAAGAGGAAGACCTCCACTCCGTTGGAAGGACGAAGTGGAGAAGGACCTGGCTACGCTTAGAATATCCAACTGGCGCCACGTTGCGAAAAGAAGAAACGACTGGCGCGCGGTTGTTAACTCGGCTATAATCGCGTAAGCGGTGTCTACGCCAATTAAGAAGAATACTTATGCGCGGAGTCATTTTACAACTTACTATCGCGATATACAAAGGCAAACTGATAGCGATTACAAGAAATATGAGAGATAATAATGATTTTAGTTGACACTTGCATAGTTCAGTGGTCTCCCGAAATCCACTTTCAATTTTATGGAAAATAAACTATTCGAAGCATCAGTCTCTGCTTGTGCGTTGTGAGACAAGTGCTGAACACAATGACGGCGACAGACTGCAAACGACATCTGTCAAATATTAAAATACACACGTTCTTATGGGCACAGTTATTTTGACAGCTGCACGACTACACGACTGCAAGCCGATTGTTGTCGCTCTCGCTAACTTCAATATATTCCTATATTTGCCAATGACAGTAGGACGATATAAGAGTTGACAATAGAATTGAAGGTAGAGAGATGAGGCAGAGTGGTGATGCCACTAATATATAAAATCTAAATTCTTGTCAGCTCTAACAAACTTGACGTTATTTTACAAATAAAATCATAAAATAGCTCTATAATATCATTTGTAATAACATTTGATAATTTAAAACAAAAATATTTACCTATATACTTTTTTTTGCATAAAAAATTTCACTTTGAACAAAATATTAACATTTCATTGAAGTGCAAGGTCTTAGTATGGCCACAACGAAACTGTGTACATGCAAAATGGACGGCTGCCTTTTTACAAATGTTCATGTAGTAGGATTCACAACGCCATTTTCAGTTCACTGTCGTACAGTCTGTCGCGGTCATTGTGTTCAGCATAACACAGAGCAAGAATAATAACACCAATAACACACAACAAAGCAACGTCAGATATTATATTACTGTACAAACCACTCCTTGCAGGTAAGGATTCCTCTGGTACAAAACCGTATAAACTGTGGGCACAACTTCATTCCATTTCTTTAAGCACATATATTGTCCACTTCGAAACAATCAAATAGTCACTTCCTACACTGTGCTGGTATCCATCGCTAGCTAAAAGTGAGAGTGTGACTACTAATTGTAGCACCAGAGGCGAGGCACTGCTCTGATATCTGATTGCGTTAAACCTATATTATGTAGGAAATATTCGAAGGTCTCTTCATTCAGAAATATTTTTAAAAGAAAGCTGTATTCGAAAGTGCCAAATGACTGCTACGATCTCTTAGCTATCTCCGCACTATTTTTGCTTTCACATAACTTTCACTAGAGCTCATATAAAAAAACAAAGTCAGATCGATTTTGATACTTAATTTACTTTTATTATTTTATTAGAAATTTGCAACGGCTTTGACAGTTTCATATCTATTGTGACCTAAAAATACGATCAGAGGCATTGTGGAAAATAAAAACTATTGTGAATTGAAAACAAATTACGATCCGTTTGCTATGGTATGTCGTGTGCTGAACACAATGACAACGACAGACTGCAGCAGCACGACAGTAAACTGAAAATGGCGTTGTGAATCCTACTACATGAACATCTGTGAGAAGGCAGCGACATAATAGCAGAAACAGTCAAAAACGCTACTCCCTTCTTTCCTTATCGGCAAAATGTGTGCACAGTGGAGAACGTAGGAAAAACGCAGAAATCAGCCATCTTTGTTTGTTTTCATTTGAACAATGTTGCCATTGCTCAATACGCATATGTAATTTTATACAAATCTATGTTTTCAATTACAATTTTTTACAATATAAAATATCAAAACTGAAAACAAACTATTAAAAATAATTTATATATTTATAAATAATAGCATTCGACTCCGATTTTGAGTTATTTTAAGAAAATTTCAAACATATTGAACAGATTGAATTATAAAAGTTGATAATTACTACAGTCTATCGATATTGGCAACCCTGCGTTGTGAGAGAGCTACGTCTCTACGGCAAAAATCCAAATGCCCTGAATTCTCACGTCAAAGAGAGAAGGGAGTAGCGTTTTTCACTGCCCACTGACATTGCGCGCCCATAGCGGAGTAGCGTTTTTGACTGTTTCTGCTATAACAATGACCGGCATGTACAAAAGACAAGACGCGGTCCATTTTGCATGTACACAATTTCGTTGTGGCCATACTAATACCTTGCACTTAAATGAAATTTTAATATTTTGTTCAAAGTGAAATTTTTTTATTTAAAAAAAGTAAATAGGTAAATATTTTTGTTTTAAGTTATCAAATGTTGTTACAAATGATATAATAGAGCTATTTTATGATTTTATTTGTAAAATAAAATAAGTTTGTTAGAGCTGTGAATAATTTTACATTTTACATATTAGTGGCATCACCACTCTGCCTCATCTCTCTACTTTCAATTCTATTATCAACTCTTCTGTCGTCCTACTGTCGTTGGCAAATATAGGAATATATTGAAGTTAGCGAGAGCGACAACTGTCGGCCTACAGTCGTGTAGCCGTGTAGCTGTCAAAATAACTGTGTCCTTAAGAACGAGTGTATTTTAATATTTGACAGATGTCGTTTGCAATCTGTCGCGGTCATTGTGTTTAGCATATCATAAGGCCAATCCCCGTATACGATTGACGTGTCTCTTAATTTTCTTTCACATGTTTGCTGACCTGTCTATGAATCTAACGATTCGACCACTGGAAGTCAGTATGCAACTTGTAAGAATCAAACCCTGGAAGTTCGAAAAACATTGTCTTAGCCATATGTGAGCTTAGGAAAGTATAGGCACGACTCGACATATTTTTGACATACAGACATACCATTATCAGCAAAATATTGTCTCCGAATTTCAATTATATGTCTCACACATTGACCTATATTTGTGGTAAAAAGTCAACTGTAGATACTGGGGTCCAAATACGCAGTACTTAGGGGCTTGAATAGTTTTTTGGATTTGGAAAATTTATGGTCATAATAGGGCATACTCTAATGCAATATCCGTGCAAAGTTTTATCCCCTTTGGCTAAATGAGTTAAGCTTCCCGCCCTCACGCGCCACACAACACACCCCTCACAAGCAACACTGACACATACACCACACCTGAAGACAGCAGTTTCCCCACACACCACACATTCATTGGAAGCAGCAGAAAATACCACACACACCAATACAATCGGCTACGCATCCACCACCGCCCAATGAGAAAAAAGCTTTGTTTGGAAGTGAACGTTCCCTTTCGACCACGAATCTCGAGCAGTAATCATCGGCGGACGTTTTCTTTTCTTGATACATTTCGGCACATCGTTTTCAACATTTTGTTATCTTCGGCGCGCAGCTCAACCACCGTTCCAACACCTGGAGATCCTCAGTGCGCAGCAGCTGAACCAACCAATTAATTGCGAGTGTGCTTCTGTACAATTTTATAAATACATCCGTACTATTTCCACTGGTATCTGACCAGGGAGTGGACCAATTTTAATACATTTCGTTATATTTTTTTGATTTTATGTTATTGTCACGCCTCCACTGGTATCCGACCAGGGCGATCTTTATTATAACGTTTTCTTATCCTCCAATAACATTGTGATTCATCTTGAAGTGAACAAAAAAAGAAGTATATATTGCGTTCTCAAAGGAGTGGGTATCAAAAGTAGGTGGTATTTTACATATGGTCCTTCGAGCCATCCTGAATGGCACTGAAAAAAAATAATAATAAGAATAAAATAAGGAAATTGTGAAACAAAATTATAAAGCTAAAAATATTAAATGACAAATAAAAGTGAATAAGTGCGCAGTGCAAATGCAAGTGCAGTGTAGCAGTGAATATGAAATTACATAAATACATACATACATAGTGACGAAGGAAAAAAAAGAGAGAAAATAAAAATGAAAAAGAGCGCAAGTGCAAACAGTATATGCAGTGAAATTATATATATATATATAACAAGATACAGTGCCCGAAACTGAAAATAATAGAATATAAAAAGAAAAAAGTATAAGTGTTAAAAGTGCATACATACTTACCAATCCATCCCAAAAATTTGTTTGTGTATAAACATAGTATAATACAAGAAACAAAAATTCATGTGCCCGCAAACAGCCCAACAACAAAGTTTTGGGTAGTGACAAAAACAAAAAAAAACAAAGAACTTAAATTCAAATAAGCATACACACACATATATACATAACAGTGCGGTGAAAAAATAAGCAGTTACAAAAAAAAATGGGCGCGAAAAAAGAAAAAAACACACTTAATTCAAAAATACAAAACAAAAATCAGCGGACCATGTTACATGTATGTAACTAATACATATTAATATAAAACGGGCGCGGAGTAAAACAAACAAAAAAAAAACAACCACTAGGAACCCACCGCAGCATTTCAGGACAGGATTTGGGATGGCTCATAGGAACTACCATACTTATTGGCCTACCGTAATCCCCAAAATCCCATGACGGATAACAAAGTGAGTCGTATCGACTCCTTTTAGTATTGCATCTTTTATGTCAATTTCTACATACACGTAAGTACATAAATCATTACGATAAAAAATTTTGCGTTAAATTTAATATATTTACATGGAATAACTCATCTACTTGTTATACTCATTTTATTTTATTGTTTTTGCAAAAAACACCGGTTTTCAAGCGATCATAAGTAACTTACGCTTAAAACGTAAATACCGAAAATAAAACTGTTTGGCTTAACTGACAATATAGTATATATTAGGGTGTTTTTTTATTGAACTATTAATTTTTTCAAGTCCCGTCACGAAATATTCCCTGAAAATTTTAGCTCTTAATATTAACATTAAGAACTGGACCAAGGCCTGTAAAAATTTTCCATAGAAAATACACTACAGTCGTGAGTTTTTATGGCATCGCTTTGACTTTAGACGCATATTTCTCAGAATTCTTCACTCTACAAAAGTGCCCAGTGCAACAAAGTCGTATCTCACACTGGCGAGGTAGTACGGGACTCTAAACCCGATTTTTCCAAGAATTTCGCACTTTTTTGTATACAAATACCTCGTAAATGACAGGAGCTATAGAAAAAATGTACATGAGAATGAATGAATATTGGTCGATAAGCAGATAACAATTTTAATGAACTTGCCAAAAATTCAAAAGGAAACCAGTGAAGAATTTATCAAACTTCAATCCACTGTTTCCAATTGTTTATCGACTTTATCTACCCAAAACATTCCCACAGGCAACTGGGACCCTATACTGGTAAATACTATATATGCACAGCAGCATTAAAGGAAAAGTCGTTATTATTGTGGGAGCAATCGCTCTCATCACGGAAATAGTGCCCAACATGGCAACAAATGAAAGATTTTCTCACTACCCATTACGAAATCACAAAAAGGGTAGACAAAAAAATAACGAAACCAAAAGGTAATCAACACGATCTCAAGAGAAGCTTCCACAAGCCCCAAGCCAATAGCAACAACAATTTTAATAGAAGCTTCTTCAAAACGCAATCGTATCAGAAGAGCCACGGGTTTAGTCGGAACAACAAATCCCGAAGCGCCAAATCCACAAAATTGCCAAGAAGCACCATGCTGCTCAAAGGCATTAAAAACTCAAACGCTACACAGCGAAAATCAAAGTAGTCCCACAGTAGTCGTCTTTAAGCTCAGAGCCCTAATAGACCAAAGATCACAACGATCTTTCATAGCATCTAGGGCACAAAATAGGCTAAATCTGCCAATAAAACTAGCCAACTTTGAAATTACGGGAATGGGCGGAATAGTAGTTCAAAACTCTAACAAAATCTGCCGCATTACCCTATTTTCCCCCCAAGCGGATATAAGAATACAAGCAGAATGCAGATCCTAAGTGGACTAGTTACGAAACCAGTCACAACAATGAAAACTCAAGTTGAGGAAATCTCAAACAAGTACCTCAATTCACAATTGAGAAAATTTTGGGAGATAGAAAAACCTTACAAATTGCGAGAGTATAAAAATTTGGCTTCCACCCGAACTGAATGCCTCCTTAATTGTTTGAAATTTCAGTGACTGTTGAAATTTATTTCACATGTCACTTCATTTTCCTATTTGTTAAAAGCAAATGTCGAATATATTAAAACAAGCGAAAGCGTCTGTTTACGATTAATAATACAACTAGCGATTTCCGCTCCGCTCTTCCTTAGTTTAAAAAATTTATCAAAAGTTGAGCCCGTAGAAATCAGATGTTCTCTTTTGTTTTCATTTGAACAATGTTGCCATTGCTCAATATGCATATATAATTTTGTACATATCTAATTTTTCAATTACAATTTTTCATAATACTTGTATAAAATATTAAAACTGAAATCGAACTATTAAAAATAGTTTATATATTTATAAATAATAGCATTCGACTCTGATTTTAAATTATTTTAAGAAAATTTCAAATATATTAAAGCTAGATTTTATATTTGCTACAGAGTATCGAAACTGACAACCCTGCGTTTTGAGAGAGCAACCAGCTGACTCGTTTCTACAGGAAAAACCCAAATCGTGGGAAATTCTACGGAAACGTATGGTGAAGCGGGCGATAGAAGCGGTGTAGGCTAATCATATAAATTGCGCTTTCATAAGATAGGTCGCATCAGCTGATTCGTGCTGCGGTTTTGCGGTGTTCGCTAGTTGAGCTATACTAACCTATTCCTTCCGCAGAGGAACCTGTGGATAACTACATATGTAATTATATTCAAATTCGCTTATTTGTTTTTTGACATCCGCTTACGTTTTATGACATAACATATCGTCATTTTTATACTCTAACAAATTGTTGCACAGAGTATGGTCACAGTTATATTCATCTAACGATTTTGACAATTTTTTACTCAAATGACATTA
The DNA here is from genome assembly GCA_037783105.1 of Bactrocera zonata. Lineage (NCBI taxonomy): Eukaryota > Metazoa > Arthropoda > Insecta > Diptera > Tephritidae > Bactrocera > Bactrocera zonata. The sequence goes on along the minus strand of JBAWJQ010001194.1, from coordinate 201,380 downwards.
TCGATGTTTGATTTATACACTGTAAAGTGAAATTTTTACAGTGTTTCACAGTAATAGCTGGGCAACCTCACTTACCAAATATGATTGAAATTGGTAAAGTAGTTCCTGAGATATAAATTTTCATCTAAAAGTAGTAGCCCATTAACCACTTCCTGCCATCATGGTTGAAAATTTTAAAGCTTATGACGCATTTAGCAAGGATTCAGGATCCTCATCTGTCTAAGGTTAAGCTCATTTGGTATGATTTCAAAGTCTGCAAAGATTTCTGGGGCATCAATTAAACCTTTGAAGATTTTAAAGAAGAAGATGAGGTCTGCTACCTGCTGTCGAGATTTCAGGTCATTTATTTTCAGGATTCTTCGGACGTCTTCTATTGAATTCGTGAATGGGGACCAGATCACTGTTCCATATTCTAGAATGGGTAGCACTAATGCTGAGAACAGGCAGATTAATGAGCAATTGTTCTCAAATTCCTTACACATACGATTAATCAGCCCTAGTATTTTGTATGCCTGCGAAGTAATTTTTTCGATATGTTTCTTGAAATTTAGTCTTCTGTCAATAGTGATACCCAGGTCTCTGAAGTCTTCAACTTCCGTAAGTCTTTGGTCATTCAAAGTGAAGGACATCACTGCGCATTTTTTCACATTCAGAACAAGTTTATTTATCTTACACCAGTTATACAGCTCATCTATATCGTTTTGTAAGATGTGAATATCAAGAACGGTGAAAATTCCACGAAAAATTGTTAAATCGTCATCGTATAATAAGTACTCAGACTGAAGTTTCTTCCCAAATGTCATTCACAAATATGTTGAAGAGTATGGGTCCAAGGTGGGATCCCTGGGGAACAACAGATGTGACATCATATTCACCTGAAATGTGTCCGTCGATCGTTACTTGCAATCTTCTTCCGATGTACGATCTGACTAGCGTAGCGCATTGCCATTCACTCCATAATTTTTTAGCTTCTCCATAACAATCTCATGGCCCACTTTGTCGAATGCCTTGCTAAAGTCCGTTTATATTGAATGAACTGGATACCACTGTTCATGGCCTTGAAGATGTAGTTGACATAGAGGTATATAAGTTTGTTGTAGTGATCTGCCAAAAACAAATCCGTGCTGTTTAGGAAAAATGATATTTCTGAATGATGATATCAATTGAGGCAGGACAATTTTCTCAAACAGTTTTGCTAATGCAGATTGGATACATGATGAAAAAACTTGCTGAATATACTTACTTATGTGTGAAAGGTTCACAGAGCCCGGCAGCACAGTTGCGTAGAAATATCTTAGGCAGACCATCAGATCCTGCTCCTATTTTTGGATCCAGGGCCATCAGCTGCCTAAAAACTTCATTGAAGTTAACATTAAATTCATTTAGCTCTACATTTTCTTCAATATCAGCAGATTGATGATGACCACCTCCGCTGGGGCTCATTGTATAAATGTCTTGGAAGTAAGATGCGAAGATATTACTAATCTCCCCACCCGAATGAGCGGTTAGATCATTCCATGTCATGGTAGCTGGGATTCCCATGTCGGTACCCCTTTTATTCTTGACAAACCTCCAGAATTCAATTTTGTCTGAAAATACTAGATTTTCCACTTTATTAATTTATGACTTGTAGCATATTGCACTTAATTTCTTGCATTCGAGTCTCAGTTGCCTAAAACATCTATAATTTGACTAAGTTTTATTTCTCTTATATCTGGTGTGCACAGATTTCTTCAAGTTAATTTTATTTATAAGTTCTTTAGAGAACCAGCAGGAAAATTTACTTGGTTTCCTCGAATATACAGGTACAAACTGAGAAATACCTTCTTGTACTTTATTATAAAACCAACTAACCTTATAATCCACTTCTTCTTTTTTGTATAGCTCAATCCAGTTAGATCTTAAAAAGAAAGCGTTAAGACTCACATAGTCGGCTTTCTTAAACAAATAAGGAGGAGGATAATTTGGTATTAGACTAGACTGAAAATCCCAGAAGATCTCCAGAGGCGGGTGATATTTATCCGCAGTCGTGAAAGCAAGGGTTTCGTTGATTGAAAGATCCAAATCACCAAAACATAAATCCAACAGCTTATTATTTTTATTTAAGATGTGATGACACTCATTCAGAGCAGTGGTATTGTACAGCAGCTTCTCGCAATCAAAACGCGGTGTACTGCTGGGCAAATTGTAGTCTCCCACTATCATGATCCTTGAATCCGAAAAATTTTCTCTCAAATATATTAATGTTTCAGTATGCGGAGGATCAGGTTTGGATTTTAGTATATTTCTGGCATGAGTGAGAGACTGTGTCGCTTAAACGATTTCACATTGTCACGGAGCTCTTCGGGAATAACTGATGATAACCTATCTTCTTCTAGACGTACTTTACCGTCTACCGTCTTGGATTCGGTAATATTTAATGCGATCGCATTGGCTTCCCGCTTCTTACGCTAATTGACCTCCGTAATAACCTCCTCTGGAGGAAATGGAGAGAATGAACTTAGTTTGTCTTCTATCTCCGCAACTCTTTAATCTAAACATGAGCACTTTTTCGACAAAGCCTCGTTCAGTTTATTTATCTGACTCTTTATATCTGAGAGGTTACCCTCAATAGACTGCTTAAATTGATCAAACTTCGACTCAAGTTTGCTTGACAGTTTGATGAGTAAATTTTCATACTTATCGAGGACTCGTCGTCTGTGACGTCACTGTCATCCTCATCTAACTCAGAGTCTCGCTAGGCATCTGATATCCTTACACTAACCTCGCAAAGACACTTGTCGCATTTCCAAACTGTTTTAATTTTTAAGACTTTAGTAGCTGTAGCCCTAAATTCTTCGCTGCTGAGCCCGGTACACCGAGTGTGATGCCAGTAGCTGCATTGAGCACATAGAATACTACTGGAACCTTCTCGAATCACCTTAAGACAAGCCCCGCAAGCACATTTGCTGGTTGACTTTTAGTTTGGCAGAACTCCACAAAAAAATTTACTAAATGTACAGAGATTTACTAGATTAGATTAGAATTAATTGATCGAGTGCTGCCAATGAATACAAGCTTATAAATGATAATAAGAATGAACAACATGACATGTGATTAATTACTCTTCACGTTTCAGAGTTTTTCTGCCATAACATCATAGAAATTATATTTTTTAGGACACAGTTGAATTTTACAAAAAAAAATAAAATCAATTTGCCGTAGAAGTTCGAAAATTCCAGAAATTATCCGGAAGTTAACTTTAACCTTGAATAACTTTTAAAGGAGTGAGTATATCGAAAAATTGTCTAGACATTTTTTGTAGAGCATTCAATTCTGTACAAGAATATGATTTTTTTATTCCTACAAACGAGAAAGTTCCAGAGAAAAAAAAATATTCGTAAAAAGTGGCAAAATCCCATGTAATTTCAATAGGAAATGTATCGTGTTTGGGGCAAGGTTTATGATGAAAATTAAGGACTTTTTATGGTCTGATATTTTTTTTTAGATGGAAAACTAAAAGTTTAGGGGGCGTCTCGTCAAAAATAACACTGTCTGGGGGGTGAGAAATTCCAAGTCAGGGTATAGCCTTTTAAATTTTTTTACATTTTCTATTTGTTTTTATTCAAAAAAGTGTCATTTATCGCCTTTTTAATAAATTTTCCCCTATAACTCCAGACTTCTGGCCATAAACTACAAAAAAAAAAGTAAACATTTTTTTTTAATATTTAAATTTTTAGGGAAAAAATACTTTTTTCCCTTCATACATTAATTTTTAACTTCGAAAGTGTTGCACATATAGGAAAACGGTATAGAAACAGATTAGAGAAACTGTAATTCTTAATTTTTCTAAATTTGTTTCATCAAAATCGGACAAGTTCGCGGTTATGTTGAACTACGTTTTTGCCAAAATGTTACAACTAAGCGAAAAAACATCAAGATAAGGAAAAAATTTAATAGGTCATAAAAAAAACTGACACATACGAACGCCAAACCCTTTGAGGGTTTTACTATACTGACCTAGTACCATCACCCTGACTTGGAATTTCTCACCCCCCAGATTAGCTGTTGTACTGTGTAATCAATTGGGTAAATAACGGGCACCCTAATAACAGTGCAATTGCTGATGTACATACATAAGTACATATGTGCATTAAGACTGCAGACAGCAAACTTACTTGAATAATTTTAACGTCCAACGCCTCTTTTAATTGAGTTTTATTTACATTAAGCTATTGGTTAAAAATATGCTTGAGGGAAAGCTTTGTGCACTAAAATGTACACATGTAAAGTGTGTTATGATGAGATCAGTGCAGCTTAAATTAATACCAACCAAAATTTTAACCACATATATTTCAATATTAGTTCAGGCATTCTTGTAAGATGTAGTAGTAACTTAAGTCTAAAAGCTGATGTCAACCCAAAATATCAAGTCACTGCACGGTATTGGTGAAACTTCTTATGCGGGTTCCTTAGTACAAATTACGAGTTCTTAGATGGGCGTAATCGGATCGCTGCCACGCCCACAAATTCCCATTAACCGACAACTTATAAATTGCCATAACTAAGCGTTAAATTAAGACAAAAAAGATAATTTGGCACAGAGGATCGCAGCAAGGGGCACCTTTTGAAAAAGTGGGCGTGACCATGACCTCTGTTAAGTTTAATGTACATATCTTCCTAAAGCCTCAAGAACCAAATTTGCTCGGCGTAAATGTTATAAGAACTTATATTTCTGTTTATATTACTTAATTAAAATAACGGAATAAAATTTTGCAATTATAACCGAATACGTGGACCCCAGTATGTATAGTTGACTTTGTGCTGGATATATTGGCCAATATTGTAGTTATCTAAATGAAAATTACGGAACGTGTTTTAAACATATTAAGGTGTTTCAGTGGCTTTGAATCTTGTAAGTTGCAAGAGTACAAAATGTTCGGTTGCACCCGGACTTATTTTCCTCTTACTTGCTTTTACTCAAGTTACAACTTGCACAGATAGATAGACGGTCGTGCTTTAAAGGAGCCAGGCTCAATGGGTGATGGAAAATTTAGGTGAAATGCATAAAGTTATTTTAATATTTCTGTGTTACAGTGCTAAAATGGAGAAAATAGGACTATAACCAGGCCTTCCTTCTCTATAACACCATTCTGATATCCTTCTGATCCTTTCCCATTTTAATATACATACAAATAAAGTACCAATTATTGTAGAGTGATAAAACTTTCCTCGATTGTTCAAATCAAGCCAAAATGGTACTGAATATGTGGACCCAGTGCACACAGTTGACTTTTAACCGAAAATATCAGCCAATGTGTGAGATATATAATTGAAATTCAGAGAGAATCATTGCCTAATAATAATATCTCTTTGTGTCAAAAATCAGTTAAATCGGGTCATTACTTCCCTTAGCCTTATATTATACCTAGTAAAAATACTTTCGAACTTATATCGTATATTATCTCAGTGAAAATGAAAGAGAGTATTTTACTAAGAACCATATTTATCTTTGTGCTTAAAATTGGTAATTTCGGCTGAAAACTTGACATCGCCCCATATTACATAACTTGTAGTAGAATTTTCGAACATCCGACTGACTTTAGTGCATATAGTGGAGTTGGTATGAAAAGTACCGTAATGAAACCAGAGAGCATTTAATTAAAATGTGGCATTATAATAGTATGTGGTTTTGACTAAAATAGATAAAATCGATTTAGGATGAATTAGTATAATTTTGGCTTAGATTGCAATCCATTCGGAATTTTGTCAAAAAAAAGTTGAAGTTGAACCCTTTCGCTAAATGTTTCAATACTGCCAACACCTGAAGGTACTTAACCTGCTGTGATCCTTACAAATTGCCAGATGATATAATTCGGTTACACTCAAACTTAGGCCTTCTTTACTAGTTATCTGATCTGCTTAACCCATTTACAACCATTGTACTCGCTTGTGTACAGAAAATCAGTCAAGTTTAGGCATGTGGCTTAACTCAATGCTAAGTATTTGCACACAAATTTTTAATCATATGCGTAGTTTTATTCCGAGAAACAACAAAAAAAATACATTGGCTTCACGCGAATTCATAACGACACTTTTTGTGGCGTCAACTTCTGTGCGGTTTTTTCATATTGTATGATTTTGTGTCTTAAGTCATTATTTTGCTGTTGATGAGCTATTATCTCTTAGTTGTTAGTTTTAACATTGTGTCTTGTGTGAGATAAGACTAAAGAGATCAATTTTACAAAAAAAAAACCATTTGAAAAACCTATTCTTATTTGAGGTATGTTCCTTTTAAAAGTTGTGTACCCAATTAGGTACAATAGCAAAATGTGTAGGTGAAATAAAAAATTGTATCTTTTGGTTAGGATGGCTATTTCCACTTCGTGTTTTTATGGAAAGAGATATAAACAACTTCCACAGGAATGATGATGATGAGGCAGATGATGACGATATCGTTATGATTCCTCCTGATGTCGATGTCAATACTGACGAAGATTAAGGTGATGAAGATAACATAAATGAAATAAACTTGCCTGGCGACGTTGCTGGATGCGTTGAAGTATTCAATAACAGAATAAACTTTGACAGCGAAGATGAAATACCGCTTGCCCAGCTACAAAGAATGGGTGCTGAAAAACGTTTTGTAAGCCCTATTTGGAACAACGAAGCATGCAACTTGACAATGGATTCGACTACTATATATATAGAAAATAAGGTGAAAATGAAAATGGATTTGGATGGTAGAAGTCCCGTTGAGGTATTTGAGACACTATTTGATAAAGATGTTGTACAACAATTGGATGAAGACACGTTATCACCTCTTGTAAGCAATAACATTTCTAAAAACAGATTTTTGGAAATAAAACGCCACATTCATTTTACAAACAATAATGAAATTGACAAGTCTGATAAAATGGCAAAAACTCGCCCACTTTCGAATCTATTATGCGAAAAGTTTCAAAGGTGGCGTTTTATGCACGAAAAGCTTTCAATTGACGAGGCAATGGTGAAATATTTTGCCCATCATTCAGCGAAACAATTCATCAAAGGAAAGCCCGTAAGATTCGAATTTAAAAATTGGATGCTCACAAGTAACTGTAAGTACTTGTACCAATTTGATACTTACTGTGGTGCTAAAAATGTTGATAGTGATACAAGACATCTTCCCCTTGGATCTCGAGTTGTGTTCGATCTAATAAAACTCATAAATAACCCAAGCGATCATATTATCTATTTTGACAATTTTTTCACACGTCATGAACTTCTACATATGTTGCGTGAAAAAAACTTCAAAGCCATAGGAACAACGAGAGAAAATAGTACTAAAAAATGTCCTTTGAATCCAAAAAAATATTTCCAAAAACAAGCAAGAGAATATTTCGAGATCAAATACAACCACAATAATAAAATAGTGTTTGTCAAGTGGAATGACAATAATGTCGTAACTATGGGAACTAATTTTGATACGGTTGAACCGTTGAAATACATAAAGCGTTGGTCAAAACTGGAACAAAAAAAGATAAGTATACCTCAGCCAAATTTACTTTTAAATTACAACCACGGTATGGGCGGTGCTGATCTACATGATCAGGCCGTAAATGTATACAAAATTGGGATTCGAGGCAAAAAATGGTGGTGGCCGCTGTTTACTTCGATGATGTGCTCCACAATGGTAAACGCTTGGAAGCTGTACAAAGACGTGAATAATAGTACCAAAGATTTGCTTGAGTTTCAACGTGACATTACGCGATACTACCTACAACACTGCACATTGAAAAGATATTCTAAGCGCGCGTTAGCTCCAAGTGATTCTACAGCTGGAGGAGCACATTTTCCAAAGAGAATCCTCAAGCCTCTTAGATGCAGAGTCTGCCATAAACGAATCAGGTGGATTTGCGAGCTATGTGGTACTGCTTTGTGCGTGGAACGCGACTGTTTTAAAATAGCCTACTCATAAATATTTTATACACTTTTGACCATTGTACTCATGTGGGTGCAGCAAAATTTTCGTATACATATGTAAAAAAAAAAAAAATTTTTTGTTCATCTCTGCGATGGTATAATCAATAAAAAACTGAAAATTTTAAATAAACTTACTCCTCCTTGGTTGTAAATGGGTTAATATCATGTGACACATTTGAGACAATGTAAGAGACATCCCATCCATGAAGACAAGTTAGGCAATTGCCTACGGCGTAGGAATTTTAAGGCAGCAAATTTTCTTTATTTCTTTAATTTTATTTCAATATAATATAAAATAATTTATATAATTGCTTTATTTACTTAATTTGTACAATTCGTAGTTCCCTTCATAAAACAGGAAAGAAAATTCAATTATGGGGAGAAGGTTAGCCAATTTGCGATGATTGCCCTTTATACCCTTGCAGTATGTTGCTACAGAGTAAAATAGTTTGGTTCACCTAACGGATTTTTGTGTCAATCCTAAAAGTCCTAGAAATAATCGAGTTAGATACAGGATTATATGCATACATAAATAATCAGTTGATAAGACGAGTTGAAATTCGAGTGACCGTCTGTTCGTCTGTCTGTAAAAACATAAGAAATCGAGCGATAACCCCGCCCAATTTAAATTAAAATTTAAACCTGGAGTGATAAAAGAGAATTTAAGGATTAGAACCACGCCTTCTTTCCATATAGTCCAGTTTTAAATTCCATCTGATTTCACTTTCCTAAACGCAAATCAAGAACCAATGAATATATCGGAATAAAACTTTGTCCAAATAGTGCACTTTATGATAAAAAATTTTCCAAATCGAACCTAAACTATTCAGTCCCGAGATACCGAATGTGTGGATAAAACTCCAATTGCAGATAAAATCACGAACTAGTCCCTCAGTTTTTTATAAATTAAACTGAAATTTTGCACAAAATAAGGATCTTTTTATATACATTTTCAAGATAAAAGAAATGCACCAGTGAAGGGTGTTACACAGCTTCGGTTAATGGATATTAAAATTTTATTTTGTTTTGAATATACATACGTGTGTACATATATTATTGTTTATATTCCAAACATTTTCGAGCGACTGGTTTTTTATTTATTAAAATGTATGCTTATTTACACTATACTTGTCTAATCCTAAACACATACTATGTGTACATATATGCTCTAATGCTTAATTCAGCTAATTTATACTAAATGCTTTCTCTTTGTCTTATTATATTCTGTCAGTATTTATTATGAATCGCTCTTTAAATTATTTTACTAATTTCTAATCAATGCTTTTGAACGAGCGTCGCTTATATAAAATTGTGGACCATAGTTATTTGCATAATTCAAAATCATCTACATATGAGGATCGTCTATCCTATACACATATGTACGTATGTATGATTATATATTAACATATTTTTAATGTTGAATAATTTTTTGAAATGGAGTTTTTTATCATCAATCTTGGATATATTTCTTTTGAGTAAAAAGAGAGCTAGAGATACTAAGCCACAGAAGAGGCTATTCAAGCTTCACTTTGACTAAATAATGCCATGAGAACTCTTCACACGCACTCAACGTATTATTCGCCACAATTATTTGTAGTACCTTGAAAATAAACGAGATAAAAATGGGTTTACATTGTGAATATTAAATTGTGATTTTGTTCCAAAAGTTTTATATAAGAAATAATAAAAAAAATAAATGATTTAGATAGAAATAGTTTTACTCACGGTTGCTTGTATCACCTAAAACTAATCGAGATAGATTTACCGTGCGATTCTGTAACGTGAGACAGTATCAAGTCTCTAAATTTGAGATTTTGAGTTAGAGACAATTTTTGAGACTTGAGACGATTTTGCTATTCTGTAAGTGACAGTCTCAAAATCTATTACATTTCATTATTCAGAGATGTTTTTACACGTGAATGATAATAAATATGTCGATAACAAATATTAACTTTTCTATAACGTAGTCAAAAAACATAATTATCAATAAAAATAAAAATATATGTTGACTTTGTTTCATAATATTTACGAAATTTATGTAAAATTTATTTATTTTTAACCTTTTCGTGTTTGAATTGCTTACAAAATGTAAAAAAAAACGACAATCGATTAATATCTATGATGATCTCTATTCAGTACATTGAAAATGGCAGCAAGAGTTCTTTTTTGTTTTGTGACCAGCTAACTACCAGGTCTCAATATTTTGAGACTAACGTTAGAGACTGTTTAATGAATAGTAACTAGTATCAAATTGATACTTTGTCTCAAAATGTCTCAAATAGAGACTAGAGACTGGTTACAGAATCCCGCTATTAGTATCATATACATACACATAAATGGTCAGGATGTCTAGACAAGTTGAAATCTGGGCAACTATCTGTAGACTAAACATTTTTTAAAAGCGGGCATAGCCCCGCTTAATAAATGTTTAATGTACATACAAGGTGCTTTCCAAAGTAAACAGGACTTAAAAAAAAGAACAGAACAAATGGTTTTTTCGGCAAAATCAATTTATTTTGTTCAAAATAGTAGTTAATGGTTAATCACATTTTGGTAAAATAATCGGTCACACCGTCTATCGAGCGTATTGTGTGAAAGATTAAAGCCCACCGTCAACAAATTGATTGGACCTTATCAGTGCGGCTTTAGACCTGGCGAATCAACAACCGATCAGATATTCACCATGCGCCAAATCTAAAAAACACGAAAAGGAGCTGCCTTTATGCCGCTATGTCTGAATTTGCTACCCCCGCAAAACTAATACGGCTGTGTAAACTGACGTTGAGCAACACCAAAAGCTCCGTCAGGATCGGGAAGGACCCCTCCGAGCCGTTCGATACCAAACGAGGTTTCAGACAAGACGACTTCCTATCGTGCAACTTCTTCAATCTGCTGCTGGAAAAAATAATTCGAGCTGCAGAACTTAATCGAGCAGGTACAATCTTTTATAAGAGTTTACAGCTGCTGGCGTACGCCTCAACACCCGCACCGTTAGTTCTACTTTCTCCAGACTGGACAAATCAGCATTGTCTTCACTTTTGACTTCTCCATTTCTCTGGCGTTTCGTTTCGGGATCATATTGGAAACACCACGTTCGTCACCAATCACAATATTGTAAGGGAAGTGTTTGTCCTTTTTGACCTCTTTAATGATGTCCTTCGAATGTTGGATTCTGAGCAATTTTTGGTCGTCAGTCAATTTGTGCGGAACAAACCGTGCACACACCTTTCGTAAGCCTAAATGTTCGGTCAAAATGCGATAAATCGATGTTTTAGAGATGGTCAATTTCATTTTCATGAATCTCAATGATGATTTCTGCTGATTTTTGATGAATTCACCGACAGTTTCGATGGAATTTCCGGTGATCACGGATTTTGATTGGTCACATGTTGATCGTTATTTATGTCCTCACGACCACTTTGAAAACGTTAAAACCAGTTGTGCACTCTGCTACAGGGTAGGCAGTCATCGCCATAAACTTGTTTCATCAATTGAAACGTTTCGGTAAAAGTTTTACCAATTTTAAAACAAAATTTAACGTTGGCTCTTTGTTCGAAGCTCATTTTCGCACCGATAACACAAACATACTGACACCTAAAACGCAAAAACTTCACTTCCAATCAATAAAGTGTCATGAAATTCTCACTGGACAATCGATAAAGATAGCAGATTCTAACGCACCAGTCGACATATAAATGGCGCCACCAGGGGCGCTAGATTCAAAAAGTATTGTTTACTTTGGAACCCACCTTGTACATATCCTTCAAACCGCTAAAGCTGAGTCCTTCCAAACTTGCTAATAAGCGGCCCATCAGATAACGGTAACTCACGGGACATACATATGTGTCAAAAGCACTCAATTTCACAATCAAGATAAGAGAAGGGTTTATAGAACTAAATATAGTAGGCAGCATGTAAAATGCTATACTTCCTACTTCCCATATAACACCATTTTAAATTTCAACTGATTCTCTCACTTTGCAGTACACAAACCAAACATTAATCATGTTATGAGAATAAAACTTTTCACGAATAGTGTCCTCAAGGTATTTCACAACAATTGTCGAAATCGTGAAGTCTAGTATTGAAATTCGGCGGAATGTTTATGCAATGAGCATGCCCTTGCTAAATGAGAGTATAGGCATTCCCTTTGCTCTTGCAAGATTGCAGATTGCAAAAATACTATGCCGAAATATATAAGGGCATGAGAGCACCCATTGCAGAATCTAGTGATATATGAACGGCTGATTCGGTCAATTTATTGTGAATGACTATTATGCAGAGCTATTGTGAATTGGCGCACCTTCTGCATACATTTTTAACAAAAAAAAAACTGTAACAAATCTTTATAATTTAAATAAAAAGTATAAAATATATTTAAAACATACCTTCCTCAACAATTTAACGACGTAATATGTCTTTATGTAAAATTACACCTATAATAGGTTTGGAATTATATTTTTACGTGACATTGCACGCAAATATATGTACATGGGTTTTGCCGACAAACATACACATGTACATACATACATACGAGATCGCAAACATATTGTCGCTGTATTGTGCGCATAGTAGCGAAGTTGACAAAATTTCTATGAATCGACATCTCGCCACAATAGGCGTGTTTTATTTGACCAGGAAATTAAGCTACACCCAACTCTTTTTTTACACGGTAGAAACATTCCTCAGAAATCCGTATAAAAAAAAATCGTGTAATAAAAAGAGGCGCTTCATGTCATCTGAAAACCGTGTAAGATGAAATTAAGAACCATATTTACTTCGAAAAACCGTGTAAAAAATGTTGAAAACTATAAAATTTCAGATATGCATACAAATTGATGTTCAAATGGCATTTTATTGTACATTAAAACTTAAAATACATAATTCATACAGGTGAATAATTGGTAGACTAAGCAAAAAACAAAAGAAATCTGTTAATCCAGAACTAAGAACAGAAAAATTAGAATAGAAATAAGGAAAAAATATTTACAAAGCCACATACATACATAATTATTCGTCGCTACTTGATAACAAGCGCAATTGTTGTTGACTAAAGTCGGTATCATCGCTGGAGATATCCATTTCAGCAATGTAAATATCATGCGAACAAAATGTCTAGGTAAGAGTTATCGAATAAGTCGATTTCCCAGTTACTACTATGTATGTTCATTTCAGCAATGGTGCTAAGTGTGGTAAAAACAAGCATAATTACAAGACTGTGATTTTGAAACCATACTAGATTAAAAGTTTTTTACAAATTTTTTTTTTTTTTTTTTTCAACCGTGTAACTTCAAAAAAGAATTGGGTGTATTAAGTTATTATGTATGGAAGACTTACAGTGGAATTCTGTAAGCAATCTCTAGTCACTATTTGAGATATTTTAATGTAAAGTCTCAATTTGTGACTAGTTACTATTAACTAAACAGTAGTTAGCAGGTAACAAAACTAAAAAAACACATCTTGTTTGCCATTTTGAATATACTGAATACAGATCATCATAGATATTAATCGATTGTCGTTTTTTATATTTTGAAAGCAACTCAAACACGAAAAGGTTAAAAATAAATCAATGCTACATAAATTTCGAAAATATTATGAAACAAAGTCAATATACATCTATTTTTATTCTTATTGGTAATTATGTTTGTGACTGTCACTTACAGAATAGCAAAATCGTCTCAAGTCTCAAAAATTGTCTTAAAATCTCAAATTTAGAGACTGTGACTGTATCACAAAACAGACTGGGCGAGTTAGTCAACATAATTATGTTGGCTTGTCATAAGTTATCATAGCTTGTATATTGAACTAGAGAGACTGCTTGCTTTTTTTCATTCACAATAGCTTTTGTGTTTTGTTTAAGTTAAAATTAATACAAATATGAACATTTGTTATACTTTTTTTGTATAAATATCATCAAATGAACAAAATAAATATATTTATAGAGTGATTTAATATCCCATTTGCAAATTTAAAACTCAAACTAAACTTTTCTCCAAGTCAGACATTTTGAAACGAATTGAATATCAGCTGACTGTTCCCCTCCGCATTGCCAACACACTTCGTGAGAAATCAAATAAGCGACAGGGTTTTATTTGATCTATTAGCTTGTGATGGTCAAATAAAAAACGCCTAATATCGGCTATGTTGACTCTTTTCTTCATTTTGCAGTGGTTAATTATTGAAAATTGACTTATGTTCTTTTGAAATACTACGATTTTCCGATTGGGCTGCATTTTCATAGCGTCGAAATTATATAAAATTTGCTGAATCGAAAATCTTAGAATTAGTATATTAAGTATGTATATAAGCATTATATCGGGTATGCATAAAACATACATATAGAAGAAGTAAAGGAGTTCATATAAATGGCAATTTTCAGTTTCCATGTTGTTTTTTTTCAGTTTTATTGAAACCTTTTTACAATTAATTTTATTTAAAAATCATTAAGTCATCCTCGATAAATTGCGGAAGAGTTCCTTATACAACAGAGTTATGAAGGACCGAAATGAATTACTTATCGTGATGGTGCGTCGGCGCTTTTTTTGTCTCTTGAGTGAATGGTTTGATTTTTTACAAATGGCATATTGAGGCACATATGGAGGTACATAATTACGCTACATACTGTGAATCACTTAAGTTAGTATACACCTTACTTGTAGTTTTAAATTATTTGAAAACTGTGCCGAATTTAAAATCCATCTCCAATCCTCGAAAAATACTGGACGTCCTCAGGTATTCAATGACACGGAACACCGTGCTCCAAAAATAAAAGGTGAAATTGAAAACGAAAACGAAATGGTAAAGGAATGTTATGCTCAAACGATTCGTCGCGTATTGTATTCTGAAAGTTACCATGGCCGAAATATTAAGAAAAAGCCCTTTGTTTCCAAAAAAAAATCGACGTGAAAGGATTGCCATCGCTAAAGAATACCAAAAGTCTGATCAACATTTTTAGAATAGGGTTATTTTTTCAGATGTGAGCAAATTTAAAACTCATCATTCAAACGTTCTGCCTAATTTAGTCGGCTTCTCCTTCTTAATTAGCTGCCATCCGTATATAGTGTGTTGGACCCTCTTCTTTATATTCTATTCACGCACGACCTGCCAGTAGACTGCAATTATACAACAGCCACATTTGCAGATGATACCGCGTTGCTTACTGTTGGTAGTAGTGAACACGAGTCCACTAGTAATCTCCAAAAATCTGTAAATAAAGTCGTACAATGGGCAAAGAAATGGCAGATAAAGCTGAATGAAGCTAAGTCTGTACACAAGGTTTTCACATACAAGAAGACACAGCACTTACCTTTTTTCATAGACGGTGCACGAATACCGTACTTTAATTCCGCTAAATACTTAGGAATGACGCTTTATACTAAGCTACGGTGGAAAGTTCACGTAAAAAACAAACGTAAGGAGCTGGACATCCAACTGAAAAAATATAATTGGTTAATCGGTAACAAATGAGTGTTATCCATCGAAAATAAGTTACTCATCTATAAGCAAATACTCCGACCGATATGGAGCTATGGTGCACATCTCTGGGGAGGTACTAGCGCAAACAATAAAAAAGTCATCCAACAATTCCAAAACAAAGTACTAAGACTAATTGTCAAAGGGCCTTGGTATTGTCGATGTGCTGATATAGAGCGTGATCTAGACGGAAACTCGGTTAACGCAGAAATATTAATAATTGCAACAGCACATAGTACAAGATTGCTACAGCATTGTAACGAAGAAGTATCTATGTTAACTTCTACAGATGGACCACCAAGACGACTCGAACGCTTCAAACCCAGCGAACTTTCAAATTAGCCAATACTCTCATAGTAGTTTTGTGATTTTGTAATTATATTTTTAAGTCATATTCAAGTTGTTTGTTAGTCCTTTCTTTTATTTGAACTAGTTGCAATGTATAAATAAAATAAAATAAAAAATCCGTTTATTTCGGATACAGGATCTCATCAGGTTTATGCAAGAGTTTTTCGCCTGACTTCTCTAGAGGGGTGCGAATACAAGGAGTATTTCCGACGTCATTAATAAGCATAAGCTTCAGTTTCAGGACTACTTAGGCGTTGCTGACTTTTGCAACTCAGCCGAGATGTCAAATTCCGAGCGGGGATCCGCCGGATTGTCGATTATGTACTAAAACTACACTCGACAATCTCACGTCGTTCTCCACTCATCTCTCCTGATTGGTGTTTAGCGAGGAGTAATTTTCGTCTATGAAAGACACCAGGAAACTGTCCCCCACCACATCAATGAAGGTATTTTCAGCTCGACTCCCTCCTGGTTGAGTTTGAACAGAGTTTTCAACGATTCATTTTGGGAACGGTTCATCTTCTGGCTGCTGCAGCCTTCCAGTACCGACTTTTCCTCAATCAATTTTAAGATTTTTTTTCAATTACACCTCACTTTTGGCTACCGGTGTTTTCTAGTTGATTCTCATGGTTACTTTAGAGGTTTACAGTTCTATATTTAGGACTTGTGTACTTTGATTGGTAGCCTCTGTTGATGTCACTACCGCCGTACTTAGCCTGATAAAACCGGTAAGAGCCCTTAATCGTTTCCTATAAAAATCCGATAAGTTGTAATGTTTGTTGTTATCCGTCCTAGTCGAAGCATTAGTGGTGTAAATATCGTTTGTAGTTTTTACTGTTTTGTTGTTATTTCTGCTTTCGCAGAACACTATATTTGTCGATAAAACACCAATGACTGAAAGGGAGCAAAACGCTTCAAAACTAATTTTACCGCAACTGTAGATTTTATGTTCGAAACACTTCACAAGGTCACTTATTTTTTTAATTTTAGCTTCTCTAGTGCAGCTTCGGTATTTTAGTCCACAATCTCAACAAAACTTTCACCTTCCTATGGATTTGTACATAATAACTGATTAAAACAGTTTTCTATTAATATTTTTTCATAAATAATAAATAATTTCAATAAAGTTCGATTCTCTTGCTCTTTGTAGCAATTGAAATTTTGTAATACTCTAGTCAACCCTACTGTAAAACCGTGATACCAAAAACCTGAAATTCAACAACACTTTAACCCGTCTATGTTTCTAGTTTTGTTCACCCAACGCTTGTATGTATCACCTAAAAATAATGGAGATGGATATTGGGCTATATATACATATGTATATATAAATGATAATCGGCCATAATAGCGTAAGCGGTGTCTACGCCAGTAAAGAAAAAGAAGATGTATAAATGATCAGGAAGACGAGAACAGTTGAAATCCGGATGACTGTCTGTCTGTCCGTCCATGCAAGCTGTAACTTGAGTAAAAATTGAGGTATCTCAATGAAACTTGGTATGCGGATTCCTTATTATATAGTATCGGATCACTACCACGTCCACAAAACACCATTAACCAGGCACCAGTGGGTACAAAATTTTGAGAAACCGGGCGTGGCCTCGTCCTCTAATAACTTCAATATACATATCTCCTAAACTACTACAGCGAGAACAACCAAATTTGCTCAGCGCTAATATTATATAACCTACTACCGACAGTGCGAAAATGGATGAAATCGGAAGATAACCCCGCTCACTTCCCATATATGTAACTACATAATTTTGTTCTCGAATTTCAATAACTATCTCACAGATTGACCGATATTTTCGGCAAAAAGTCAGCCATGTAGGGTAGAGGGTTGGTTTATAATCAGATTTTAGACTTTTTGACCATTTGACTCTTCAGATGAACAGAATTATTATATTCTGTAAGAGCATGTTGCAAGAGAATAAAAACGTTGCGAAATAATTTGAAGGAACGATGAATGTTTCACAATAATTTTTGTTCTATATTTTATTAAATTATGGTATAAGTCAGAGACCCATTTAGTTTTATTGCTATATTATTTTCGAATATGGTTTTCCAATGAGTTCCAGATATGTTGAGTATGTATGGCAAATGTCTGTTGATTGTGAGGGTGTATAGAGTTTTTTGCAAATTTAAAACAATCATTCACGTAGAAGATACGTGATGTTTGTTGGGTCGTAATCCTGTTGGAAATAGAATTTACTACTATTAAACCCTAAGAACACTTGGTCGAAAATTATTTTTTAAAATATTCAAATTCATATATATTTTTAAATGGACACAAAAAAATGAATCCCCAAACCGTGCTGGTTTTCATGGATGATTTACACGTCAAAAGTAAGATTAATAATCGGCATTTGTTACAAAACATTTAGACAACCCGTATTCGTTTTGAAAAATATTGCGTGCACAGACGAATGAAAATTGAATATACATATCTGCTTCGGATGGAAAAATGTATTACCAAAAATAAAGCATGGTGGGGGAAATGTTATGGTTTGCGGGTGTAAAGCTACTAGGGTGTCTTACAAAAAAAACTTTTTCAACTCTTACCCTTATCAAAAAAAAAAAAACGATTTTACTTAAAAAAGTGAAGTTCGCCATTTTTTTTTCACCCCAAAAAAAGCTTCAATTAATTTGGCAACTATCCCTGCTAATCCCGGAGTCGGCCGAGTTTTTTTAATATTTTTTTTTATTTATTTAAAAATTTTTTTCATTTTTTAAATAAAAAAAATATAAAAAAAAATCGGCCCACTCCGAGATTAGCAGGGATAGTTGTCAAATTAATTGAAGTGTTTTTTGAGAAAAAAAAACAAAAAACAAAAATGGCGAAATTTCAAAAAAATAAAAATTAAGATTTTACTTAAAAAAAAAACAATTATTTTATATAATTGATCGTGTTAAATTTTTTTCGAGTATTTTTTCGAAAAGTTCATTCAAAAACAAAAATTAAAAGAAAAAATGGTCCCCAAAAGTCAATTTCTACAAAAGTTATGGCTATTTGAATATAAAAAAGCCATTTTTTTTAGCAAAAAATAGAAAAATTCATAACTTTTTTGAAATAGGACAAAAAATTTTGAAAAAATTCTCAAAAATGTTTTTCAAAGAATAGAAAAGGATGGATAAGTTTCAGCAAAATCTAAAGGGGTCGGGTTCAAAAGTGGTCGATTTGGTATGGAATACCCCATATGTAACTCATACACTGACCGACATATTAGACATAAGATTAGTTAGAAAACGAAAATAATTATACCATACATATTTAGTAAATGGAAGTTGTGGGTAGTATGAACCCGATTTTATTTTACTTATTTATTACCATCACCAATCATATGTATGTAGTAAAGTCAGCCGGATGTTCGAAAATTTTAATATTATTTATATTGGGGCTATAGGATACACAGATACTTTAGGCTCAAAGGTTCACGATTATCAGTAAATTACGCTCTTTCATTTTCATTGAGATAACTCACATATTGGCTAATGTTTGGACAAGCAGACACTAGAATTTCAATTTATTTCGTCATTTTTAACGATTATAGATCAATGGGCAGACCGTTGATTGGTTATTGCCCGCTGAAAGTTGTCCAAATCGCTCGAAAAAATTTTATTTAGTATATTTTGCAATTAAAATTTTTAGATATAGTCGGCACAAAGTTGCCCGGAAGTTCGAAAACCTTTATATTTAGTAGATAGGAACTATTAAAAATATTATTTTCTTAGTACTGGGATACATAATCGATACATAGGGGCTAGAACAGTTTTTGTTGGATTTGAACATTTTTTGCCTATTAACGCACCAAGACATAGTATCGGGACGTACACCTAAAACTGATTTCACCTAAAGTAGGACGGTGCCATGCCCATTCTTACGTTTTTCCCCAGCTCCTATGGAGCCCTCTCATACCATCAAGAGTGTACAATTTGTTAATCTCTGACGTATTTAGTTATTGATTTATCGAACTTTTATTCGTTTTTATAACGATATGGGGAGTGGGCCAAATTACAGTTCTATATCGTTTTCGATTAATGGTGTTTTGTAGGCGTGGCAGTGATCCGTTCTACTAGTGGTCCATTTACGAACTTCGCCTTACTTTTCTGCCAAGAAAGTTTAGTTTCATCAAGACTTCGCAATTATTACTCAAGTTACAGTCATCTTGATTATTTATATATATGTATGTATGTAACCCTATATCTATCTTGATTAGGTTCAGGTGATACGTTAAACCGTTAGGTGACAAAAGCAACAACAAAGTAGCAACAGGTTGCAAATGTATAAAAACATAAACAAAAAATACACAAAGAACACTAACCGTCATGGCTCAAAAACAAGGCCGAAGACATTTCATGAAAGCCCAGCTATCAGGAAAAACAATTATGCGAGTTGGTCCCACAATGCGCGAAATAACGTTAAAGTAACAGCAATCATCAAATCAATAATCAATATATTTTTATTTTCACAATTCAATACTATTATACATTAATATTAATTATTTCAGAATTCAAAAGATTAAAACAAGTGCGTCAAATATCGCTTGTTTACAAAAGTTTTCAGCAGCAGGGACAGACTTGCCCTGCATACCAATAAGCACGATGAGCCATAAGATTTGTATTTGCCGCTTCATTAACATAAAAATAATATCAAGTACATACAATAAAATCAGCAACTCTAAATTGAAACAGATTTGCTCTATTGAATAAAGAGAGAAACAACGTTGCGAAGGGTACCAAACTGCCTCCAAAATATAATCTGAACTAAGTGACATTGTAGGCACGTTGTGGGCCTTGAAATATGAAACGAAATTTCAAACATACACAGAGAAAACTTTTTTTTTATGGAAGTTTATTCTAACGATTGTAGATCGTCTGAAAAGCAATTAAAACACTGCAAATCCTTGCGTAAAATAAAAAATATCAGCTACTTTATTTGATCCCATATTACTCTAAAAACTTAAGGATCAGAATTAATAAAAAAGATATTAGGGATATGTGATTAAAACAAAAAAAAAAAAATCAAAAAGTTTCCATAGAAAAATCCGAAAGAGTCTCCGATTTCGATAGTAGGTCATGGGAATATCAGTGACAGCAATACCTATAGAACCCTATTCTAGGATTGCTGGAGTTAATCAAGAACTGTTAAAGCATTTCAAAGCTATTCTGGCGCATATCTCAAGCAAAGTGGAGTGGAGTTAATGGAGTTAAATAAATTAACATGGTAAATGGTTGTTGAGTTGAAAAGTAATAATAAAAATCAAACAAGTAATTTAGCGCTAAGTTCTATTTTATCCAAAAAATTTTATGCTCTTGCAATTTGTCGAAGAAATTCTTTAAAAAGTTTCAAAACTTAAAAAAAATGCTGCATAAGAACTAAGCATGAATTATTCAAAGAAATCGCATGGATTAATTCAAATATGATATCTTATTAATTTATACATTCTGTAAAGAAAGTATCCGGAATTTATAAATAATACGAAAATTTTTCAATCATTATCCAAAATTATTTTATCGCCTTCAAAGTAACATCAATTTAACCTTTAACTGGTGACATGGTTTTTGTGTAACTTAACTGGTGACGAGCGGCCTAAGAGGCCGCTGCTTTACATTGTCTATAGCATCGAAATTATATACGATAGCTTACTACAGTCTTTCAAATCATTAAATGAATATATAAAATTATAAAATAAAATTACTCAATAGGCTCTAAATGTGATTTTTAATTATTAACTTTCTAATACAATCTATGTAGGAACTAAAATCAGGGGGTGAAATGATGTTTCACTGACTCCGCTCGGCCTGTGAGACTGCTTGTCACCAGTTAAAGGTTAAAGCGATGCACATGTGCCAACGCTTCTCCCAATCGTCAAAACATTTCGTTATAGGCACTTTCGAAGCGTGTTCTCCGAAGTGGATATTTCAGTGGGAAGAAAGGTAAAAGTCACATGAAGCTAAATCTGGGAGATTCGGTACTTGTTCAATGATATTTGTTGAGTGTTTGACCAAAATTTAACACAAATACGTAAAAAAATTTTGTAAAATTCGACAAACACTACTAAGGTCGACTGACATAAACAGCTGCTGTAAACACACTGGTTGACAGATCGCACTAATTTTTGGCATCATAATTAAGGACAGTTATACCAACCCATATAAACGGAAGATGAGAGGGGGAAATGAAGAATTCCCAATACTTTCTTGACAGAATATATCTACGGGTTTATAATTGGATTTCACCCATCACACGCGTTATATGGCCCGAAAAGGTTTGTCTTGAACGGATTTGATTGATATAACTCTAGCGAGTTGCGAAATATGTACTTTGAAGTTTTTATGGACGATTGCTTTAAATCACTTTTAAACCATTAATCTATACGATTCCTTGTATCTAATTACAGTTGGTTATCTTAACTTGAGGCTTACCATAGTTATAGGACTTTGTTTAACTGCATTTTGTGGGCGTAACAATTTTCCGATTTCGCCCATCTGCACTACCAATAATTTTAATCAAGATAACTAATTTTTACTCAAGTTATCCCTTACACAAATAAATGCTTGGACAGGCAGACACTCGAATTTCAAATTATTTCGTCATTATTAAAGACCAGAGACCAAAGGGCAGGCCGTTGATTGGTTACTGTCCGGTTGTCCGAATCATTCGAAAATTAGGGTATTTGTAATATTATAGTTATGGCCATAAATATTAAGCAAATGAGGTTCTCTAAATGTACAAAAAAAAAACAAATAAATGAGTTAGATTAATTCCATTGATATATTTAATTTACGTTTACTAAACAGAAAGTTTACCAGAATAGTAATTATCATTAGTAGATATATGTATGCTGTTAGATGGTTCACTGAGCGCTGTGAGTTCAATAAGTACGTTTTGTAGCATTTGCTGCTTGGTAGATTTTGTTACATCATTGTTCAGAATTGTCATAATAAAAATTGTGTATTCAAATTTTCAACATTAATGGAGAAGAAAAACTAGATTCAATATTCAACAGCGCCAAGTATCGCATTACTTAATTATTTTTTGATCACGAGCACCTAAAGTACATTATTTGTTTTGAGCAAGAGAAATCAATCAAATCTTCAGTACACATTTTTTTAAGCAGTTTGCAAAGAAGATGCTAATGCGTGGTTATAATTTTAAAACAATATTTTTCCAAACCTTACTTCTACTAATTTGCTACAAGGATAATGAAAGGAAACATATTTCCGCTGTTAATTTCACATCGGCATGTGCGCCGCATTTGCAATTGTCTTTGGCTAAACCGTTATTGTGGTCACAGTTCGGCAGGAATGACATTGTCTATGGGGAAAGATACGATAAGGAAACTGAGCGTCGTTCACAATGGACAACGGTAGGTTTAGCGACTAGGTACAAATCTGCTCTGCTCTGATTTTAGATTTGCAATTGATGCCATTTTTTTTTTTAACGCATGCGTCATCACTTCTACTTCCATACACAAAGGCTGATTGGCTGGTGAAACACAAATACGCCGTAGAACTACATAACATCACCACCGCTGACGGCTATGAGCTTCTGTTGCATCGTATACCCAAACCAGGCAATCAGCCGGTTTTGTTGGTACATGGTTTGTTGACATCATCACTCGCTTGGGCACTACTCGGACCGGGAAAGAGCCTAGGTCAGCTAAATACTTTGTTTCGCACTATTGCATTTACATTCATACTCACATTTTAGTGTTCAAACAAATCTAGCCTTTCTGCTGGCCGACCGCAACTACGATGTTTGGCTTGCAAATTTTCGTGGCTCTCCATATGCGCGCAATTACACGCAACTCGGAAGCAAAACCCTAGACTATTGGAGTTTCAGCTTCCATGAAATGGGTGCCTATGACCTTCCCGCCATAATGGATCACATTAAAAAAACAACCTCTTTCCACAAGTTAATACTAATTGGACACTCACAGGTGTAGTAATTACAGTTCGGAATGTTGTTGTTGAGAATTTCTGTATATTTACTTACATGTGTTCTAAGCGTATTTTGATTTTTACAGCACTTATATTCTTAGCTTTTTTATTCGTTGTTTGCGTAAGAGCTTGGTGAAGTGTAAACGTTGTGTTAACTGCATCCGAATTGTGTCTTCTTGTTTTCTTTTCTATTGCCTTCATTTAGGCGCTCAATGCATTTTTGGTTCTCTGTTCCGTTCACCCCGAATACAATGAGCGCATTTTGTTAATGCAAGCTTTAGCCCCAATTGTGCAGCTTCACGGTTTTGTGCGCTTCAAATCGGATGATGTCCGTCGGGTGATGCGCTATGTTAAGGTGAGTACTCGCCTCCTATTGTTTTACATAGTAGTAATCAGAATGATAGTTAGGTATAATACTAAAACAAAAACTATGAAATATCTCTTTGCAAAGAAATATTAATATACATACATATTTAAATTGCTAATCAGTATATATATATGTAAGCAAATATAGGTATAAAAGCCCACACTATTTTTTTATTATTTTTTTCTGACTTTAAGAACAAATCTTCTTTTATCCGGTTTTTGCATTTATACTCGTTTCTAGCATTGACATGCACTTACATGTATAAGGACTTTAATTCCTCTGAAACGAGCGATAAGAACGTAATATTATGTATTTGTTTAATAGCTCAGTTTGAGCTACTCTTGCTATTTGTTAGATCTAAAGGGGTGTCAAAATACTTTAGCTGTATAAAATTATATTATAGCCCAAGAAAAAATGGAAAAAAACGTTCGGTTGCATTAAAGATTTAACAGCCTTCACAAGAAGAACCTGATCCAGAATTTTTGTAAAGCAGCTATATGCTGTAGTGGTCCGATATCGGCGGTTTCTACAAATAAGCAGCTTTAGTTTCCATCGGCTGCACTTGTATTTGGAAGGTATGAAGCGAAATTACGAAATCTTAGAAACCAATCACTATGATTATACTATGATAATTTGATTGAATTAATTTTTAATTACGAATAAGTAAAAAACATACAACAGGAAAAACGAAAACTATTTTTTGAGCATATTGGCAAAAGGAATGTGGGAACGCACTTCACTCAAATTGGAATGAAACCTACTACTTGTATAATTATACAAATTGCAAAGTTCACGAATAAAGATATTGAGAGTTATTTTTTCAATACGTAAATAAAAGAGCTAGCGAGAATTATGAGATAAGAAGTTCTATCCAAGAGTGAGCTGTAGCACAACGACTACTCAAGTTTTAACTGATTCTCATTCATTATAAAATCGTTATACTCTGAAGAGTTATTAAGCGTTTAATATCCTTGGTCATAACCGTGCTATGAGGTTTCACAAATATGTAAATAATTAAAAATTTCATTTATTTTAATTAAACGTATTAGACGCGTTTTTCCTGGTTTTGTGATTTTTTGAAAGCTGCCGGCACTATTGCGACATTTTGCATTGACTTCATAAAACATAAAATCAGAGCTATTTGTCAAGCTCTGTAAAAAATTTAATCGAGCAATGTACAAAATTTGACTTGCACATTCTCACTTCTTGATGCACTCTGGCATTTTCTTGTAATCTCAAACACAGCAAGACCGTATAAAAGTCTTGACACCAATTAGGTAGATTTGATAATTATGTAATAATTTTAAGGTCAGTATTCATGCTTTCCAATTAGAGTGATATCTCTCCTCTTTGGAGGGTGCTGTAATCCGAAGCAATAGATTTACTGCTCTGCCTCAATCGAAAAAAACAAAGTGTAGAATATGTGTTAACAATACCAAAACCAAAAAGTAATCAGAAGGAAAAAGTCCTAAAAAGAAAAGGAAAGCTAACAGTCACATTAAAATACTCAGTTTGACAAATTCGATCATGAACCTCATATTATCAATAAAAATATCCAAAATCAGACTTACACACCTCCCACCTAATACATTTTTGTACCAATCCGATATTTTAATCTATGATTAAACAAGTAAGGAAGGTCTAAACCCGCAAAATTCTTATAGGTTGTGGCAAAACTTTATATGTAATAAACAAATAATGAAGTTCGAGTGTAACCAAAAATTTTATAGTCTGCATGGGTCACAACCAGCTATGTATGTATATACCTTTAGGTGTTAGCAGTATTGTAAACTTTAGCGAAAGGGTTCAACTTCATTGTCGGACGAAATCGCAAATGGATTGCAATCTAAGCGAAAATTATATTAAATCATCCCGAATCGATATCAAATATTAATTAAATGTTCTTTGGGTTTCACTAAGGTACCTAACAATCATCTCCATATATGGAATAAAGTTTGCTGGATGTACGAAAATTCCGTTATTAATTATATAGGGGTTAGTTAAAGATATAATTCAAATCTTGGCTGATAAATGCGGATAAAGTCACAAGAAAATTCGAAAATCTTTATGCGTTCCACATTTCTAAATTATCTTGTTTTCCTTTGTTCTCTGCTTTTGATTAATACTTTAGAATTGTAGTTTTTTCAAGTAAATTTAAAAATTTGTTTGATTATACAAAAAAAGTATAAAAAAAACTTTCAGACATTGGAACCCCCTTAAAAACAAAGTCGTTCTAATTTGTGAACGTCGACTGTAATGTGATAAATATATATATGTATGTATGTATATCGGATATGGCACATAAACTAAAACAAGCAATATATTTAAAATAAACCAATTTGTAAATAATTTGTTCCTTACCTTATATTGAGTTAATATATTTACATAACTTAAATAAGTAAATCTTATGTTTTGATACGAAAGGCAAATTTGAAACAAGGGTCTTACGAGTTGCTACCTCATGGCTATCTGAGTAAAAAATGTCTAAAAATCGGTTCTGATGAATATAAAGAATGCCGCAAAATTATGAAGACTTTTGCAGGCAGTTGGCGTTACTCGAAAGTAAGTTAAAACAAGTAAGAAAGGGCTCAGTTCGGGTGCAAACGAACATTTTATACTCTTGCAACTTGCAAAAATCAAAATCGGGGAAATACTTTAAGGTGTAAAACCAATCGTACAAAGTCAACCGGATGTTCGAAAATCCTGATATTAGTTATAAGAAGCCAGGCCAAGTTTTTCCTCCAATTTAACTATTTTTGGCACAAACATACACTGTTATGTGTAAAACACGCCCTCTTATTTTCATTGGGATAACTCACATATCCAAGGAAGTTCGAAAATCTCTATTTTAAGTATATGGAGCAATGTTTCCCGCTCCAATTCAACCAAGTTCTACTAATCGCAGCTTCCACAGAAAAGTGTAAAACGCAGCTTAGAGTTTAAATTCGTACTCTTTATTGGTCGCAGTTCGAATGACCTGAATTCAAATTAACAGGGTACTTAAATAATTAAATTGAGCAAAGTTAATATAAAAGGATCACAGTTATAAGTATTCAAACATTGAGTAAAACTGTGGTGAATTTAAATTGAGCAAAAATGTAAACTTTACATAATGTAGCTTCTAACATTGTCGAGCTTTTAATAATTAACATAACTAACGAATAACATTGTAAAGTATTAATAGCATCCGTGCATCCGGTTACAGTCGTTACATCCTCCCCCTCTGACTCAGAAATCGTCTCGATGATGGAGTCAGCAAATATTATTTTCGCGGACATAGAACTCTAATTGATGGGTTGGTATGATTACTGTGGGCATTTACTGTGTTGTTGTTGTGTGACATAGATTGTTGCATGCTATTGTTAGTCGTTGTGTTTGCAGATGAACATGCAGCTTTTGGTCGTCCTCGTCTTCTGTGTAGATATTTCGGGTTAGCATTTGGCCCTTCATATAGCGTCAGTGCTGTTGCATGGTGTGTTCCAATAGGCTCATCTGGATTATCAATTGTTGCAATCACGTAACATGATACACCTGTTTTTGCTATGATGCGGTACGGGCCATCTCTTCGTGTCGCTTGCTTAAAAAATGCGTTGTAACAAGGACTATATCACCAATGTTGAATGAAGGCTGCGGTCGCCGTTTCTTATCGGTGTAAGTTTTATTTCGGTCTTGCTGTTTTTCTTGTACCTCTCCTGCTAATTTAAGTGTATTGGCAAGTTTGGTTAAATGCGGAGTTATTTGTGGTATAAAGTTTTCTGCTTCGATTACTCTTTTTAAATCGTAGTGTGCTTCGAGAGGGCTTCTTAATTCTCTGCCGAATGTAAGATAGGCTGGTGAAAAACCAGTGCTATCACATTTTGCCGTATTCATAGCGAATCTTATGGTTGGTAAGCATTCATCCCATGAAGTATGATCTTTGTCGACGTGTATTGATAGTTGACTTTTAAGATCACGGTTTTTTCTTTCAACGGGGTTAGCCTCCGGATGATAAAGTGGTGTAAACGTTTGCTTGATTCCCAGACAGAAAGCAAGTTTTTGCATTACAGCGGAAATGAATTGGCTGCCATTGTCTGCGTGTATACGACGAGGTACACCAAATCTCAAAACAACTTCGTTTAAAACTTTGGTTGCGCAAATTTCTGCTGAAGCTTCTTTCAGTGCGAATAGCTCAACCCAGCGACTACATAAGTCTTCTACGACTAGTATCCAACGATTTCCGTTCGCAGTACGAGGTAAAGGACCAAATAAGTCAAGAGCGATGATCTCAAACCTTTGATTACTTGAAACTGTTTGAAGTAGACCTGCTGGTTTCAGATTTGTTGGTTTGTACTTTTTGCATTCAATGCATGATTTTACATATTGAGCAATTTCCGTACGCATTCCAGGCCAAAAATAAAGTGGTGTGATTCGACTGATAGTACGATCAATCCCGTAATGTCCTGCAGTTGGATCAGCATGAATTTCTTTCAAACCGTTTCTCTTAAAGTTTTGGTACTACAAGTTGACCGTTTTCTGAATCTTCGTCTGAACAGAATCGGTGCAGCACGCCATTTACCATAATGTATCCACGACTAGTATGTCTGGTTAAGTTTTCATCGTCTTTTTCAAACGATTCGATGATGCCCTTCAGTCCGTCATCCTCTAACTGCTCCTTTCTAAATTCTTCAGCGCTTTTGCGAGGAAAATCTATCTCAAAAGAATTTATGTTAGAATGGTTTTCGGTCAAACACAGTGGACGTGATAACATATCTGCAACAATGTTTTGTTTGCCTGCTGTGTACCCCAGCTTCAAATTATACATTTGTAGTTGCAAAACCCATCTGGCAAGGCGTCCAGTAGGAGTTTTCAAACTAAAAAGCCATTTAAGCGGCTGGTGATCAGTCAATACTGTAATTTATGCTCCCTCAATATAGCCACGAAATTTCTTTACGGCCTAAACTACGGCCAGTGCTTCCCGTTCCGTTGTAGAATAATTTCTCTCTGCCGGAAGTAAAAGACGGCTGGCATCCTCAATTGGGTGTTCTTCTTCGTTCTCCCCCTGCAGTAAAACAGCTCCGAGCGCATAATCGCTAGCGTCAGTTTTCAAAACAAAGGGTTTGGTTTCATCAACTTGTTGCAGTACCGGTGGCGACGAGAGAAATTTTTTAAGGTTATCGAACGCATTCTTTTCGTCTGACGACCATTTCCATTGCACGTTTTTCTTCGTCAACTTAGACAAAGGTTTTGACACATCCGCAAAATTAGGAATAAACCGTCGATACCAAGAGCATGTTTGCAGAAAGGAAATAAGTTGTTTCAGATTTCTCGGGTATGGTCGTTTGATAATAGCGTCTGTTTTCTCGTTGTCAACTTTTAGTCCTTTTTTGGTCAAAATGTGCCCAAGATACTTTATCTCCGCTCGGCAGAAAACGCATTTTGCTCTATTCAACTGAATGCCATAGTCTTCCAGTTTTGAGAGTGTTTGTCGTAAGTCCTGTATGTGTGAGTGAAAATCATTTGAGCATATAATTATGTCATCTAAATATGCAAGTATCAAAATATGTGGTAATCCGGATCGAAATTTGTCGATCAGTCGCTGGAACGTGGCTGGAGCATTCTTTAGTCCGAAAGGCATTCTATTAAAAACGAAAATTCCGAAAGGGGTTGTAAATGCAGTTTTCGGCTTGTCATCAATTGCCATTTTGATTTGCCAATATCCGGCTTTCAAATCGATCGTAGACATGAACGGTGTTGCTTTTGCTGCATGAAGCAAGTCATCCATTCGCGGTAGTGGATATGAATCTGTCGTGGTAATTGCATTTAATCGCCGATAATCCACGCAAAGTCTCACTCCGCCATCTTTTTTCGGTATTAGTACAACCGGAAATGACAACGGTGATTCGCTTTCCTCTATTATGCCCTTTTTCAGCATATCCTCTAATTCAGTCTTTAATTTATTTTTCATTGCCGGCGAGATTCGGTAAGGTTGCGACGAAATAGGTGCATGCGCCTCTGTTTTTATGTGATGTTCAACATGCGGTATTGGTAGTACGGCATCTTCAAAAATTTTCTTATGCTCATACAACATTGTCTCCAGAATATTCTTTTCATCTTCCTTTAAAAGCACACCTTCATCAGGACGCAATTTTATTTCAAAGGATCTGATTTTGATAATAGATCCTACTCTCGCTTCAGCTTTACTACTCTTCTTCAGTTTTTTCATAGGTGGAAATAAGTCGCATTGTTCTGGTGTTTCGAAATCTGATGGTATACAACCTGTGAATATGTCGTTTATTGCATTTGGCGAGTATTCGTATGACGATTCCACATAACTGTCTGCAGTGATAGCGTCACTATTATTGGTATTTTCGAACCAGGACATAAATTCATCTATTGCCTTATACTCGCTGTTGTGTGTATATGCGCTCGTTGTTGCTATAGATACGCAATTTTGTGTTTGAGTTTCTTGCATCTTAACGAAAACAGTATTAGGGTCATCCTTAAAATGCCATGTGCGCTGCCTGCTTGTTCGAGAAAGTCAATACCTAACAACGTTCGATTGTTTTTAGCGTTCGCTAAGCAAATAAATCGTATACGTTTGAAACGTTCGCCAATTAAAATGTCGACGATCGTCGAGTAAACCATCTCCTGACGAGCTATTCCATCCGCTAATTTAATTTCCGCAAAACATCTTTTCTTTGAGTTTTTTATACAGTTGTGTACTTGCAACACTGGTTCTTGCAGCCGTATCTAAATATGCTTCACCTTTTAAACCGTTTATATTGATGTCGACGGTTGGCACATTCCTACCTATTACAGTGGTTACAACTGTGTTGAAGTCGAGCTGTTCGGGACCACGTAGTGGGTTTTTCTTGTTGCAATTTGGGCAGTTTGATCTGTAGTAACCTGGTGTACCGCAACCATAACAGCTAAAGACGGTTTCTTTCATTTTCTGGGTGGTTCTTTTCTCTGCTTCAATTTTTTTAAAACAATTTTCTGCGGAATGATTCTTCTTCCTGCAGTAAGAACAACGAGTAGGAATTTTGTCTGTTGCTTCCTTAATTTTGCTGGTATCTATTTCCTTGTTTTCAACCAATAATAATTCTGCCTCCCGTGCTTTGTCTAGCAACTCGTTAAAAGTTCTTACGCTTTCACGAGGCACCTTTTCTCGTATTTTTAATAGCAATTGCGAAAAAATGATATCGATCATAGTTTTTTCGCTAAGTTTTTCGGAAAGTTGAGCAAATAACTGTCGCTTCTTGCATACAAACGAATCAGCTGATTCAGCAAATTTCTGCTTTTCTTGATTTAGATCACAAAAATACGCCAGTCTGGTTTCGGGGGAGAAAATGCCTTTCGAAGCAAAGCAATGGCGTCGTTGAACGTTTCCGCTTCTTGTTTTACGCCCTGCCACCACGAAGACGCATAACCTTCTAGCAATAGAGGCAAACTCAGCAAAGCGCGTTCATCCGTGATATTTTCTGCATTTTTGTATACTAGGACGGTAGCTATAAAATCTTCAATTTTGCTGGTATTTCTCCCACCATCAAAACGCGCGCTACATTTACTAAAAGTAGCCCTAGTATCTACGTGTACGTGTAGATTTCCTAGCAGCCGCCTAAATTGATTGTCTGTTAACGTAACATTAGAAGGGTGATTTGTTTGGTTAATATCCGCTGTAACATCCCCATTAACATTAGGGTTAGCAACATCTGCGCTAGTCTCCATTTCCGTGTTAAGCCTTTGCCTTTTCCTGCTCATTAAAATAATCAAAACCTTTGTGCTAATCGAAATCAACTTTTCTTATGCACTTGTTGAGGTGGATATTGTCCGATTTATTAACAGGATCAGTAACAGTACGCAAAAGAAAGGAAAATATAGCAGCAATGCACCCTAGCCCAAAAGTATGCAACGGTAGTTTGGCAAAGTAACAACACTAACAACGTAGTACCGCCAAGCCTAGTTTTAAAGCCAATGTTTTCTATGCAACAACTATGTGCCTTTTGCGGGACCTTCGAGGGATAACAACAGCAACTCTATACTTGAATGCAGCAACAATTTAACATACGAATCAGGTGATCTTCTCAGCAAAACGAAACTCACAGTAATGCACCGCTGAACATTTGTTGTTGAAGAATTTTTGGTTTATTGTTATTTTATTTTCGTTTCCGCTTTTATAATTAGTCGCAAGAGCCAAAATTTGTCTTCAAGCGTCTGAATTTTATTTTGATTTTAAGCAAACTTTATTTGATTTACGTTGGGCGCCAATTGTAGGGAAGTAGTTAATCCCTAAGGCGATTCTACGTGACTTTGATTAATAAAACCAGCCACAAGAGCCAATGCTGTCTACTTGTGTCCAAGTTATACTAATCGCAGCTTCCACAGAAAAGTGTAAAACGCAGCTTAGAGTTTAGATTCGTACTCTTTATTGGTCGCAGTTCGAATGACCTGAATTCAAATTAACAGGGTACTTAAATAATTAAATTGAGCAAAGTTAATATAAAAGGATCACAGTTATAAGTATTCAAACATTGTGTAAAACTGTGGTGAACTTAACATAATAAACTTAACATAATGTAGCTTCCAACATTGTCGAGCTTTTAATAATTAACATACCTAACGAATAACATTGTAAAGTATTAATAGCATCCGTGCATCCGGTTACAGTCGTTACAACTGATATTTTCGATCAAAAGTCAGCTATAGGTACCGGGGGCTTGAACAGGTATTATTGCATTTAAATAATTTTTGATCATAAGGTGGCACACACTAAAGACAATATTAGTGCAAAGTTGTATCCCGTTATGTCAATTGCTTCTTGATTTGTGTACTGGAAACTGAACGAATGAATTGAAATTTAAAGTTGTGCTATATCAAATTTTTTCCAAAGGTGTCCTGGCTACTGCGATCACTGTGCCAAATATGAGTTTTATATCTTAATTTAGTGCTTAGTTATGGTTTTTTATATGTTTTCGTTTAATGGCTATTTGTAGGCGTGGCAGTGGTCCGATTACGCCCATCTACGAACTCGAACTTTTTTTGTACTAAAAACCGGCATACCAAATCTCATCAAAATATCTCAATTTTTACTCAAGTAACAGCTTGCACAGATAGACAGTCACCTGTATTCTAACTTTTCTCGTGAATCTGATCATTTATATGTATTATATATAACCATAAATCTATCTCAATTAGTTTAAGGTGATACCTACAACCGTTAGGTGAACAAAACAAAAATGAGCTGAAGCAACTGGCTGCAAGAGTATAAAAATAAATATCTGAATAAAGATTATTAGATACTAATATTTAAACCATTAATTCCGCAGTCAATAGAACCACTTCTTTATGGCCAACTTTTGCAAGGTGCTTCATTAAAGGAAATCAAACATCTACAACAAATTTGGAATTCCGGCGATTTCGTTGCCTTCGACTACGGTGTGGAGGGTAATCGCAAGTATTATAATTCTGTGGAACCATACAATTATAATCTCAGCCTTATAACCGCACCGCTTCTGCTCTATTTCGGAGAAAGCGACGCCATAGCAACGCCCGCGGGAGTGCACAGCATCTACTCACGTGTATTAAATGCGGTGGCCGGTGTCTACCGTATAAACGCCGTAAAATTTAATCATTTCGACTTTCTATGTGCAAGCGATGTAAAAACATTGGTCAACGATAGAGTTATCGCTATGATGGAACAATACTTAGACGGTAAATTGTCATACGTAATTGAATGAAACATAAAAAAATAACTATGCATGGCTCTTTATACTCATGTAATTGCGAAAAAAGAGTTGCTAATAATTATTAATATAATATAATAATAAAGTTGTTTTAGCGCTCACAACGAAACACAAATGCGGCATTATACTTTTATTTGTTTTCTTTGGAATTACATTTATTCCTAATTTATTTCAATACAAAACTGTATATTTATTCAAATTGCGTAATTACTTAAACCAACAGCCATAAAAAGCATAGTCATTCATGCATTTGAAAATCAACAACCAGTTAACCAGCCTTAAGTCTACTTTCTTTCTTTTCCGCTTTGTTAATGTCTTTCCGATTTTTGTCGTACAAGCGGGCTAAAGCTTTAAGCTACTATTCCAAATGTACATATGTATGTGCTTATATGTATGTACATGTATTTCAATGGTGTTTGTTCAGCAATTCATAATATTTACCTAAACAATCGTTCATCATTTTAGTACAGCTTTTTTATGTCTTGTCTGCTTGCCAGAGCCGAGACGAGTTCACCAATTAGTTGCTTGCTAGTAACACTGCTAGATCTAGATGATCAACAGTGATATAATTCTCGGCAAACTTTTGTATAATTTTTGCTTTTCTTATAGCATACGATTATACTACTAAAAAGTAATATTTCTAAAAATATACATTCTGTCAAGAAAGAAAGTTTTCATCATTCATTTTTCCTCATCCAAATTTATTGTATCGCCTTCAAAGTAACATCAATTTGTTTCTCCCAATCGTCAAAACATTTTGTTATAGGCCCTTTCCGGGAAGGCCTTCAACTCTCACGTCGAATATGTTTTGATGTCTTCAATTGATTGGAAGCGTGTTCCCCAAAGTGGATATTTCAGTGAGAAGAAAGGTAAAAGTCACATGGAGCTAAATCTAGGAGATTCGGTACTTGTTCAATGATATTTGTTGAGTGTTTGACCAAAATTTAACACAAATACGTTAAAACTTTTTGTAAAATTCGACGAACACTACTGAGGTCGACTGACATAAACAGCTGCTGTAAACACACTGGTTGAGAGATCGCGCAAATTTTTTGGCATCATAATTATAATTATACAGTTATACCCACCCAGAAAAAAAATGTACATGTCTTCCATATAAACGGGAGATGAGAGAGGGAAATGAAGAATTCCCGATACTTTCTTTACAGAATGTATTCTCAAATAATGTTGCGTTTTCATACGTATGTATATACAGCAGACAAAGGGAATCGACACAGATCGTCACGCTGATCATTTATTTGGTTTACATATAAGTTTTTTAAACTGTTACGAAACTGGCAAACTAATTAGAAATAAGTTATTAGTTATTATTCTATCGATACTATGAATGACATCAATATTAAATTTATTTTTCCTTGCTCATGTATTGTATTGAAGTTTAGAAAGCAATAATAAATTTTAATATTACCATTAGTTTTAAAACTAAAATATATTTAATATATTTTCATTCTTACAAAACTTAAGCTGTCTCCGAATGAGGAATGTTGATGCTGAAAATTTTGCCGGAATTTTTTGAAACTTAAACTTTCTTTCTTCTTCACTAAACTGAAGCTCATGCACTTCTCCTTTGGGCCACAATAGGGAGAAATTTATAAAATTGGCACTGAAAGATCAAAACAAAAAATTGGTCACACAGTTTCAATGAAGTTTCACCAAGCCAAAATCTGTTTATTTCGATAAAAAT
Organism: Bactrocera zonata; assembly: GCA_037783105.1. Taxonomy (NCBI): domain Eukaryota; kingdom Metazoa; phylum Arthropoda; class Insecta; order Diptera; family Tephritidae; genus Bactrocera; species Bactrocera zonata. The sequence goes on along the minus strand of JBAWJQ010001194.1, from coordinate 165,880 downwards.
AAGCTGTAAAATAAAAAAAACTGTATTATCACATTTTAATGATACCTTCCTTAAGTAAAATTAGCTGCTTGCGTATTTAAAAAAGTGAAGCACAAACAATTGTATATTCATATAAAAGTGCATGCCAACACCCAAGGTATGCGCTGCTACTGTGCCCTTTACGATCGCAACGCCGGACAACATAAAACAATAAATGATAGCAATTGGCCGATATTTTTGGCAGCACACCAAAAGCACCACTTCACGCCGTGTCGATAGTTGTCATATCGTTTAGCTTTTACATACTTTTTCTTGATTACTCTTTCAATGGTTTTACGAGTGTTGGTTTTTTCCACTTTGTTTCATATTTGTTTTAATTTCATTTTCATTTTTTTTTCCAAATATTAACGCTCTGATCGACTTTCTTGGTTGCGGTGAAACGCATTCAAAATATTTTACGCGACGCGAATACACGTCCGGCGGGCACTACTAGATGACAACGATGACAATAAAATTACATTCGTTGAGAATTGTTAAACAGAACGCTTCAGTCCTCTATTAATTTTGTAACCGCGAGTGTATGCCGTAATTTCTCTTTCTATTACATTGGTTCAATGAAAAGTAGTATCGAATGAATGAAAAGAAGTGTTAACGTGGTGTTAAACAATAAAAAAAATTAAAATTTGTGAATAAAGTAATCCGTGTTAAATCCCATGCGCCTTGCCTTGCATAATAAATGCGTCCGTTTCAAAGATTTTCTAGTATTTCGCTGCTACTTTGTCTTCTTATAGTATGTCAAATTGTTCTTCGCAGTCGTGGTCAGTTCATCGACGATTCAGAAACCGATCCAGATGATGAAGAGGATGAAAGTGTCGAGGATGAGACGCCGGAAGAGAAAGCAGCACGTAAAAACATACAGGAGGATTCCATTCTACCTGTGGTATGTTTACAATATCTATATCAGTTGGACTAATATACTTATGTATATGAGATTTTCTCCGTAAATTAGATATATATTAATGAATCCAATACATAAAGAATTAGAAATTTCTTTTAAAAAGTTTGAAAACCATATACCATTTACGTTTGTAGAAACGCTGGAGTAACGTGGTTTCTTAGAGTATTTTATTTCAGAAATATAGTAATAATAGAATTAAAGGCATCGTCGAAAACTTATTTGGACAAATTTTGAACAAGCTTTTTTCTTAATAAAGTGAGCGGATCATAATAATTCAAAGGAAAAAATCAAGATTGGTTCAAACTGATTACTTAATAAGCTAGATGGATAATATTGCCGACATTCAGTGCTTACAGTTTTAATGGCCTACTTTCTGAAATACAAAATATTTTAGTTTACACATTTAGTTTATATTGAATATAATTTCACAATATTTTAATTCAAAATAAAAATGAATTTTTATTTGCATATGCAATGCTATAAAATATCTACTTCGCAAACAACTCCGAATTACAAATTGTTGTTATTGGAAATATGATCTGTATCCACATGTAACTCACTTTTGTTATCATGTCAAATGGCGCTCGGCGAATATATGACAACGCTCTTACTGCATTGCTACATGTCTGCATATATGTATACATGTTATGTCCGACAACAAGGATAAATTAATTGCTAAATATGGCTATCCGGCGGAAATTCATTATGTCACCACTGAAGATGGATATATACTAACTATGCACCGTATCCGGCGACAAGGCGCTCAACCATTCCTCTTACAACACGGACTTGTTGATAGCTCAGCTGGTTACGTTATAATGGGGCCGAATATCAGTTTAGGTAAGTGAAAGCGAAAAAAAGTTTTGCGTTGTGCAGAATGACAATACAACTTATTCACTCAACAATATTATGAAATTGGCTTTGTTATTTTTGTTGTAATTGTAATTGTTTGTACTACTGCTAAAAAGTTAGGGATCCATACTAAAACTCCAACAATGCAACCGAGGTGTGAAAAAATGACGAAAAAACGTTCTTAATTCGCATGCGCTGTGAAAACTACTGGTTACATATAATTATCAACAAAAAAGTCGCGAAAGCATATTGCCTAACTATTATAGTTTGTCACAATAAGTGTTATTATCATTAAAAAATATATACAGTTGTGTTCAAAATAATAGGAGTGTATCAAAAGAACTAATAATAAATTAAAAAATTGGAAATTATAACTAGTATACTTTTTAGTTTAGTTAATATTTAGTCGTGTAACTGCCATTTTTTATTACTGCAGCACATCTGCGGAACATGGGATCGATCACATCACGATACCTTTTCAGCGGGATTCGCTGCCTTGTCTCGTGGGATGTGCTCCATAATTCCCTTGTATTTGATGGTCTTCGGTCAGCAACACCTTTTTTAATATCTGTCCATAAGTTTTCTATGGAATTAAGGTCAGGCGACTGAGCAAGCCACGACATAACCTCAACTTTATTGACCCGAAGCCATTCCTTTGCAGATTTAATTGTATGTTTCGGGTCGTTATCTTGCTGAAATAACTACTTTAATGGCGCATTCCATTCCGCGTATGACAGCATAACTATTTTCAATATATCCACATACACATACTGATCCACGGTTTCTTTTACCAGGTGGATTGGTGCCACGCCGCTGTACGAGATATTTTCCCACTATGCACCACCATATTTGACAGTCTTAAGAGTGTATTGCGGATTATATTCCGTATTTGGTAGACGACGACGAATATACTACCTAGACCCTGTGCCACCAAATAAAACTACCTTACATTCCTCTGTCCACAAAATATTTCAATTTCCATGTTCCTTGGCGAATTAGGGCCTTGCTTTAATTATGTTTCTTTGTCAACAATGGAACTTTTCGCGGACTCCGTGCAAATAAATTATATTCCAACAAACGTCTACGACTATTTACGTCACTAACATCAAGATCTGGACGCTTCTTTATATCTCTGTACGATGCTGTGGGATCTTTTTTAGATGACTAGAGTATGCGTCGATTGATTTCTTTAGTAGTTTTGCATTTTCGTCCACGTATTTCGGCTTTATTTTTGTAGGACAGGGAATTTGATATCATTTGATCAGAGCACCCGAGTATTTCTTTAATTTCTTTATAAGTTTTCCCGTTTTTTCTAAGATCTTTAATGGTTTCACGCTTTTTGTCGCTGCGTTGTTTTTCTCTACGCATTAATTAAAATAAATGACTCATCCTTTAAAAAATTCCCACCGTTTTTTTTTTTCTGTCTTTACTTTTTAGTTTTTTACAGATTATGTTTAAATAAAAATGTATTATACCACTTGGTAGCTCACACTGCTGTTTTTTGAATAGCGCAATTCAGTGACCGACACAGATTTGAACTCATAACATTGGAAATTATGTTAACAGCTGAGGTTTATGCCTTTTGTTTTACTCGCGGAATACCGATAGAAATACTTCTTGAAAAGTGCTTGACATATATCTTCTGACATGATAATTTTCTTGGGTTAAATATTTTTCTCTGGGGCACTCCTATTATTTTGAACACAGCTGTATATATAAATGCATACCGGTGGCAAAAGCTTTTTTATTTATATGCACTTTGAAGTTAATCCTTATCAAAACAAACTACTTCATATTTAAGTACTTCTATACCAATATATGCATGTATAACTTTTTGAATTATTCAATTTGGTGAAGTTATTTGAGTGTGTATAAAATTATAACTTTTGAAATAATTATTTAATACCCGTGCTAAGCCGGGGCGGTCTGTTAGTAACATTTTTTGTTTATTCTATTTATTCGATTTTTTATTATTCTAGCAGATCTTATGCCGAATATATTCGCCCGGCATTTGAGTTGTCTTGCTCTTGAGCTTACTTGGTCAATGTGTGTGATAGTTGAATGAAATTAATGTTGGTTAGCAATGAATATAAATAAAATCGATCTAAAGCCTGGCTTAAGCCCCAATTCCCTAATAGAAAGATTTCTAATGCTGTAGTCCTACCTCCTTGATGTAGATAAAATTACATCTAATATGTGTTATTTAGGCTAGCTAAAGACCACAATAAATTAATGTTTACATATTCAATTTTACTTAAATATTACTTTAATTTTATTTGCAGCTTACCTTCTTGCAGATTATAAATACGATGTATGGCTCGGAAACGCCCGTGGTAATCGCTACTCTCGAAATCATACAAAGCTTGATCCAGATGGTAAAAAATTCTGGGACTTCAGTTGGCATGAGATTGGCATATACGATCTGCCCGCAATGATCGATTATGTGTTAAAAACTACTGGATTCAAAAGAATACAATATGCGGGTCACTCTCAAGTAACCAGATTTAAACAATTAATACCTATAGCATTAATATAATAACAGAAGAACAAACCCGTTTTCGTAACGGAATATTTTAGGGTTGCACTGCGTTCTTCGTAATGTGTTCGCGACGCCCAGAGTATAATAAAAAAGTGATCATGATGCAAGCAATGGCACCTGCGGTGTATGCCTCGGAGACGGAGGAGCACCCATATATCCGTGCCATTAATTTATATTTCCGTGTGAGTATGGAATATCTAATATCAATGCATCTTGTAATATTAATTAATTATTGTTTTTATTTAATAAATAAGAGTTTGGTTGGTAGCTCAGTTACGGAAATGTTTAATGGAGAGTTTCGATTTCTCTGCCGCATGACTGAGGAAACAGAGCGACTGTGCATTGAGGCGGTATTTGGAATTGTGGGACGAAATTGGAATGAATTTAATAGGGTAGGTTCATAACTAGATATAAGAGGAAATCCGCTATTAGCTGTTATTATATATTATATGAAAATACCCTTATCAGATTGTAAGTACTATGCAATTACATAATAACATAAACGATTTTCTAAGACAAAAAGCATTATTCCTTAACACTTTTTCAAATTGAAACTCAAACATGTGTAAACGAAATTATAAGAAATAACTTTAGCACGTGGTCGTAAGTTCAATATAATTTTAAATATAATTTAACTGCCATACAAACTAACCGATTGAATAAAAGTTGTTCTATGAAAAATTTTTTTATTTGACAATGCATCGAAATTTGGCTTCAATCGAATATCGGTATTTCCAAATAAATTGTTTTGATCGAACACTGTAGCATATATTCGCTATTCAAACTGACCGATCAAAAGCAATTTGAAGATTAAGATTCCCTGATGTGTTTTGATTTTTATAAACCAATTCTTACAGCTCCTATCGTAAAGAATAAAATCAAAGCTATGACAAATGTGGCTATAGACAGATAAACATTTCAATATTATTATTATTTAAACATTGCATTGATATTACCCATTAAACAACATATAAACCAAAATTTGGTGAGAGGTATTAAAAAAAGTTCCTCCGAAAAGTACAATAATTTTTATTAGTCTTATCAGGCAGGCTGAAAAGTTTCTTATGTGATAGATTTTGCACCATTATTTAGCTATTTTCATTTTATTTCGAACATTGCCATACTTACTGTTTTCCTTATAGAAAATGTTTCCAGTTATTTTGGGTCACTACCCCGCTGGTGTTGCGGCTAAACAAGTAAAACATTTCATACAAATCATCAAATATGGACGTTTTGCACCTTACAGTTACAGTAGTAACAAAAATTTAGCACTATATAAAGAACACATACCACCGCGTTATAACCTCTCTCTGGTAACAGTTCCTACCTATGTCTATTATTCAAGTAACGATTTACTTTGCCACCCCAGCGATGTCGAGGCAATGTATAAGGATCTGGGTAATCCAAAAGGGAAATACTTGATACCAATGGAGGAGTTCAATCATATGGATTTCCTGTGGGCAATGAACGTGAGGAAATTGGTTTATGCACGCATGTTACGAGTATTGGGAAAAATAACGGACCACAAAAAGGGTAATAGTACCAATAGTCTTGCAAATAAGAATGTCCCACAAAACCGGAGGCGGAGAAGGTGATCATAGAAATACTTAGTAGATAATCTGAATGTTAATTTATTCTAACTTTTAAGTACACTAAGTGATTTGAAAGATAAAGCTTTTTTAGAATATGTCACTATTTATTTATTATATTTAGCTTGTTGGTAAACAACCCTTTAGAAGCTTAAGGGATCGTCTCAGTGTAAAATTTTCGAGAAATCGATTTTTTTGTTGCATTATCGGATAGTATACAATAATAAACATTCTCTCAAATTTTGAAACGAAATTCAAATTATTACGGTCGCTAGAGCGTTTCTTGTAGAAAGAGAACAGAGTGCGGAACATAGCGCCACTTGGAGATAATATTTTTATTTTCATTCGCTATCGCGCTATAGAATTTTTCTTAAATCTTCCTCTTCTTTACTACTAAAAAAAAACAAAAAAGTTTGTACAGCGCGATAGCGACTTTCTTACAGATTAATAATCTTTTTGAAATTTTTGGCTTAGATCAAAATTGCGGCCGCAATCATGGACATCTTACATTACATTTTTTACGTGTCAATTCAACAATTAATTTAACTATTATTGACCCAATAAATAAACATAAAAAAATCATTTTGTATTCGTCATGAATATATTTATTTATAAAAAAAAAAATCATTGATTTTTCGAGGGCTCACGCTGAGACAATCCCTTAATTGAAAATTATCTGTCTTTTGAAATTATCGGCCAATATCGAAAATGTTTTAATTTTAAAGATATTATATTATTGTACACAAAAATTAATAAAAATAAGAAAAAACGTTAACTTCGGCAGCACCGAAGCTTATAATGGATTGTCAAAAAAGTCTTGCGGTATTTTTATTGAATCAATTCGTGTGGCACCCATACATCGAGGTCCTTAGTGACTCCAAGCTTCTTCAAATGGTTTATAACGGTTTGATGACTACTATGCCGGTCTCTTTCGACCAATTCAGCGACTTTATCGCAATTTTCGACGACAGGCCTTCCGGAGCGTGGCGCATCTTCGACCACCTCTACACCAGAACGAAAACGTTGAAACCATCGTTGTGCGGTGGAAATGGAAACTGTATCGAGTCCATAAACTGCACAAATTTTATTGGCGGCTTGAGGTGCACTTTTGCCTTTATCGTAGTAGTACTGTAAAATATGCCGTATTTTCTCTTTATTTTGCTCTATGTTTGCGACGCTATAACTCACGAACGACTTAAAAGAAACGACAATCAATCAAATTTCAAAATTCAATGTTAGCGCGTGAAATGAGCTTTCCAAAAAGGTATACATATATACGAATAAAACTAGAACTACGCGCTTTCAGCGCTAACCAGCGAAAATACCGCAAGCCGATATGAACAATTTCTTCATATATTACATTATTATCTTAGAAAATAACCTGTGCCATCTTTTGTGAAGATGCATACATTGTCAAATGTGAAAGTTTTCCCTGCAAGAACTTGATTTCGATCGTTCAGTTACATCGTTTTTTATCTTTACTCTATCGTATCTTTATTTTTACTCTGTCCTCACGACGTGTCACTTTCACAGTTACCCTATGCTTTGAATGTAACAAATACTTTTATTTCTCCAAATTTTCAAAAATGGTACTTAAAAACTCCAATTCGGGCAAAAATTCCTGCAAATTGTGTCAAAAGTGTTCAAGATATAGGGCGAAAATGTTTTTTTTTTTCTATGGCTTTTAATAAGATGTCTTGTAAATATACTACGAGTATCAACTTTATCAAAAACCGTATTGTGAGAATTTTGGAACTTCAGAATTTGCGTGGCTTCTAGTTCCTAAATGTTATATACTTAATATCGAAGATATTTTGTAAAAATTCACTTCTGTTCGAACCACCTCATGAAACTTGTAGCTAGGTAGATAAAGGGGGGCGGCAGAACATCCTTGGCCCCGGGCGCCCGAAGTTGTGGCTACACCACTGGATACATATACTCACTTGCACCTTGAATGTTGAATATAAACTAATGTGCAAAATAAGAAAATTACTATGTTTTTCTTTTATTTTTAAATTCGTTGCCTTTTTTTTATTCATACAAAATGTACTTATTACTAACACTTTAATTTTCACGTATTCTTAACACTTTAAGTGGACGAGCTTCAAACGGACGTATATAGATCTAAAGGGAACCTTATTTAGCAACGTTACGTTCACAAGTACATCGAAAAAAGAGGTCCATTCCTATGTGGCAAATCCTCAGCAATAATGATGGGATATCGTTCATTGTAACTAAGGCTGCAGTTCAATAATCTACCGTTTGCCAGTATTAATCCCTTATCGTCCAAGAATGGGTTTAAGGCGGGAAGAGAGGTCGTCTTTCGAGCGAGTTTGATTTCTCTTGATTGAAATACCGAGTTTGGGAATATGTAATAAGACTGACCTTGGCATGTCGCAAGTCGGAATGCGTTATATGTGTGTAAAGACCATTTGGTATTCCTTTCTTTTTTGGGTAAATTTAAACATGTAATCGGTGCAGAATATCTTTTTCGTCTGGAGTGATATGAAAATTTTGAATTTTTCGACTTTCAGAAGCTAAGATATTATGAGCGGGAGATTTTGGCCAGAATTCTTGTGATTCTTTCAGCGACGTAGGACGTTCCACCATAGATTACCGCTGGTGAGGTGCAGTGGTTTTCAGCCTCTTGTTCATAGATCTGCTGGATTATCAGCAATTTCAACATATTGCCTTTTTGCTGGGCCAACTAAGATTTGAGATATGCGGTTAGATGCATAAGTCTTCCAAGTATAGAGTGGTTTTTCTAATCATACTTAAACTGTTTCTGAATCTGAGCAATTATACATTTTGTGATTGGTTAATTTAAGATGGGTTTGGACAACTGAATTTAGTGCTTTGATCACTTGGGATAGTGATTCACTCGCTAATGACAGACTGTGGCTACCTGATAGAAAATCGTCAACGTTTGCAACACAAAAGTTGCTAAAGGAAAATTTGTTTCACAGGTTTTTGCCAAATAGGGCGCGCAATTGATGACAAAGGTGACAATTTTAAGTTTGTGGTCGCTGATTAGACTGTGACTATACTCTGAAAATCTTGGTCATTTTTTTGTACCAGAATTTGCTTATACATTTTCTCTACATCCGCATTGAAAACATACTTAATATGAGATATATAGTACTCTGTGCCCAAAAAATAAGGTGAAATTGTATTTATTTTGAAAATTCTTTATTTATTCTTCCAAATCAATTTCATCCCCTTCAAAGTAATCCCCTCCCGATGGAATGCACTTATGCCAACGGATTTTCCAATCTTCGAAACACTGGTTGTAGTCACTTTCCGGGATGGCCTTCAGTTCCGTCTTCGCTGCGGCTTGAATCTCCTCCCAAGCACTAAACGAGCATTTACCACTTGAAACAGAAACGAGTAAAGTGTAAAATATTCTCAAAGCGACGAAAATATTTATTTTTTATTAATAGCAAACTTTATTTAATAGCTAACTACGAGATTTAGTGGCAAAGACTTCAATTTTTTATTTTCATTCGAGTATTGCTGAAAATTTTACTGATACGATAACACTGCGACAGAAATTCAGTTTTTCATACAAACATTTTCGTAAATCTCATCTTAAGGACCGACTTCCCATAGTAAGTTCACAAAACAGATTTCGCCTTTAGCAAACCAATTTATTTCTCGAATATCGTTGTGATATCGGTGATGTTAACTCCCCCACCTCTAACTCTAAGCGACCCATCTTCGAATATGCATTAGTGAGGTGATTTGTTCGATTTGCATAAAAATGTCCTCTTTTTCGTTTTCCTGTTTTATTTTACTTGTAAAATTTATCTAAAAAATATGCTGTTATGCTTATAAATATTACTACTGTATATATTTTTCCTGTTTATAGGAGTTAGTATTTCTTAATTTTAAATTAATATTTTATGTTTCAACATATTCTTTTATAAAGAATAATTCAAATGTTCCTTAAATTCAATAGTTCAAAAATTTCCCGGTTGGATTTTCATATGTTTTGTCATCTATTATTAAATTAATTGTATATTATTTAACATTTCGGACAAATGCATTATTTAATTCTTTTTTTTTGAAAAACTGGACTAACTAAAATATATTTTTACACTTAATTATTTCATTCTCGATTTCTATTTTTTTTTAATTTTGGAGCCATAGCTCAAAATTGTGCTTTACACAATTTGCAGAACATTTTTTTTAATTTTGAATATTCCATGTGAACAACTATTAATTTTGTTTAGTTTAGACTTTAAATTTTGAAACATCAGTTAGATCTGATATTATCATATTAACTTGATCTTCCTTATCTAGAATTAAAGGAAATAACATTTTTTCCTTAAAAAAATACACATTTTTAATTTGTATAAAAATATTTTCAAAAATGTTCTCAATATAGTATGTGTGGATCCTAATATGACGGTTACTACAACGGCTGTATCTAAATTAGCGCCTAAAATTAGGCACACGTAATTATTGCGACGTTATGCATGTGGCTGCAATAATGTTCCAATGATTGGACAAGTAAATGTTGTTTTTTACCACAACCAGTCGTGATTTGTTCCAAATTGTAAAAAAAGAGTTTTAATTATGCAATTATTAAGTAAAAAGGTTGAAGTGATAGTTTTTTACTTGTAATTGCGATTACTTTAATTTTCTTGTATCACACCATTAAACCAGTAATTTAGACTTTTTTGAAGTGAAAACTTCTTATGGCGTTGAGCACTTTTGTGGGTGAGCATTTTCAGCCGTTCTCGCGACAGATGAGATTTTACACAGATATACTCCGCGTGTATTCATATAAAATATGTATAGTATAATATGAGTAATACGAGATGAGGTTGTAATGTTGGCCGAGTACACTCGTACATTTTGAGACATTGAAAACCACTCGTACTTTTGCTGTGACTTTATCTGGTCTTATTACCCCGTGATGAGGAATATAAAAAGAGAATCTAGCTTTGATATTTTTTCATATGGTACAGTTTCTTCCATATGATTGAGATCAAGATATTTGTCCATCACGTTATCATATGCTTATTTGAGCTCGGTTTTCTTCGTCAGGCTTTTTTCCATGCTTAGGAATTGCTGGACTGCTGACATTCGAGAGTGGCCTAGAGCTATAGAATGGTAGTCGCACAGTATTATTTGAGATATTAAGTCACTGCCTAATAATATGTCGATTTGTGATGGTGTATGGCAGTTGGAATCTGCTAATTTGAGATATGAGCATTTTTATACTATTATAGTATAGTATTATAGTTTTGTTCACATAACGGTTGTTTGTAAGTCCTAAAACTAAATGAGTCAGATATAGGGTTATATATACCAAAGTGGTCAGGGTGACGAGTAGAGTTGAAATCCGGATGTCTGTCCGTCCGTCCGTCCGTGCAAGCTGTAACTTGAGTAAAAATTGAGTTATCATGATGAAACTTGGAACACGTATTTCTTGGCTCCATAAAAGGTTAAGTTCGAAGATGAGCAAAATCGGCCCACTGCCGCGCCCTCAAAATGGCGGAAACCAAAAACCTATAAAGTGTCATAACTAAGCCATAAATAAAGATTTTAAAGTGATATTGGTACAAAGGATTGCATTAGGAAGGGGCATATTTTGAGGTAATTTTTTTGGAAAAGTGGGCGTGGCCCCGCCCCCTAAAAAGTTTTTTGTACATATCTCGGAAACTACTATAGCTATGTCAACCAAACTCTACAGAAACGTTTCCTTCAGGCATTTACATATACATTTCAAAAATGGAAGAAATCGGATAATAACCACGCCCACCTCCCATACAAAGGTTATGTTGAAAATCACTAAAAGTGCGTTAACCGACTAACAAAAAACGTCAGAAACACTAAATTTTACGGAAGAAATGGCAAAAGGAAGCTGCACCCAAGCTTTTTCCAAAAATTGAAAATGGGCGTGGCGTCGCCCACTTATGGACCAAAAACCATATCTCAGGAACTACTCGACCGATTTCAATGAAATTCGGTATATAATATTTCCTTAACACCCTGATGACATGCACGAAATATGGGTGAAATCGGTTCACAACCACGCCTTCTTCCAATATAATTTGAATTTTATCTGATGCCTTCTCTGTATTATATATACATTAGGAACCAATGATGGTAGTGGAATAAAACTTTACACAAATACGGTATTTGAGCTGAGGTATACCTTGTGGAAAAATTGTTGCGATCGGACTATAACTTTTCACGGTACCTGAGATTATCACTTTATCATGCGAGAGTATAAAATATTCGGTGACACCCGAACTTAGCCCTTCCTTACTTGTCTCACTATTTTCTGTTTACTTCATAACTTGGAAGCAAATTTGTGCGGTAGAACTATGCATCTATCCTTACATATATCCGCGTTTAGAGAAACTATGGTGATTAGGAATATTTTATTTGTTTTGTATAATTCTTCCATGCATTCCTGAAAATTGAAAATTGGAATTTTTGACTGGCAATTTTAGCCGATTTTGAGCCTTTGATGACATAAAGGATCTTTGAAAGCTTTGATGTACATATTAATGCTCTTAATTTCTCCTCTATGTTCAATAGAGATGACCACAGTGGGTAAAAGATTTCTTTTACATTTTCTGAATTCAGAGCTTAAATTTTTGCTACTTTAGAGCAACATGGTTGTTCTTGCCCTTTTTCGGGATTTGAGGTTTCGGGTTACCAATTTTGGTTGTAGCGACTAACTCGGTTGTTTTATGAAATTGATTTTGGTTCATATTATGAAAATTTGTGATATGAAGCAATGAGTGTCTTCGTTGACTGTACACACCATTGAATCTGCTTTCACAGCCTTTTGTCCCGTTGGAATTGGACAGACAGTTGATGCAAAGTTTATGTTGCCGGACAAGATTGTTTCTATCTGAAACAGATATTGTTTCTAAACTTATCGCAGGATCTTACATTATGACCTCTATTACGAATTTCGCATATTATTAACATACCTATTATATTGTATATTATTGCTGACTTGAAGCTTAAACAAACTCTTATTAAAGTCATGATTATTTTTTTGGTTGTTAGAAATTCTTTCATTTGATGCCATTTTTTTGCCACTCACTACTCCTCCAACGTAGCAAAGCAGCATCAGGCAGTGCTGCTATTTAAATATTTACTAGGATAGGGTCCCACGATACTGTGGGAATATTTTGTGTTTCTTACACAGATAAACAATTAGTCACTGTCGAGTACAGTTTTTGGAATTATTTGCCGGTTTCTTGTTGAATTTTTGGTAAATTAATTAAATTAAATTAATTAATTATTTGGTTATCTACCAATACTCTTTCGTTTTCGTATCTTTCGACCAGTGCTTCCCAAACCAAATTAAAGTTTTCGTCATTTAAGCTTAATATCCAGCTCTCAAGAAATGTAAACTTCATATAAAAAAACGCTTAAGAAACGGAGAAGAAACTTTCCTGCGATAAATTTACTTGTGCTAGTATGCAGCTCTAAAGTAATCTAGAACTAATTTCTAATACTTTTTTTCAATAAAATGCGAATATGGCAACAATTGTTTCTTGAAGGAAATTCAAAGTAATCCTTAAATTCGTCCTAAATTAGTTAAAATCATTATTATGAAGTATACTATATCATTTTGAAATATTGTATAAAACTTACTAATCATCAACAACATTCCTTAAATCACAAGGATGTGTTACTACACACATACATATGTACATACATATTACCCGTTGGTAGGTCTTAGATCCTACGGGATCAGGCATCCCAGCTGAGCTCTAAGCTACCGGGCGGGTCGGCAGGTCGCGGATAGCCGAACGGCCTGTAGTAGCTGGTTAGTTGCGAAATAAGTTACAACGAATAAGCAACCCCCGACGATGAGCGGCAGGAGTGGAGGATGCGGTACAAAAGCCAGCTAAGCCGATGAAACTCCTGCGACTGAGGCGAATAGTTGCCGCCTCTCTAATATAGGTGACCGATCTAAAATCCAGGCGCGACGGACTCAAAGTGAGCGGCTTCCTGATCAGCGTCTGTTCACCATGTTAAATGCGGCTGTAAATAAGACCGGTCCATACCGGGGCGCACTGGAGGTCCCTAGAAGCATCACCAGCTGTTTTCACTGGTGGTGTGGAGAGGGTGATGTGAGTCAGCTCTGCCGAAGTGTCAGCCACGATGTGAATCAGAAACCAGCCCCTTCGGGCCCTGGTCAGGAAGTGTACATTGGGCGCAGAACTAGTAGACTGCGTTGCTCCGGGCGAGCGCCGGTTCGTCCGAGTTTACCGGAACCGGTAAAGCGTAGAACATGCCTCAGGGAACTGGGGTAGGGGCACAGCCCCCGAGGGTATACCCGTTCCTGTCTATTTCGGCCCGCCCCCCTGCACACGATGCGCTGGTTAAACTGATAAATGGAGACAATAAATGAAAAAACACACAACAACAACAACAATAGCAGCAACAAGTTTAGCGGTGTCACGAGTCAATTTACGATGCCAGGAGTGGACCCCTTTAAAAAAGCCTCGCGTTTGGCTAGATCGCCAGTGAAGGTGCTCTCCGCACAAAGACCAGCGAGGTCGAAATCGTCACCTCAGACGCTTCAGAAGAACACCCCGATATTGGAAGAAGCACAGTCGCAACGTGATCATATGTATAAACTTGGAGATATGATACAAAAGCTAACGGATATGATGCATCCGCCACAGCGCACTATCAACAATCCCATGAGGGAACTGCTTAGCGAAATATCGAAGCTCTACACCCGTGCACAAGATGACTATATTAGACAACGGGAAGCTAACTTAGGAAGAAGAGGAGCTATGGAACAGACGACTGCTGAAGTCACACCGAAAAGACCACGTGACAAGCAGATAAAGCGACGAACCCCTCCAAAAAGGACTAAAACAACGCATGACGAACCAATTGTAAAAACAGGAGAAAGCAGAAATCTCGGGATAGGAGAAAAGAACGCGACAAGGGAAGATACCTGGATCACGATAACAAGTAAAGCCCAAAAAAATAAAAATAAGAAGAAGGAAAACGCCGTATCACGCCTTCGACCGGAAGCGATTGTTATCGCAAAAACCGGTGACATGTCTTGCGCAGACATACTTCGGGCGGTTAAGCAGAATGAAAATCTGCAGGTGCTTGGTGAAAATGTCACACGAATAAAAAAGACAGCTAAAGGTGAGATACTGTTGGAGCTAAAGAAAGCGCAGACAGGAGGTACTAAGGAATATAGAGAGGAAATAGGGAAGATACTAGGAGATCAGGCACAAATAAGATCTCTAACACAAGAAATCACAGTGGAAGTGCGAGACTTGGACGATATAACGACGAAAGAGGATATAGCACAGGCAATTCGTTCAGAATTTGAAGAGCTGCGTCTATTTAGCGTAGAGTGCATTAAAAGTATTAGACCAGCATATGCAGGCACTCAGAAAGCAATCATAAGCCTTCAGGCACAGGAAGCAAAGCACCTACTAGCAGCACAAAAGATAAAAATCGGCTGGACAATCTGCAGAATCAGGGAAAAAGCGCAACTGAAGAAATGTTTCAGATGTTTAGAGTATGGACATGTGGCGAAAGCACGCAGCAACCCAGAAGACAGAAGCAAGTGCTGCATTAAATGCGGAGAGGAGGGTCATTTCGCCAAAGATTGTGTTAACAATCCTTCCTGAAAGGCATGTAAACGCAGTAGAAACACAAACATAGACCATCAGATAGGAAGCCGGAAATGCCCCATATATACAGCAGCACTCAAAAAACCTAAAAGATGAAAATATTACAAATAAACCTGAACCACTGCGAAGCGGCCCAGGATCTCTTGACGCAAAACATTTACGAAAATAAAATAGACATTGCATTAATCTGTGAGCAGTATAAAAATAAAGACTCTGACAAGTGGATTTACGACACCACAAAAAAGGTTGCAATATGGGCATGCGGAGATAAGATGATGCAAGACAAACCACTAATTGACAAGGCATACTATACAAGAGCCAAAATATGGGGGATTTACTTCTACAGCTGCTATATACCGCCAAGTATACCACATGCGGAATATGAAAAAATACTTGACGACTTGATAAAGGATGCGATGACAACTACACCTGATATAATTGAAGGTGACTTTAATGCCTGAGCGTTAGAGTGGGGCAGCAAAAATACAAATCTAAGAGGTAGCGCATTACTGAAAGCATTTGGTGTTCTAGACGTGGTACTGCTTAACACAGAAAGACAAAATACCTTCGAGAAGAATGGGCGTGGCTCTATTATAGATACTATATCTTTGGCCAGCAGGATGCTATATCGATATATAGACTGGCGGATATGCGACATATATACCCAAAGGGACCATGTAGCTATAATGTTAAGCATCAGCAAGAGTATACAACAAGGAAATGTTTGCCACCAAAAGGTACAGTCCAAGGGGTGGAGAATTGAAACCCTAGATGAGGAGCTTTTTAAGTTAATGCTGGATGAAAACGTAAACGGAAGTGATGACATAGACCAACAGGCTAAATTGTTGGTTCAACACATTAGCAAAGCCTGTGATGGCGCTATGAATAAAAAGAGGACAGCCGCACAGAGAAAGCCTGCTTATTGGTGGAATCGAGAAATCGAATCTCTGAGAAGTGAAAGTCACGAAGCGAGGCGCCGTTTTCAACGAAACATACGCAGCTTAGATTGTGACAGCCTACGAGAAGCATTCAAAAAGAAACGCAACAACCTAAAAAAGGCAATAAAAAAGAGCAAAATGACATGTTTCAAAGAATTGTGCGAAAAAGTGGACGAAAATCCGTGGGGAGCAGCGTATAGGATTGTAACGTCAAGGATTAAGGGTGGCAAATGTCAAGCGCTAACGTGTCCTTCATTACTCAAAAATGTAGTAGAAACCCTATTCCCACAACAAAATCTCTTCTTCTTCTTCTTCTTTACTGGCGTAGACACCGCTTATGCGATTATAGCCGAGTCAACAACAGCGCGCCAGTCGTTTCTTCTCTTCGCTACGTGGCGCCAATTGGATATTCCAAGCGAAGCCAGGTCCTTCTCCACTTGGTCCTTCCAACGGAGTGGAGGTCTTCCTCTTCCTCTGCTTCCCGCGGCGGGTACTGCGTCGAATACTTTCAGAGCTGGAGCGTTTTCATCCATCCGGACAACATGACCTAGCCAGCGTAGCCGCTGTCTTTTAATTCGCTGAACTATGTCAATGTCGTCGTATATCTCGTACAGCTCATCGTTCCATCGAATGCGATATTCGCCGTGGCCAACGCGCAAAGGACCATAAATCTTTCGCAGAACTTTTCTCTCGAAAACTCGCAGCGTCGACTCATCGGTTGTTGTCATCGTCCAAGCCTCTGCACCATATAGCAGGACGGGTATAATGAGCGACTTATAGAGTTTGGTTTTTGTTCGTCGAGAGAGGACTTTACTTTTTTACCTACTCAGCCCGAAGTAGCACCTGTTGGCAAGAGTAATTCTGCGTTGGATTTCCAGGCTAACATTGTTGGTGGTGTTAATGCTGGTTCCTAAATAGACGAAATTATCAACAACTTCAAAGTTATGACTGTCAACAGTGACGTGGGAGCCAAGTCGCGAGTGCGACGACTGTTTCTTTGATGACAGGAGATATTTCGTCTTGCCCTCGTTCACTGCCAGACCCATTTGAGTTGCTTCCTTGTTCAGTCTGGAGAAAGCAGAACTAACGGCGCGGGTGTTGAGGCCGATGATATCAATATCATCGGCATACGCCAGCAGCTGTACACTCTTGTAAAAGATTGTACCTGCTCGATTAAGTTCTGCAGCTCGGATAATTTTCTCCAGCAGCAGATTGAAAAAGTCACACGATAGGGAGTCGCCTTGTCTGAAACCTCGTTTAGTATCGAACGGCTGGGAGAGGTCCTTCCCGATCCTGACGGAGCTTTGAGTGTTGCTCAGCGTCAGTTTACACAGCCGTATTAGTTTTGCGGGGATACCAAATTCAGACATCGCGGCATAAAGGCAGCTCCTTTTCGTGCTGTCGAAAGCAGCTTTGAAATCGACGAATAGGTGGTGAGTGTTGATTCTCCTTTCACGGGTCTTTTCCAAGATTTGGCGCATGGTGAATATCTGGTCGGTTGTTGATTTACCAGGTCTGAAGCCACACTGATAAGGTCCAATCAGTTTGTTGACGGTGGGCTTTAATCTTCCACACAATACGCTCGACAGAACCTTATATGCGATGTTGAGGAGGCTAATCCCACGGTAGTTGGCGCAGATTGAGGGGTCTCCTTTTTTATGGATTGGGCATAGCACACTTAAATTCCAATCGTTGGGCATACTTTCGTCCGATCATATTTTACAAAGAAGCTGATGCATGCACCTTATCAGCTCTTCGCCGCCGTGTTTGAATAGCTCGGCCGGCAATCCGTCGGCCCCTGCCGCTTTGTTGTTTTTCAGACGGGCAATTGCTATTCGAACTTCGTCATGGTCGGGCAATGGAACATCTGCTCCATCGTCATCGATTGGGGTATCGGGTTCGTTTTCTCCTGGGGTTGTGTGTTCACTGCCATTCAGCAGGCTGGAGAAGTGTTCCCTCCATAATTTAAGTATGCTCTGGGCATCGGTGGCTAGATCACCTTGGGGGGTTCTACAAGAGTATGCTCCGGTCTTGAAACCTTCTGTAAGCCGCCGCATCTTTTCGTAGAATTTTCGAGCATTACCCCTGTCGGCCAGCTTATCAAGCTCTTCGTACTCACGCATTTCGGCCTCTTTCTTTTTCTGTCTACAAATGCGTCTCGCTTCCCTCTTCAACTCTCGGTATCTATCCCATCCCGCACGTGTTGTGGTCGATCGTAACGTTGCGAGGTAGGCAGCCTGTTTTCTCTCCGCTGCGACACGGCACTCCTCGTCGTACCAGCTGTTCCTTTGCACTTTCCGAAAACCAATGGTTTTGGTTGCAGCTGTACGTAAGGAGTTTGAAATGCCGTCCCACAGTTCCCTTATACCGAGTTGTTGACGAGTGCTCTCAGAGAGCAGGAGTGCAAGCCGAGTAGAAAATCGTTCGGCTGTCTGTTGTGATTGCAGCTTCTCGACGTCGAACCTTCCTTGTGTTTGTTGGCGTGCGTTTTTTGCTGCACAGAGGCGGGTGCGAATTTTGGCTGCAACAATATAGTGGTCCGAGTCGATGTTAGGACCTCGGAGCGCACGCACATCTAAAACACTGGAGACGTGTCTTCCGTCTATCACAACATGATCGATCTGGTTGGTGGTAACCATATTTCGGGCCCCGGCGAAGTCGATCAGCCTCAACCCATTTGGGGATATTTCCTCGTGGAGGCTGAATTTACCGACCGTAGTGCCAAAGATACCTTCTTTGCCCACCCTGGCGTTAAAGTCGCCAAGCACGATTTTGACGTCGTGGCGGGGGCATCTCTCATAAGTGCGCTCCAAGCACTCATAAAAGGCATCTTTGGTCACATCGTCCTTCTCTTCCGTCGGGGCGTGGGCGCAAATCAGCGATATGTTGAAGAACCTCGCTTTGATGCGGATTGTGGCTAGACGTTCATTCTCCGGAGTGAATGATAGTACTCGGCGACGGAGTCTCTCTCCCACCACGAATCCAACACCAAACTTGCGCTCCTTTATATGGCCACTGTAGTAAATGTCACAAGGACCTACTCGTCTCTGTCCTTGTCCCGTCCATCGCATTTCTTGGACGGCGGTGATGTCAGCCTTTATCTTTACGAGGACATCTACCAGCTGGGCAGCGGCACCTTCCCAATTAAGGGACCGGACATTCCAGGTGCATGCCCTCAAATCATAGTCCTTATTTCGTTTGCCGTGGTCGTCATCAGAAGGGGGGTCTCTCATCCGAGGCTGTTTGCGATTTTTCATTGGGGATGGTTTTTTACGTGGCGGGTCCCAAACCCAGCGCGCAACCCTAAGTAGGGGAATATTTCGCCTTCTCACTTTAGCTCGCCTTCAAACGGATGTTCTTAGGCTACCCAGAGGATACTTGGTCAAAGACCGGAGAACTTTCCTCACTTGCGTGAACTTCTACACATGACTCTATCCTCCAAACAAC
This sequence comes from Bactrocera zonata, assembly GCA_037783105.1. Taxonomy (NCBI): domain Eukaryota; kingdom Metazoa; phylum Arthropoda; class Insecta; order Diptera; family Tephritidae; genus Bactrocera; species Bactrocera zonata. Next base: position 145,931 of record JBAWJQ010001194.1, on the reverse strand, counting down.
AAAATCAGGAAGAAGGAAATTATCATCGCGAAGAAGTCGCAGACGCGCCAGAAATCACCGGGCAGGAAGTTGTTCAAGCTGCTGAGCGCTTTGAAAATAGCAAAGCACCAGGACAAGATGGTATTCCGAATATGGCTCTTAAAATTGCGATTAGCTATCATCCACAGCCATTTTCGGATTTATATACACGTTGCCTTCGTGGGGGAGTGTTCCCAAAAATTTGGAAAGTACAACGACTGATACTCCTACAGAAGCCAAACAAACCGGCAAGAGAACCAAGTTCCAATCGACCGCTCTGTATGATCGATACGATGGGCAAAATCTTGGAGCGGATAATCTGTACCCGTCTAGAAAATCATTTAGAAGGAGATGGTGGTCTCTCTGATAACCAATATGGATTTCGTAGAAAGCGGTCAACGCTTGATGCAATCAAGAAAGTTGCAGGTATAGCAGAAAAGGCTATTGAAGGAGACAGGTGGATGTACGGAAACAAAGAATATTGTGGGGTCGTCACATTTGATGTGCCCAAAAAAACATACAAAGTTATTTGGCCGATAGGATCCTGCTGTTTGACACTGACGAAGGACCAAAAAAGTATAGGGTAACGGGTGGTGTGCCTCAAGGATCTGTGCTAGGCCCACTCCTTTGGAATACACTCTATGATGGAATATTGCGCCTCCCTCTACCGAGAGAAGTGCAAATAATTGGATACGCAGATGATATTGCTGTGACAATAGTAGCTAAGGAGCTCCACCAAATACAAAGTATCTGTGCCATACTGTACTGAAGATAAAGCAGTGGCTAACGAAGGCAAAACTCGAACTTGCCGGCCATAAAACGGAAGCAGTGCTTATAACTAGCAGGAAAAAGCTGGAAACCATTTCGCTTAACATAGACGGGCACAACATTTGTTTCATTTTTGGCACCGAAAAATGTGTACAAAACACATTATGTTCTCTGTCTCACATACCCAAGAATATGAAGAAACATATGTGTGCATGAATATGAATATGAAGACATAAACATATGCATACTCCTTATGATCTCCCAACAATAGCATTGTAATATTTTCAGGCTTCAATTTTTGCTTTCAACTTGGGGAATCGCAATGTATGCAAATATGTATGTATGTATGCTTTTGCGTTTTGCCGTCGGCAATTGAATATTGACTTTTAAACATAATTATGATGTGAGTATAATTTTTTATGAATGCATGCATAGTACTATTTACAGTCAAACTTGAATATTTAATAATTTTATCTGATTTTTACATAATATACTATACTAATAAACATTTTTGTATTATGTTTCTTAGTAATAGAAATTGCATTGCACAACAATATATAAATACATACATATATCGTCTATCATATTAATCTTATTATCTACTCATATGATTACATGTATGTATACGCATGTGCGCGTTCAGAAAATCATATGATTTTATCACTTATCAGTATATTACATGTGCGCGCATTGATCTGCATGTTCATACATTCAAATATATTTACATATATGTACATATATTTGTATACATTGCCGAACAAATAATGCACAAGAATACAAACATATGCGTATACATGTGAATATGTCACCAGCAAAAAATGGAAGCATTGTTCTACAAAAACAACAATTGTCTAAATAGCAGAAGCATCACAAATTAATATGGCAGCCGAATTGACGAAGCCCAAATGTAGTAAATTTTACAACAAAACGACCTCGCTTCATTCATATAAACAGACGCCGTAACATCTCCCCGAGCATGCCTCTGCCAACAAGTGTCTTTTCGCGACGATGGCAAAAGCTAAAAATCATAAATTGAACAACTTTCTGATGCTTCTTCACAGTAAGAAGTCAGAAAAGTGGCAATATAGCTCTTGTCGATTTACAATATTTGTCAATTCTAAAATAAGTATATTTCCGTGGCTCGCAAAAATTTGCGTCGATATGTATGCAAGCTCATACATATGCATACATATTTACGCTAGTTTGTTTGCGAAGCTGTTCCAGCAGCAAGGAAAGTGGTAATAATCGGCGATCCATTGTATATTTCTTTCATGCATAACCAAACCATAATTAGGACAATGCAATGTAAGTGTGCGCTTAAAAAGTTACGATGAGCACGTAGGTTCGAATCTCGATAGAAATTATTTTTATTACTGCAAATAACAAAAAGATTTATAGTTTAAAACCTTTTGCAAATTCTGATTTATGACTGCATTATATTTTCGCGTTGCTAAACATTATAAGAGAAAAAAACATGGATATAAAATAAAATTTATTGCATTCATTGCATATTTTATTGTAACATAAAAATTAACATAAAATATTACTTCAGGTACAAAACTGAAGGAACATAAATTAAAAAATAAAAGCAAAAAAATAAATGAATAAGGATTACAATTGCTCGTAAGAAGGTCTATAATACTTAGGAATGTGATTTTTCTGTATCAATTCTAGAAGATCTTTTTTTTTGCAGTCCGTTATCTGAGGTTTTGTATAAAATGCTCTTGTCAGTGTAATATCCTTCGTGTTTTTCTTTTTAATAATATTATTTGCTACCTTAAATTCGTCATCGTTATAAGATGTTTTAAAGAAAATGGTGTTTTGTGAATCGCACCGAACTTGCAGAACCACCACTGTGGAAATTTTTATCTGTGCCATATTTTGGAGTCCCATTTCAGTTGCTAAAGCCTTCATATCACAGAAGTCTTCAAAGCACAGTTCCGTAACGTTAAATGGCTTTCTAGTTTTTTTGGCTCCACGAATTGCAGATATGAATGACTCTGGCGTGTACATTGGACCACCTTTCAGCTGTCGTTTCACTTGACGTTCAATTAAAGAGTGGGCGGAATCTCCCTCGTTTTGTGTGTGGCCTTTGATCAGGTACTTATGAGTTATGCTTTCTACGTTGAGATGAGATATGGCGTAGAGGTAGAGGGCCACCACGAACTTATTTTTTTGCTGGCCCGCACAATTATCAGAATAAAAGATGAAATCTTCATCATCTGACAAAGCTCTTTTATTCAAAAACCGAAGAACGCACGAACCCAACTCGTTAATACCTCTATGCCCATTGGATTCATCCCAAACAAAACATTCACATTCGTTACTCTTTAGATCGTAGATTGTAAAATTAAATACATTTAGTTTTGATTTATAATAAAAAACTGAGACATCGCCCTTAGGAATCTGCATGATGGCTTGTAAATCGTACACTACCACATTAGCATTCACTTCCTTCTTATCATACTTCTTTTCCTTTCTGGATAATTCTTTCTCTACGATATGCTGATTATAATATTCTTCTTGTTTATTTTTTTCATCGCCCTCAGCGATATCGTAGGCACAACAAGTTTCACATAAGTCTTTTTTTGGCGTAAAGAACGAAATATTATAATCTTCTGTAAATATTCGGTAAAACATTACATAGTTAACAAACGAAACGTTTATCTTTACACTACGCGACGTAGTCTCGGTGAATGTCCGCAATAGATTTGCTACCATCAATAAAATTTTTACTGGTGTTTGCACGAGTATAATGACTCTCGATTTTAGGGATTTAGTTTTTAACACCTTCCTTTAAAACTTCGGGAACTTTCCTTTGTTTTCCATGTTTTCCTCGACAATCCTCCAGCAGTAAAACATTTGCCACCTTATTTCGTTTCTCCTGCACAGTTCTTATTGGGCGATCATTAATATTTAAAGTATTTTTAAAAAACAATTTGCATACTCGAACTTTCTGTCCATTGAGATGGAAATAGAAGGGATTATTATTGTCCCTTTTCTTTCTCGTACCACCTTCACGCACATACCGATATTTAGGCAGAATGACCATCATACTATTCTGAATAAATAGTCGCTGTTTTTCGTACATCGCCAAATCCCAGTATGATCTAAAAATTACCTTCCGTTCCTCTTCTGTAAATTTTTCAAAACATTTCAGCTTACACTTCTCTGTACATGGAGGTTCCATTTTTCCCTCTTTTCGAACTTTTTGACACCTAGACCTCATTTTGTATTCTTTTCCACTATTTCTTAACTTTTTGTTTACATTCCTTACCCAGTTATTCTCATTTCGTTTACGCTTTACTCCTTTTTTTAGTGGACTCGTTAAGATCATCGGAGTTTCAACACCGGTGATGTTAGCCTCAGAAGTGTCTGATGTCGAATTTGCTTCGCAGTGACTTTTACTCTTCCTGAAAATATCGGGTGGAATGTATGTAGTATCACGTACAGAATCGTCATCATCTTCAGAAAATGAGCTCGGGCTTAATGAGTCTGATTTCATTTCAGCAGAAGACACTGTTGATGTACTTTTTATCTGCCATTCTTTATCATTTCCTTCTTGTTTTTTAAAAGGCATTACCACCATCTTGGCGGATCGAGAATTAGATTCCATGATTTTTTTTACTGAAAATGACAACAATACTGAGATAAATGGAAATGATTCATAGCAAATTATTTATATTAAAAAATATTTAGTGCAAGAACGTCATAACAGCGAATAGTTCTTTAATGCACTATTGCTGCACTAATACATCTTATTTGTAATAGCGTTTTAAAACAAAATATTACTGAAATAAAAATTATATTTTTCTACAAAAACGTCAGAACACTAAAAAACACTGCAAGAATTCACTCAAATTTTTACATACACAACGTCATATCTTAAAATAATGCAATATACACGATAACGAAAGAGATAGAAAAGTGATCTTCTTCTTCTTTACTGGCGTAGACACCGCTTACGCGATTATAGCCGAGTCAACAACAGCGCGCCAGTCGTTTCTTCTCTTCGCTACGTGGCGCCAATTGGATATTCCAGGCGAGGTCAGGTCCTTCTCCACTTGGTCCTTCCAACGGAGTGAAGGTCTTTCTCTTCCTCTGCTTCCCGCGGCGGGTACTGCGTCGAATACTTTCAGAGCTGGAGTGTTTTCATCCATCCGGACAACATGACCTAGCCAGCGTAGCCGCTTTCTTTTAATTCGCTGAACTATGTCAATGTCGTCGTATATCTCGTACAGCTCATCGTTCCATCGAATGCGATATTCGCCGTGGCCAACGCGCAAAGGACCATAAATCTTTCGCAGTACTTTTCTCTCGAGAACTCGCAACGTCGACTCATCGGTTGTTGCCATCGTCCAAGCCTCTGCACCATATAGCAGGACGGGAATTATGAGCGACTTATAGAGTTTGGTTTTTGTTCGTCGAGAGAGGACTTTACTTTTCAATTGCCTACTCAGTCCGAAGTAGCACCTGTTGGCAAGAGTAATCCTGCGTTGGATTTCCAGGCTAACATTGTTGGTGGTGTTTCCGCTGGTTCCAAGATAGACGAAATTATCTACAACTTCAAAGTTATGACTGTCAACAGTGACGTGAGAGCCAAGTCGCGAGTGCGACGACTGTTTGTTTGATGACAGGAGATATTTCGTCTTGCCCTCGTTCACTGCCAGACCCATTTGCATTGCTTCATTGTTCAGTCTGGAGAAAGCAGAACTAATGGCGCGGGTGTTGAGACCGATGATATCAATATCACGCCAGCAGCTGTACACCTTTTATTAATATTGTCACAAAACGAAATATGGCGCTTTTCTTGAGAACTTAACGATGTTCACCACACAAAAGCCGACGCACAACTGAGATAATACGTTGTTACAAATAAGACGCAATAGGATATGTAGTTAGAGCAAAAGGCTTCTATCGCGATGCTGCGTAAAATGTTAAGACCTCGGATATAACACTTTGTCAGTTGATCAAACATATTATTTCCGATGTATTAGTGATGTTAACTCAAAATTTGAATTTTTTGAATTATGACGACGTTGCAGCAAATAAGCGAAATGTTGAATACTCCTCCTAATGAAAATATTTAAATCCTCGTCCGTATTTCAAAACCAGTAAATCTTAAAGACAATGCTACCTAGGGAGCTATGCAAACGTGGTGGAAGGCAATACTGTACAAATGCAATTGCCCCAAAAACAACCAAATGGAAGTGTTGAAACTATGATTTTCAACCTTGCCCAATGTATGATACAATTTATGGCTTCAATGCAAAATATGATTCAAGAGATAATCTAATCACAAAATCAAATTTTTTAAGTAAAAAATTAGAGTATTGAACATTTGTTTATTGAATGACCAACATAAATTGGAACTTATTAGATTTCTGGATGAAAATAATATTGATGTAATGCTATTGCCAGAAACTCATCTTGCGAACAAAAACAATTTCTTTATACCGGGATTTACAAACCCCCAGATGGAAAGGCATATGGAGGAACAGCAGTGTTGGTTAGAAAACGGTTAAATCACCACGCACTAGAATCTTATACCACAGCGCAATTACAAGCTACAACAATCACTATAAAAAATCGCTGCGGGGACTTAAACCTGACGGTCCACCTCGGATTAAAATTTCAGACATCCAATTTAAAGACTTTTTGGAACACTAGGCCATAGCAGGTGGAGATTACAATGCAAAACACACGTCACGGCTAATTAATCCTAAAGGACATACACTATTAAAAATAGGCACAATAACGTAACAAAATGCCAGATTTAATTGATTTTGCTGTAATCAAAAATATAGATAAATCGCACATAACAGTTGATACATTTACTGATTTATCTTCTGATCACTCTCTAACTATACTAATACTATGTTCAGACCGACACTTAATCACACGATTTCGGCTGTTGAATGGATTATCCCAATAATCTTAAAATTTTATCAAGATTTCGCCATACAAAAATGACAGTTCAAAATCAATAAATCTCTCTGTGCCATCTGTTGGTCAAATTTGTTTAATTTCAGCTGATTTTGACACTATAAACTGTCAGAATTTAAAACTAACAGACAAAGAAGACAAAAAAATAAAACAAAATTTTCGTTGATTACAAATCACAGTACAAAGTAAAAATAAATATGGAAAAAACTATAAAAAAGAAACGAGCTATGTGGAGTCAGGCTGCCGAGGCCTACTTAATAGAGGTATGGCAACAAAAAATGCCAGAGCTGCGATCAACGCGAAAAAATAACCACATACATATACGAGGAAATTTCTTGTACGATGTTTTTGGCTGGACACGAATATACGTCTGCTGAGGTTAAAATTAAGTTGCACAATTTTACCAACAAATACAGGTAAGTAATAAATTATGAGGTAAATATCTAAATTAAATTTTTTTTTTCTTATTTTTAGACAAGAAAAGCAGAAAATTGGTCCATTGGGTGGCTCCCCTAGTCGGTGGAAATGAGGCAGTCCACCAAACACTAGGCGGATTTAAAAGTTTTTGTTCCGCCGAACTTGTGGAGGATAGTATTGTGGGTAAGTTTTAAGCGCATTGGAGTAGATTCCAATATTCATAATAAAATAAAAAACGTTTATGGATTGTTTCTTTACACTTTTATTTGTTTCTTCTATTTTCAGTTGACATGGACCCAATTTACATTGAGGTCGATATAGAAGGAGAGTCGCCGCTTCCAAGCCCAGGTGATGGACCTGCAACGTGGTTGTGCACGGCTATCGTCAAGCGATTCTCAGAAAGAGAAAAACCCAGGGTTCACAATAATGGAGGAAGTTAAGGATGACTTTTTAAAGGCGACTGAGGCGATGAAGGAAGCCGATGAAAAAGTGAAGGACGCTTTCATCGACTTCCTTCGTCGCTAAAAATAGATTTAAACATTTTTTTTAAGTTTTAGTTTTAAGATATACATATATATGTATGTACATATAAATGAAGAATGAACGCTTGTCTTATTTCCTCTGCTCTTGGGTTGAAATTTCCACAAATGTTAGAGACGTCTGGCAACTTCCGAGATTCGTTTTCGATTTGTTGTGCTGCAATCCACTTTTCATTAATTTCATCATTTTCCTCATTTAAAAAGTTGTGCAAAACGCAGCACGCTTTTATGACAATTTTCGTGTTGGCTACGTTGTTATCCAAGCCTTTTCCAACCCGTCTAAACTTTCCCTTTAAATGACCGACAGCATTCTCCACCACTCTTCGGCATTTCGAAAGTACATAATTGATTTTTTTTTATCTAAAGGTTGGTTTACACAAAACGGGTACGGTTTCATCAAATGTTCATCAAATTTGAAAGCAGAGTCGCCCAACAAAACGACTGGAACATTAACTGACGATATTTGTCTACTCATTTCTTTAAATATGGTAGATTATGCCAACTCTCTTTTTAAAGATGATCTCTCAAATATTGAGGAGTCATTACAACGGCCTGGACTACCAACGTTGATGTATATAAAGCGACATCTATAACATTAAAGAAATACATTAGTAGGGTATTCACAAGGTGTCATATTGTGTCATATCGTCATATTGTCATATTTTTTTATGACCGTCATATTAACACTGTTGTTGTTTCACATGCAAAATTAAAATATGACTGATACAACACTGCGCGGTATGTTTATTGAGTTCGCTATTCTATCGGCTGTATTTGTTTACAAATACAGCACTGCGTGGTATGTTTATGACAAAATATGACATACAACAGTTAAGGGTGCTCACAAGTGTCGTATTTTTTAAGAATATTAAAATATGACATAAGACATACAACAAAGCTTGTGAATTGCCTATAGGTGTTTAAAAGAGCTTCATGAAAAAATTTACCTTGCATCAACTAAAGACAAAAGAACTGTGGAATACCAGCCTTTGTAATTGTAGTAGTCAACAGCTTCTTCTGCAGCTGGGCGAACTTCTATATGACAACCACCTAAAACTTAAAAATATATAAATACTCCAATGTAAAAAATTTAACTTATTACCTATAGCTGCTAATACTTGAGGGAAACCCAATGACTCAAAACCATTTAAATACTCGCGCAATTGAATTTCGTTCATTGGGAATTTCTTCAAATACAAAGGCCATAAACATGGCCAGACTTCATGACAGAAATCAATTAGAATGGAGCAGACAGGGCTTTTACCAACTCCGAATATATTTCCAATTGTTCGGTATTCTGTAGAAGAGCCAAGAGTATATAAAGCAATAGCAACGCGTTTCTCTAATTGAATTGCTTTCCTGTAGTTAGTGTTTTTCTTCTCCAAGTCTTTCAACATAATACACAATTAAATGAAAGAATTGCGCTTCATTCGGAAGTTGTTTTTAAAAAATGCATCTGAATTCACCTGGCAGTCGACTTCCCAAAACGTTTGGCCACGAGTCTGAATTATATACAGATTATAATTAAACGAAGTTATAATACCAAAATTTATATATAGTAAGTACTTGCCTTTAACCAAATAGACCTTGTTGAATTTGCTCCACATAGCCTACATATTTTTAGTGCTACGTGTTCATACAGCAAACGTTTCATTGCTAAGGAGATAATTTAGAAAAAGAAAACAATTTTTATAACAAGGTACGACATTACAATGTTTTCCTTTAATAAATACTTTGATGTTTATGGCTGAATGTCAAAAACATCTGATTTATAAATCACCAACCGCAGTAAGAACACTTTGGGTTATGAAATGCTTAAATGTAATCTAATCTTTTAAATTTTCGGTCTGAACATAGTATAATAAAGATATGTAAACAACCTACATTCGTTGATCCAAAAGTGGGTCTAACATCTTATAAAACGAATTCGCTAAAATATAAAAAATATGTGAGTAGCCACATTAATATTGAGTACAAATTAAATACAGGAAGAGACATTGACGAAAGCATAAGAGCAATGATATAATAACTAACGCAGCTGTCTTAGCAACACCAAACAAAAGCTATAAGCCGCTTGGTTTCAGAAAAATCTCTAATAAAGAAATAGAAAAGTTTGTAAATGAAAAAAGGTGTGCAAGACATGGCAGATAAATCGTTCCCGTTTCACTCAGCTTCAATTAAAATCAGCTGTACCTAAATTTAAAAAAAATGCTTAAACGTGATGAGGAATTCAACACTGAAATGTATGTATATAAAGAAGCTGTGTCCAAATTCAAGCAAACAAAATTCCCTTTGGAAAGCCCAAAAGTCCATGAAGCCACATATGCCTATACAAATTGGGATCGAAGTGACGAGGAAAAGGCTATTCATTTTGCAAATTACCTAGAAAAAGTATTTCAACCAAATTGCAAACAGAACAACTTTTAGCTGTCCAGCTTACTCAACACAGTTAACGACTTATTAGAATAATAAAAGAACTTTACCCAAAAAAAGTCACCCCAAAAATGCTAATTGGGTTTCCAAATATTACTGTAAAAGTGCTCTCTTTGCTCTTTAATGCAATTCTTAATCTCAGCTCCTATCCTAATTCATGGAAAAAGTCGCAGATTATTTTGATAGATAAACATGGGAAAGACTTAACACAGCCGTGTTCATACAGACCAATCAGTCTTCTACCCTGTTTTTCTAAAATATTTGAAAAAGTGTTACTATCAAAGCTGAAGATCAAAAACGTTCTACATTTAGAATTGTATAAAACATTGGAGTCTTATTTAAAAAATAGACAATTTATGGTAAAAGTGGGAGATTTAATATCTGATGAACGACAGATAAGAGCTGGTGAGTGTTTTAGGTCCAACTCTATATATCTTTATACAGCAGATTTTCCAACGGATGACACAGCTTTAGTGAGCCGTAACAAATGCCACATAATAGCATCAAGAATATTAGCCGAATTAAGTTCCGTCGAAGAATGGCTAGCCAACTGAGGTATAAATGTGAATGAACAAAAGTGTAAGCATGTCACGTTTTCGCTAAGACCAAAAATGTGTCCGGCAGTAAAAATAAACAATATTTTAGTACCCCAAGCCAATGATGTAACTTATCTTGGTAACAAATTGCACATACACGTAAAAATGAATATTCAGGGCCACGCACTCAAAGTCTTGCCAATACCTTAATATAACGAGGGGCACGTCTACAAGCGATCAACGCACGTAGAGAACATAACCAATGACGAATGCAGGATAATCAAGCATAGCCACGAGCATCGCTTAATCACTTATCATACACGCTGCGCTTACAACCATATAGAGCAGATGGGGAAAGAGAAATTGTGGACATTTCGGAAACGTTTTTGAAAAGCCATAATCAATTGGTACAATTGTTCAAGACCCTTTCTAACAAACTGCAAAACGACAACTACGTCATTACCATTAAAGCAGACAAAGTGACCTATGGAAAGCACGCGGGCACATATACTATACAACAGTTAATGAAGTTGCAGTTGTTATGGCTGGTGACCCATGTGAACGTCGAGACATCTGCATACAATGCAGAAATAATACGATGCAAATAATTTAAGACAATCATGCTTTGCAGTATCCGTTAATATTTTGGCAAGTAGAAGATGGATACCATTTAAATATTAAACAAAGGAATGCAACTACAGGTACGACTTATAGATTATCCTACAATTTTTTTTAATTCAATAATTTCTGTTTATCTCATAAATATATTATTAGCAGGTAAAGAACTGATGAAGACAGTTAGTGCAATGAACTTCTTCGCATATCGATTGATGATTCGTACTTATGAACAAATGACATCAACCACATCAGTACTGCATATAGCATATCCTCGCAAATCATACATTGGTAGTCCGCGTCATATGCAAGAATACATACAAGACGATATGACTTACGTACGTGCATAAGGCCGACCAGATCTTTTCATCACATTGACATGTAATTCAAACTGTAATGAAATTTGCTGTTGTCAGGTCAAACTTTGTCTTCAAACAAAAATTTAAATCTTTGATAAATTTGATTACACATCACTCGGTATTTGGTATTTGGTGAAACACGTTGTTGGCTTTACTCTGTTGAATGGCACAAACGAGGTTTACCTGATGCGCATATTTTGATTTGGTTGGTAAATAAAGTAAGCTCAGAAGAAATTTACAATATAATTTCCAGATCCGAATGTTGATTAAGAGTTGTTTGACATTGTTACTAATAATATGATCCATGGTCCATGTGGTACTCTAAATATGATGTCAACCTGTATGTAAAACCTAAACCTAAAATGTACAAAACGTTTTCCAAAACCATTACAAATTGTGGCTTAGATTTAGAAAATCCGTGTTTTTCTCACGGTCAATTACATATTGCATGTTCCAGAGTTGGAAAACCATCGAACTTGTTTGTTTATAGGCCTCAATAATTAATCAAAAATATTGTACATCCAATGGCATTAAGATAAACTAAGTTCATGTAAATTACAAAAAATATACTTATGTCATAAAATGAAATTGTTTGAGTGTAAGTTTTTTACCTTTAATTAAAACGACTTTTTCTAAACACAGCTTCTAAATTTCATTTCACTTATACAGTATACACATGCGTACACGCTATGGATTGGTTGAATTTTAATAAATGTACCTGTAATAAGGTTAGATATTGTAATAACTTTTTATTAACAATTTTCATCAAAAAGGTTATTAAAAAAGTTTGAAATTTTTGGATTAAAGACGTATGTACAGGACAATGTCTGTCGGGTCCGGTGGTATATGTGTATGTATATACTATAGATATATATTAGTATATATGAATACCTTATATAATGTAGAGCAAATACTTCACTGTAGCAGTTATGTAAATTGTTGAAAATTATTTTGTATTTCCGTGTATTGTTTCAACATACATAAGTATTTGAATGTTTGCAATTATGTATTTTCTTGCACCATTTCACTTAATGATTTTATACAAAATTCACTGTTAGTACTCTCACAACATGTTGCACTGAGTATAATCATTTTGTTCGCTTAGCAGTTGATTGCAACATCTGGGTTGGTTATATGTATACAATGTACATAACAATGCTCAGAATGACGAATTGATTTAGCATTATAATTAGGTATGAAATTGAGCAAACTATGACCAAACCGCTAGCAAAGTTGTTGGTTTCGTTACATTCACATTTTTAGATTATGTACTTCTACCAATGGACTCCTCGAACTACTTAAACCTTCGCAACGAAACTAGCTTTACTCCCTTAAGTATTTGCTCGATCCATCATTCGATTCGATTTAATATGACTCTCTCAAAATTGTAAGCAATTCTCATAATTTATACATTTGCTAAATGTGCAAGTATTGAAATTCGAATATAATATTTTTATTATAATAATATAGCTTGCCCCAATGTCCACGAGGAGGATCAGGGTGACAAGGCGAATGAAACTTAATACAATGTTTGCTGAACTCATCACTGTAAAAATGGATTAAATTAGATGTTAACCTCGAACATTCCCCATTTAATAAAATCGTGATAAGGTTATAAATAAATACGTTAAAATTTACACCCAAAATGGAACGAGAGGGTCAAAATAAGACGATGGGCGTAGCACCGCCCATATTTAGGTGAAATCTCATTTCCCAGGACCTTCTCTACCTATATTGACAATTTTGTTTGTAATATTACCTTATTAATGAAAATAAAGCATCAATGAATGCATGAAGGCTTGGTGGAATAGTGCACACCATGTAACCAAAAATGTCTCAAAATCGGATTATAACAGTTCAAACCCCCAAATAGCGAATATGTGGAACTCAATTCCAACAACACCATTTAATTAAAAATATCGATCAATCTCTGAGATGTATTGTTGAAATTTGGAGCAAATCACTTCCGGGAAACAGTATGTCTATATGTCAAATATTGGTTAATCGAATGAAGACTATATTATTACCCCTAATCCCATATACTACTTGTACATATAAGTCTTATGCCGGATATATCGTTAACCATACAGGATGGTCACAATTTCTGACAATTATGACATTTGTCTGAAACTCAGGGAGCATATTATTACCCCTAATCCCATATACTATATATAAGCCTTATGACGGATGGTCACAATTTCTGACAATTCTGACATTTGTGAACCTTCCTGGGAGAGTACAAAATGTTCGGTTATACTCGAACTTAACCCTTCCTTCCTTGTTGAACTCTAGGAGTATCTAAAACGTTTCCGCCTACAATTAGTCTCTTCTTATAAGCTACGAACAGAATTACTTCAATTGTATAAATATAGTAATTTGGGGTTATTGAAAATCTTTAGTGTCTTCAAAGACTGCAATTTTCCGCATCACTGCATTACGTCTTCTTTAAAAGCTACCTTCGTCACCGCTAATAGCCACAGTTAACATTAAGCTATTCGCACAAAAATTTTGACGCATAAAATGCGTATGCTGATATGACCAAAAATATTAGCGTTATCGGTATAAAGCTAAAGTTAAATTAAAAAAGAAAGAAATGTTTGCTGTAAACGCATTCAATCTTATAACTCCAACAAATACGGAAAGAAGTGTGTAAATCAACTTGGTTGTGAAAAGTAATTTATATTTGTTAAATCAAAATCACGAGTAAACCAATTACCAATGTTCGGCTTTTACAATAAAGTGCTACTATTATGTTGCTGTTGTTGCATGCTGAGCAGAGGTTAAAAATATAATTATATTTTATAAAATTAGTGGGCTTGTGTAATATTATATATAATACAATATGTTACAGCTAAACTTTGGTTTCTCGAGCAAGGAACTCTGGAGTTTTTATTACGAAATGGAAATTTTAATATAAATCCATTACACTGTCGTTTGGGGCTTACAAATATTTGCCCACACAAATACTTGGAATATCGGTTGTTTACTAAGTGAGTATTACTAAAGACATAACTTTAAGAAGAAAAAAACAAGTACAGAAGGGCTCAGGTGGGATATTGACGGATATTAGTATGTATCTCAAACTTAATTCATTATTTATGAATCATATATTAGAAAACAAGAACTAAGTTTTGGATTTGGAATCGTTTTTCCTAAAATAAAATAATCTGAAGATATACAAAATGACACCCCATGAGAAATAGTAGGGGCCGATTAGGCAGTGTTTTCAAAAATCAAATATCTTCTTAAAGCGGACAAGAACATCGTAAAATTTTAGATTTTATTTCTACAATAATTGATTTTGACGTTTATGATGCAGTACCGAATACTATTTCGAAACTTCCACCATTTTTCAAGTTGAATTAAAATATCTTCATTTCCATTGACATTATCGCATAAGAGATATACTGACAACGTGTGGTCCATCTGTCTAGTCAATCTTGATCCTTTCGATAACGACATTTTTAAGCGTTACAAACTGCAGTTGAACTAAACTCTTTTACTTTATTATATTGTTTTTTTTTGCTACTATGCGAAATTTCCAACATTTTTCGAGGGTATAAGAATGAAGGAAAGCGATTTGTATGAGTGAGTTTTATATATGTAGCTCACGGAGCGGCTTATGTGAACTTGGCCGCCTTTGACAAAGGTGTCACCCACAAAAATCGCACGCTATTACACTTGCTTCCTACAATCCAAGTGCATTGTCCTCCACTCACGCGAAACTTATTAAGCAAGCTGCTTGCATTTTTGCCACAATGCAGCCACTCAAGAGCACGAGCAACCAAGTGTGACTTACAAAAGCACCACTTTCTAAAGGCCAGGTGATAGTAACGAATGTGGAATTATGTTAGAGGAAAACATTCGATGGCGCGCTTTTAATCGCAACGCAAGTAAACGGAGTAAAGTAAAAATGCTAACCGGCAGTGTGTCAGTGCATTACAAAAGTAAGATATCTCAGTGCTTTGCAAATTCCTCAAAAATAATTGAAATTAGCTCACGGTTGTGAAATTAAAAAATTAAATATTTTATAAATTTTTCTTATAAAAACTAAACTGTCATAAAAACAAATAAAAATTCAGCAATGAAATTCTCCCTAGCACTTCTGCTAAGCGTTTGCTTTGTATACAGAGGTAGTGTAATTTATAAATATATTGTGCAATACATTCATACTAGAGTACTTATTTACATTTGCAGAGGCGCCTGCTATTATTTTCAATCAAATGGATATAAAAAGTCTCTTAACCAGCGGAGCTTTGGATTTAAATGTGTTACGATGTTTTCTACACAATAAGAATATATGTCCAAGCCCGTATGTAATGTACCGTTTGTATTCTCCGTAAGTGTTGTTCTTAAAAATTTGTTTTACTAATAACTTCCAGCGAAATAAAATGACAGTAAATGTTAATATACAGATATCCCAGATATATATTTCATAAGTGAAAAGAATATTTAAAAGTCAATTAAATACAGTTAAAATTGTTATTATATGATGCATTTAAAATAAACAAAAAAATTGCGACTATAATAGTGTATCTAGTATACCTCTATTTTAACCGGTAAGTTTGTATGACAGATATGTATATGCTGTAACGGCCCGATCTGAATGATACTATTTCGAAGATTGTAGCATTGTCTTCGACAATAATCTATACTGAGTTTCAAGAATATAATTTGTCAAAAAAAGTTTTGAATTCAAGAACTTGATTTTGATCGGTCAATTGTATGGCAGCTACATTCTATAGTGATCCAAATGACCAGCTGCTTAGAGAGAAAAAGTGGTGTTCAAACTTTCAGATCGACGTCTCAAAAACTGAGGGACTAGTTCGAGTATATAAACGTCCTAATAAGGCAAACGTAAAAATTCGAAAGAAAATATTGATGAACACTGAACTGAGGTAGTGCATAACTGAGTTGTATTTTTAAAGGTATGGTTAACACAAATTATGCTTCCAAACAGTAATGTAGATCGTCATAGACAAATTTTGAAAACAAAATAACAAACATTAAGGGAAAAATAATTGACGGGCGATCTGTAGTTGCGAAAAAGAAGGGAAGGGGCGTGGTTGAATTTTTAAGTGTTAAAAACGGTTTGTCTTGATTTCCGGACAAAACTACGAATCCTATAGAAAAAAAATTGTATCACAATGTTGCGGGAAATAAAAGATTAAACATTTTGTATAGTCTTCTTTTTACATTTTTCGGTTTTTTCTTTTTATCTAGTACACAAATATTGTTTCTTTCACGAAATTTGGTGTAAACTTACCTTCTTATGTTCCTAACACTCCATATTTTTTTTACTTAAAATATTTGTTTCTTCTCCTTATGTCCTAAGGTGAAAAGTAAAAATTGGTTTTGAACATACTCTAACTTTTCAGAATGGATTTGAGTTCCATAGAGTTCCATTCAACAGAGAATTAAACAAAAAACCTATAAATTGACATAACTAAGCACTAAAGTAAGATAAACAAAGTAAGGAAGTTCTAAATATGGGTGCAATATTTTATACTCTGGCAACATGCACGAATTAAAGCCAGGGAAATACTTTAAGATGTTAAACGTCAACGAGAGGATCACAATCTTCTTCTTCTTAAATGACGTAGACACCTCTTACGCGGTTATAGCCGAGTTAACAACAGCCCGTCAATCGTTTCTTATTTTAGTAATTTGGCGCCTATTCGGAAACCAAGTGCAGCCAGGTCTTTCTCCACCTGATCTCTCCAATGGAGTGGAGGTCATCTTCTTCCTCTGCTTTCAAAGCTGGAGTATTTTCAACCATACAGACGGCATGGCCCATCCAGCGTAACCGCTGTATTTTAATTCGCTGAACTACTTCTATCAATGTCGTCATATAACTCATCTTCATCGTCGACTCATCAAATGTTTTCCTCGTCCATGCCTCTGCACCATATAGCAGGACCGGAATAATGAGTGGTTTATAAAGTTTGGTTTTTGTTCGTCGAGAGGTTACTTTACTTCTCAATTGCCTACTCAGTCCGAAATAGCACCTGTTGGCAAGAGTTATTCTGCTTTGGATTTCGAGGCTGACATTGTTGTTGGTATTAAAACTTATTCCAAGAGAGACCAAATTATGTTCGAAGTTATGACTGTCAACTGTAACGTGAGAGCCTAGGCGCGAGTGCAGCGGGTTGTGTGTTTGATGACAGGAGATATTTCGTGAGGCCCCGTTCGACACCCATTTACACTCTTATAGAAGATGGTACCTTCTCTGTTTAATTATCCAGCTTGAATTATTTTCTTCAAAGGTAGATTGAAGAAGTCACACGAAAGAAAGTTGCCTGATTTTAAACCTTGGTGTCGAACGGCTCGGAGAGGTCCCCCCCGATCCTGATGGAGCTTTTGGTATTTGCTCAACGTCACTTTGCACAGCCGTATTGGTATTGTTGAACTCCCGGTTGACCTTATATGTACTATGTCACTTTACTTTAAAATGTTTGGTCACAAACGAAGTAAGGTTACTTGTTTCCTTAATGTATGTTATTTTATCTATCGTTTCCGATGGGTTGCACCAACCATGAATTTCTTTCTTTTTTATCATTTTCAAAGCTTCTGCACTAGTATAATATTTCATATTCAAAGTGAAAATATATGAATTCAAGCAATGAACACACACTTTTACGGTCTCTTAGAGCTTATTGGAGTTTCAAATCCTTACCAGGAGACCGCAAAACAGAAAAGAAGAGCTCAGTTAAACATCGAAGAAGCGTATATGAAATAATGACTTTATTTTGGGAACCTAAATATCATCCACAGTTTAGTTTTAAGTTATGCTTAACACGTTTGCCATTGTTTATTTCAACCGGTTGCATTACTATACCCTAGGGTATATTAAGTGTGTCACGAAGTTTGGAACACCCAGAAGGAAGCGTTGGAGACCCTATAAAGTATATATATAAAATATCGGTATGTCAAGCTGAGTCGATTTAACAATGTCCGTCTGTCTGTCCGTCTGTATATATACGAACTAGTCCCTCAGTTTTTAAGATATCGTTTCGAAATTTTGCGAGCGTCAACTTCTCTTCAAGAAGCTGCTCATTTGTGGGAACGGCCGATATCGGACCACTATAACATATAGCTGCCATACAAACTGAACGATCGGAATCAAGTTCTTGTATGGACAACTTTCACATTTGACAAGATATATTCACGAAATTTGGTATATATTATTTTCTAAGGCAACAATGTAATCTCCGAAGAAATTGTTCAGATCGGTCGACTATAGCATATAGCTTCCATACAAACTGAACAAATAGTTACTAACAGAAATGCACCTGTGAAGGATATTTAGCTTCGGTGCAACCGAAGTTAACGTTTTTTCTGGTTTTACTTAAAACCAAAATAATGCCGATGACTTGATAGTCCAACATAAAACGAAGTTAATTATTTATAAGTATACGTTATACTATAGTGTTAAGATAGTGTTAGTATGCAACGAGAAGAATACAGTTGCTTTGACCATTTATGGCGCAACGAGCAGAAATGCTGTATTAAAAGCGACATTGTCTTCAAAAAGGATCGTCACTGTGTCTGTCCAATATGAATGAGGCCATAGAATTACCGGTTTCACCACTGTTTACAATGTTAACAGGTTTGAATCAAATGATATACACAAATATATGGAATATGCTTCGTGGACAAACTGGTGAAGAGCTTCAACTTGCTGGTTCGAGGAGGTCGCAAAGAACCGTTTCGGGTCGAAGAAAATTGGCGAGCCAGTTACTCTGTGCTACTTTATCCAAGTATGGTTTTTACTATTTTTAGCTGGCCTGTTGTCATTGAATTACGTTGGCTGTGCTGATTACAGCATTTCAAGCGCATAAAAGTATTCAAACATATGTATAATCAAAACACAAATACTGTTGCGTAAGTTTATGAGTGCAAATGCTTCATTCTCTTACAAGTGTAAATAAACTTATGTTTTATATTACATATTGTATATCTGATTGCGAATAAAAAGTTGCTGTCTGGTCAGAATCTAATTCCAATATTGGGTCGACTTTAGTATACCGTCCCAGGATTTCGGGAATAAAATGGGTATGGTCGGATAGAGAAGATTCTCCAGATCACGAATATACATGGTTATAGCCGCAGGAGGCTTATAGTTTCCGAGATATTCGCGTTTAAAGTTGAAAATTTGCAATATTTTATTTACATATTTTCGATATATAAAATTAATTTTGCACTTATATTTTTCAATTTTATATACACTAACACATCACTTATTCATTTGCACACATTTATTTTATATACATTACAAACGGTCAAATAATCAGTGTTACCTTATCGACATCATTTGTAAGAATAAATTTGTCGAATAATCAGTGTTACCATACTAACCTAACCTAAATAACATACCCTCTATGACATTGCTACTTCTTCGCGTAGAACTCCTTTTTGCGAACTCCATATATCCTTGATCAGGATAATCTCCTCTATCCGACCATATCCTTAAAATCCTGGGACGGTATACTAAATCCTTCCCCCAATATTATTTGCTTACAGGCTACTGAGCAGTTATAGAGAACATCGCTGGCGAATTCCATTCATACATACATGTAGTGCCTTTCAATTTCGATCCAAGAAAAAAATTTCCATTATGCGTTAAATTTCTAAATTTAAAGGATTTTACAGGAATACCACAGTTCAATTTACAACTAACAATTAATCTGCCGCACATTAAATCAACCGAGAAATGTTGATAAGGAGTAATCGAATTGCTAGAGTGAAGTCACTATTACCTTAACCCTTTAACAGCACCCTTAACAGCAGATTTGATATCTAATAATACCTATGTATGTATTTACTTTAAATGAGTTTTGGACACTTTATTCAAAACAAAAGTTGCAGAGCCATAAGCCATTAATGACTGCTTGAATTAACGTACTTCATGAGTATAAAAGTAAAAGGAGATTTGTACGCGTCACAAATGAGTAAAAGAGTGGCTAATTATTAAATTTGTTTCACTTTTCGTTTACTATATTCGTACTTCCAACATTCATTGAAATTCAACGCATTAAAGACAGTTCATTTGCAGTAGTTACAAATAGAGCTAGGTTTTTATGAGGCAAGTGCTTACTCAATTGAAAAGTAAAATAGAAGTCTTACAGTTGAAATTTTTCAATAACGCTCTCTTACGGATATGTATGTATATCTGTATGTACATGTGTATGTACCTACATATAGGAATGTATATCAAGAAAAGACGTTATCTATGTAATATGTAACTATGTACATACATATGTAAATGTATGTATATCCAATCTGAACAATTTATTCGGAGATTGTACCGTTCCCTTGGACAATAATATTTGCCAAATTTGTCAAATAACAAGTTACGATTGTAAAGTTGCCTTGCAGCAAATTTCGTGGAATCGTCAAGTAAAAAGATTTTCATAAAAGGTCATGTATTTGATCGTTCAGTTCGTATTACAGTTATATGCTATAGTGGTCCGATAAAAGAGGTTCCGATATGAGCTTCTTTAGGAGGAAGGCCGTATGCAAAAATTAAATTGACTGTTTCTACCAAAACCAGAAGGGCATGGCTTCATCGACTCAGCTCGTCTAGCTGATATATGTACATATATATAATGCATATATATTTTATAAGGTCTCCGACGTTTCCTTATGGGTCTGGCAAACTTTATTTACCATGTTCAGGAAATAAATTTTTTTTGCAAGTATTGAACATTATTATTCGAGTAAACCAAGTGGATTACAATCAAATTTGGTATCTTATTAACTTATGTACATATATTATATTAAGGATCATAGATTCACTTAGTTTCATTACAATAATTTACTTTTTCGATATACATATTTATATTATAATCAAGGTAAATAACCCAAATTACATATACATATGAGCTCAACCAAACGAGGTAATTTTATTGGAGGGGTATAAGAGGAAATCATTAACCAAAGGTACGAAAGCCATATTAAGGATATGTCATTTTAACCCAGGTTCAGTCATATTTTTCATAAAGACTGCTAGACCAACGAAAATCCTTACATGTAGTAATTGGATGCTGGGGCAGTTAATGCAACGATTTCATGCATTTTCAGTATTAAACTACAGTTTATCCAATATCATACGTTATCTTATGATATGGTCAATATGGTGATATACGGTATAAAACCAACCGCAAGTTTGAAATTTATAATTTGTCTCCGAGTAATCACCAAAGTAAATTAGAAATAGATGTCTACATCGGCGGTCTTCAATATAGCTAACTTTCTTTCCAGCAAACAGTCTCTGAAGTCTCGGATACAACACAAATATACTCACAAACGATTTGTTCATTTGATAACTTTAGATTATTCTCTATCTTAACGGATATAGTCACCAGTTCTAGGTTTCAATTCAATTGCTTCATTATTTCATTAATTGGAAAAACTCCATCGCGTAATCGCACATGATTTCATCTGACTTAAATTCACACAAATAATTATGTACATTGCGTATAACAGTTTAATGGAAAAGTCCCATTTTTTTGCAAAATTCAACACAGTTCCCTAAAAGAGTAATACACTGATTAGCGACCAGCGACCCTCCAATTTTTCGATACCATTTTTGTAGTACGATTTGCCCCCTGATTCAAAATATGCTTCAGTTTCGGCGAAAATTACTTTACAGCGAATATTATTTTGAGATCTGAGAACATGAAACAGTCGCTGGGGCCCTGGATTTTTTTGATGTTTTTGCCGGTAACAACCTCCTTTTTTTAATGGTTATTATTGCTGGGGCCGTGTCCAAAAACTCGTCATCAAGCCAAATTGTTGCTTCAACTACATTTTTTCTTTCTAAAAGCAACATTTTATAAACACACTAAATTCCTTTTTATGCATTTTTTCACAATAGCAAAAGGTAAATTGGTTTTCGTTAATAAAGCTACATATGTTCTTTGCTACAGGTATAAGTTAATAAAGTTATTACGGATTTCTATTAACAAACATAATCTAAACAAACATAAAGTTTGAAAACAAGAAAGGGCGAAGACTTTTAAAGAAAACATGAATTTCTAAAAATTATAAAAATGTTGAATATCTGAAGTGTTTAAAAACAATAAATAGAGATATTCGACGCATTTATAGAAACATTGACTTTAATTTATAATTTTAATTTTGAACTTGTATTATAAAAAAAATAAGAAAAAAGCATAATTAAAAAGGTTAAGTAACCTTCAATTTCTACAACATTTTCTTTTTGTTACCTTGAAAATGGTAAACCAACTTCTTCGCCGCTTTTGACAAACGAGATCATTAGACTACAAAAACTGGGTTAATAAAGTTCATCACAACAGGTATTTATATAAACAACATTTCAGGAACGAAATTACAAATCCAACTGCAACAACCAACAACAAGAAAAACGTAAAAACGTGGTCCGAGTCAGCTGGCACGACCTATCTTATGGGCGCGCAATGTAACTGAACAGTGAAAAACGCTACTCCCTTCTCTCTTTGACGTAGGATACTGTGAGAATTCACGGTATTTAGATTTTTGTCGCAGAAACGTGTCAGCTGATTGCTCTCTCACAACGCAGGGTTGCCAATATCGATATACTGCAGTAATTATCAACTTTTATAATTCAATCTGTTAAATATGTTTGAAAATTTCTTAAAATAACTCAAAATCAGAGTCGAATGCTATTATTCATAAATATGTAAACTATTTTTAATAGTTTGTTTTCAGTTTTGATATTTTATATTGTAAAAAATTGTAATTGAAAACAAAGATGTGCTCAAAACTATGTATATACTTATGCGCATTGAGCAATGGCAACAATGTTCAAATGAAAATAACCAAGGATGGCTGATTTCTGCGTTTTTACCACGTTTTTCACTGTTCACACATTTTGTTGTGCTATAACACTATAGAACACTCACTCAACAAACGAATCTAGATTGTCCTCACTGCCGTTTCAGATTTATAAAACAGATGTTCTTGGCATTAAAAACTTCGCATCGTTTCATATTTACTTTGTTTCTGGAAATCTATTGCCAAATGCAATGATTTTAATCAATTGCTTGCTTGTTAACATTTTTTTGATTGTTTAGGGTTTTTCCTGTTTGTAATGTATAAATTAGCTGTGATAATTTTAGCGATTTACCTACTGACAAATAGATGACAAAGTCAGAGTGCCACATGAAGACTTCGAGTTGATTAACTTCAAATCTCCTCGGTGACGAACTTAACAGGTGTAATTTTTGTTTGGCGAAATCTTACTAAATCTAACAGATTAGTGGGATAATCTACTCAATAGCCACAACCCCGTGATTAAGTGTCGGTCGGAACATGAGGGGTATTCGCTTGCTCTTGCAAAATTGCTGATTGCAAAAATACTATACCGAAATATACAAAGGCACGAGAGCACCCATTGCAGAATCTAGTGATATATGAACGGCTGATTCGGCCAATTTATTGTGAATGACTATTATGAAAACTTTTGTCTATTGTAAATGACTCTTTTAACGAATATTGTGATTAAATAAATATCAAAACGAAACAAATTGCAAAAGATTAACGAATCTATTTTTTATAAATGCCACAAATTTCTGAGAAACAAAAACTTGTTAATTTTATAATTGAAGAAGCTGCTTCTAATATATTACTACATCTGGATGGTAATTGTTTATTTCACTTTTTTAAACTTTAAAAAATCAAAAATTTTAACTTTTTAGACGACGATAGGTATTGGAAAACTATGATTGAATTGGATGAAAGTCTTACAATGATCTTATCGAACCATTGCGGAAATTATCAAAATGTGCCTAAGTGTTTGGAATGGAGGACTAATGTTCTTGACTATTTAGACGAAGGACGTTACCAACAAATGCCCCGAGTCTCAAGAGATCAATTTACGTTGCTATTGTCCTTGATCAAAGACAGTACACAATTTAACAATGCTCAATCCATTAGGCAATTTTCAGTAGAACTACAGTTAGCTATAACCTTATATCGTTTGCGTTCATCGGGTGAAAGTGCGGCGATTCGGAAAGTAGCTACACTGTTTGGTGTAAGAGATGGTGAAACGCTTTACAAGATTAAAAGGAGAGTATTTTCGTCAACTTTGGAGTTAAAATCTAGATATATCACTTGGCCTGATACCAATGAAAGACAAGATATCGTTAAAACAATGTACAATGAGCTGCCACATTGCATAGGGTATATTGATGGTACTGAATTGAAACTTGCAGAAGCACCAGTTGTTAACCATCCATAAAGGCACAAATTGTATGCGACTAACAGTTAAGGATTCGACATGTAGTAGCGGGACACTTTGGTAATGTACACGATGCTCGCATGTTTCGTACTAGTGCTTTCTCCACTCAGGCAGGCTCACTTTTTTCTTCTTCTCAATGGCTAGCAGGAGATTCTGGTTATGCATTGCTGACCACTCTTATCACGCCATTTCGAACAAATTCACAACAAATGGACTATTCAAAGCGTAAAGCATTCAACTTGCGTCTTAACAAATATCGCGTGAGGATTGAACACTGCTTCGGGATTCTAAAAGAACGCTTTGGCAGTCCTAAAGAATTAAGAATACGTATTCAGGACGAACAAAGTCATATTCTATGTTCCAACTGGTATATATATACATATATATTTGCTGTTTATTGCATAACATCTTCCGAGCTACAACTAACGATATTGCTTACATAGACAATATAGTTGTCGACAACGACGAAGAATGAATTTCTTTCACATGAAAATGGCCGGCGAATAACTGAGGCAGAAGCCAAGCGCAAATTCTTTGTACACAATAATGTTTGGTGATCAGTAAAACGCTAATTAGTAATATACATATGTATGTATGTTATACATAGTGGTATTAGGTATACCAGCTCTATTTTTGGTATAACTATTTATATATGTAAGTTCATAATTACGAAACCTAAAAAATAATCTAATTGCCATAAATAATCATAAATAAATACAAATGTAATTTAGTATATTTAGTTGTTTTTATTTTCATATTAAGGGTAATCAGAATCCGATGCATCGTTGCATATGCAAAAGTGTAAACGTAGCATTTTCCAATAGATCGTAAGCGACTGTTTTTTTATATCTGAATGCAACCCTGTTCATTGGAAAATTGACAGCTGATTTCTAGTGGTCAAATGTGAAATAAAATATTTGGTAAATATTCTCAGTAGCAATCCTGCCAAGGAAAAGCGAAAGAGAAAAAATTCTTAATTATTTGGTAGAGAATACGGCAAATGATATTCTTAATATAATAGGTAAAAGTTGGTGACTAAATATCTTTTTATATTCATGGTTCCCTTTTTTATACAGAAGTGGACGAAGATGGTGAGGCGGTCGATAAAATTTTAGATGAATTGGATATGAATGTTGAAGTAGTGCTTTCATGCCGGCGTGGAGTTGAGCATAAAGTCCCAAGGTCACCAGTATGGCGAAATGAAATCTTGAATAAATTCGACGAAAACCGGTTCCGCCAAATGCTTCGAGTAAGCAAGGAACAATTTAATAATAAATTTCACCTAATTAAGAACGATCCGGAATTCAATAAAACGCATTCCTCGAAACAGATTCCTGTGGATTTGCAGTTAGCAATTGTACTTTAAAAAAATTGTACTGAAAAAAATTTCAACATTATTTGGTGTAGGAGATGGTGGAACTCTATCCATAATTACGAAAAGAGTTTTCAGTGCTATACTAATGTTAAGAGATTCCTTCCTTTTTTGGCCAAATGAAACAGAGCGATCAAAAATTGTACATGCTACGTGTTCCGAAATGCCATTTTGAGTTGGCTATATTGATGGTACGGAGATAAAGCTAGAAAAATCGCCAGTTATCGATTCTATATCATTCTTTTCTCGTAAGCACATATACTCTATCAAAGCCCAAATAGTTCGCGAGTATAAACTCAAAATACGACACGTAATGGTGGGACATGTTGGCAGTTGGCATAATGCGAAAGTATACCGCAGCAGCACACTTTTCTTGCAAAAGGACAAATTTTTTTCGTCACAGCAGTGGTTAGCTAGTGACTCAGCCTATCCTTTGTCCGAAACTATGATAACTCCATTCCGAAGTAAAGCTCGACTGCTAGACATAAATTCTCGAATTAATTTCAATTTGCGTCACAGTAAATTTCGAGTTCGAGTCGAGCATTGCTTCGGCCTATTGAAGGAGCGGTTTTGCAGTCTTAAGGAGTTCAGAGCACGCCTTATAAATAACGAAAGCCACAATTTATGTTGTGATTGGTTTGATGTGTGTTGTATATTGCACAACATACTACGAGAGTATATTGCACAACAAACTACGAATATACAAATCTCGATGAGGACACCACGTACACTGATAACAACGGTGAGGAAAGCGAAGATGTACAACCAAACAGAAAAGGGGAAACTAAAAGGCTAGCAATACATTAATTAATGTTTAAATAAACCCTAAAAAAGTTAAATTTTGGATTACTTCATGTATTTCATTTTTATTTCATGCATAGCTATTCGTTCGTCTTTTCCCATTTCTAGCCTTTTTATTTTTTCATCTTGCTCCAATTTAATTTTCTTAAGTTGTAGCTCTTCTTTTTTCAATTCAATTTCTGCTTTTAATAGTTCTAGCTGCTTCTCCAACTTTTCTTTTTCAAATTGAAGCTTTTCTTTTTCCAACTCCATTCTGTTTTGCTGGTAAACTATCAAACAAGCCGCTGATGTTTTGGGAGTCTGCATTTTCATTTTTTTAGCCATGGATTTAACTGATTGTGGAAAATCAGCCCCAAGTGGGAGTGGTTGCTGCGAAGCTGTTGGCGGTGGAACTGCTGGTGGCGAGGCTATTGGCAGTGAATGTACTGGTGGGAAAATTGTTGACGGCTGTGGCGCGATAAGCAACAAGTCATTGCCCGTGTCGACAGCGCAGAAATTATTTTGCGCATGCGATTTAGCTCCGAACATTTTGTTTAGGCGATTGTAATGGGGGAACATTTTCTCAATTTTTTCTCTAAAAGATTTAATCACTTAAGTTCCCAAAGCATTTTCAATTCTTATTATTTACCTTCAAAACTGCCAACGCCCACATCCATGTTATTAATTCCAGCGCCAGTTGGGGTGCGATAATCATTCGCTTTTTTAAATGTACTTTTTAGGTGGTGTATCTTCCACCGCAGCAAGTCCCACGTGGCTTCGATTCCCTTAACCACAATGCATTTTTAGTAAAAAAAATTAATAAAAGTAAATAAATAAGCATTTATACATTTCAGACTTCTTAAAATGTTTACCTCAATTTCATCTGCTTCCTCCAAAAAATCCAGAAGCTTGTTGATTTCATCCTTTGTCCATTTTTTGTTCGGTCGCTCCCTTTTCACTTTTTTATCGCTCATATTGCTGTAAATACATAGTTTTATTAAGTTTTAAATTGTTAATTCTTTCAAATTTCTTTTCTTACCAAAAATTTTACCTGATGCGCCAAAAATCGAAAGAAATAAATATGTATGCAAAACAAATCAGCTGTTTGAAATGCAATACTAATTTGCACATATACAATAGGGGTTGAGTGTAGCATTTGCATAACAGTGTTTGTCATTTGCGAAACACATGTAATTTGTTTTTGTTTAAGAACATGGTGCAAAAATACTTTGCACTTGCACCGAAATTTGCAATTGCAAAACCATTTGCACCGGATTATGATTACCCCTATTTTTTTCAATTTCGTACATAGCCACTCTTTCTTTCATTTCTAATTGTAACATCTTGCCTTTTTCATCAGTTTCAATTTTTTGCAATACTATGACTAATTTTTTGACTCAATATCTTACTTTCTTTCCTGAATTTTTTTTCCTCCTCGAATTTATATTTATCAAATTCCAGTTTCTTCGCTTCCATAGCAATTTTTTCTGCTTGGATAGCCGCCAATTGTCCAACGGATGATTTCGAAGGGCGAACTGACATTGGTATGTTGATACTGGGGTGGAGACTGTTGCGATCGAAGGTGCGGCATTTGATGGCGCAGCAGGTATACATTCTTCTTCCAAGAATTCTACTTCGAATTCTGGTGCAGAACTAACTGGACATAACTGTAGCGAAGGAATGTTACTTTCAACCAGTAACGGTTGCATGGCCGGCAACCGCTTTCCAAATATTTCCTTCAGCTAGTCGTAATATAGACACATTTTAGCAATTTTTGCTCAAATTAGTAAAAAATGTTTTATTTAACCTTCGATAGTTCTGCAGTCAGCTTCGTTTTGTGGTCCTGCACCCGTTGACGCGAGCCAGTCATTGGCTTTATGGTACTGCGCCTTCAAATGTCGGACTTTCCACCGCACCAGACCCCATGAGACATCCGTTTATAAAACAATTGCTCAGTTGGAGCCTGAAATAATAGAAAACCGCATTAAATCAAAAATTAAAAAAAAACGTATAAACTTACCTCAAATTCCGCCTCTTCCATTAAAAACTCTATAATAGAGTGCACCTCACTCTCCCTATACTTTTTGTTCCGCTGCTGCCTTTTCCTCTTCGCTGGGGGCGCAACTTTGATATTCATATTTAAGGAAAACTGTAAAAATTCTTTAGAATTTAAATAGAAATTATAAAAACTATTTAAAACTTAGCTTCCTCAACAATTTAACGACATAATATGTCTTTATGTAAAATGACAGCTAAAACAGGGTTGCAATTATATTTTTGGGTGGTATTCCTCGCAAATATTCATGGGTTTTGGTCTGACATATTTTACTGCCATTGGAAATAATTTTCGCGTGTGTTTGTTGTTGTGCCGGTGCACCAAGAGGAAATATATGCAATTCTTGCACTGTGCAAGGGTTCTGCAAGAGCAAGCGAATACCCCTACGGTATTAGTAGTATATCACCGTACGAAGGAAATTAAAATACTTTACTATGGTTTGTTGCGAAAATTGATTCCATAATACCTATTTTAGAATATTTTCCCGTTGATTTTCAATATTAATATAAGTGACAAAATTGATAGCAATTAATGTTGACGTTGACACTTGAACCATTTAACAAGTAAAGAAGGGCTAAGTTTAATTTGCTAATGGGATTGACACTTGAACATTATTTAAAAAGTACAGACGAGGTAAGTTCAGGGGGTTACCGAACATTTTATACAGAGCAAGGAAAATATTTTCAGACAATGGGTAATACTTCCAACATTCATTATTCCTCGAAATCGTGAAACATTATAGATCATACACTCCCGTAGTTTTGTTGATATGTTTAACTATTAAAACTTGATTTTACTTACTAAAATTACATTATAATCATACTGAGATGTAATACTAACTAACCAAAGAGGCTAAATTTAATATTAGGTTGTCAAAAAAAGTCTTGCGGTATTTTCACTAGTTGGCGCTGAAAGCGCGTAGTTCTAGTTTTATTCGTCGCATCGGGTCATGCTATACCTTTATGGAAAGCTCGTTTCACGCGCTAACAAGTGTTTGATTGATTGTCGTTTCTTTTAAGTCGTTGGTGAGTTATAGCGTCGCAAACATGGAGCAAAATAAAGAGAAAATACGGCATATTTTACAGTACTACTACGATAAAGGCAAAAATGCATCTCAGGCCGCCAATAAAATTTGTGCAGTTTATGGACCCGATACAGTTTCCATTTCCACCGCACAACGATGGTTTCAACGTTTTCGTTCTGGTGTAGAGTGTAGATGCGCCACGCCCCGGAAGGCCTGTCGTCGAAAATTGCGATAAAATCGCTGAATTGGTCGAAAGAGACCGGCATAGTAGCAGTCGTAGCATCGGTCAAGAGCTGGGCATGAGTCATCAAACCGTTATAAACTATTTCAATAAATTCAATAAATCATTCAATAAAAATACCGCAAGACTTTTTTGACAACCTAATACATATGTTGAGTTGACGTGGAGAGTCAGTCATTGGTTAAAGTCAGTTTGAAAGTCGAAAATCACTACGCAGGGTATATTGGGGGCATGTTGTATTAACCTTTGGCATTACTCAGATATATGTAGTAGAGAGCTGCAACGAGTAAGATTAAATCAGAACAAACACTCGTGCCAAAAACACAATCAAATTAATTCAGTGAGTACCCGCCAGCGTCAACCGATTTGATGCAACACGAACAATCTGTTCTTCGGCAATCACGTTCGAGTAAACGATATGGCTGGCTTCGGTTCCAGTATCATGTCAGCTCATAGCGTTGCGACGATTGTTTTTATCGATGTGAAACTGCGGGTAAACTAAGAGTAAATTTACGAATACAGCAAACAACAACAATTTTCTGCTGGATTGATTTGAATCATGTGTGAGAAAAATGTATCAGCTTAGAATATCTCCGCATGTTGAAAATTTTCGATGCGTAAACAATGGAAATTCCATCGAGTACGTACGTATATACATATATACTCATTTAATTTATATTTAAGTTATCAGACTGTCACTCCGAATTCCACTTGTCCCGATTCTTCCTAATCATTAATATAGTGGACCATACAAAAATAACTTTAGCAGAGAACACTATTATACCAACACCAATAATGAACGACTTCAACAACAACAAGCACAGCATAGTAATAATAACTTATACCGGACCGCTTCAGTACAGTCGAGGTTTTCATCTAATCGTATTAATGGCTGAAAACCCGTCCACAAAATCAATAGCTCTTAGCTTCAAATAGTAATGCTTCTCCGAATAATGGAAATTCTAGTACGTCATCAATCATTTTTCAATTAGCAGCCGAAGAATAATTGTAAATACGCTTATAAGGAAACTAAGAGTCATTTGGAATAGATACCGGAGCGGAACTTAGTGTAATAAAACCGAGGTTATGTAGACATCATCATGTAGTAAAACCAAGAAATACGTTTGTTTAAAGTTTTGGCATGATGTATTATAACAAACAAGGAAGGAAAGGCTAAGTTATACAAGGTGCGTTCCAAAGTTAACAGGAGTTTTTGACCCCTGGTGACTCCATCTATATGTCGACTGGTGCATTTAATCTATTGGAAGTGAAGTTATTGCGTTTTAAGTGTCAGTATGTTTGTGTTTTCGGTGCGAAAATAAGCTTCGAACAAAGATCCAACATTAAATTTTCTATTAAAATTGGTAAAACTTTTACCAAAACGTTTCAATTAATGAAACAAGTTTAAGGCGATGATTGCCTATCCCTTAGCAGAGTGCACGAGTGGTTTCAACGTTTTCAAAGTGGTCGTGAGGCCATAAATGACGATCAACATGTGAGCCAATCAAAATCCGTGATCACCGGAAGTTCCACCGAAACTGTGCGTGAATTCATGAAAAATCAACCGAAATCATCATTAAAATTCATGGAAATGGAATTGAACACCTCCAAAACAGCGATTTATTGCATTCTGACCGAACATTTGGGCTTACGAAAGGTGTTTGAACGGTTTGTTCCGTGTTCACCTGATATACAGGGCCGGATTTAAATTTTTGCCGCCCTTGAGCACTGGAAAAAATGCCGCCCCGTCAGTGAAATTTCACTCAAAATTATTTAGATTTGCTATTATGTTTTTGAAAATTAATATATTTAACGTATTGCAAATAATTTATTATATACGTATATAATACTTCAGTATAATTTAAAAAATATAGGTTCTTGTTCTTAAAACTATAAATTTTGCACTGAGCTTAACTAATAATTGTATTACAATAATTTTTTTCATAGGCAAACACGCCTGACTTTTTCAATTGCAAACTGGTCGATTAAATCTTCACAATCTAAACGTTGAAGTACGAGTACTTCTGATTCGATGCATAGAATAGCTAGACTATTGAGTCTATTTGCACTCATTGTAGAACGTAAGTAGTTTTTAACTCTTTCCAAACAAGAAAACGATCGTTCTGCGCTACAGTTTGTTATAGCTAATACTATGTTCGGCCCGACATTTAGGCAATTCACAAGCTTTGTTGTATGTCTTATGTCGTATTTTAATTAGGCAATTCACAAGCTTTGTTGTATGTCTTATGTCATATTTTAATATTCTTAAAAAATACGACACTTGTGAGCACCCTTAACTGTTGTATGTCATATTTTGTCATATTTCCACTTATGTACCGGGTTGAAACGGCGGCGTTTTGGTTTACACTGCAATAAAATCATTTTCAACCACATAAACATCAAAATATTTTTATATTTCACTTATATTCAACTTAATTTACCTGAATATCGTGGTTTCCTTCCATATTAATAACGAAATTTATTAATTTCAAACACTTAAACGCCAATAATAAGAAAGTAAACAAATACAGCTGACAGAATAGCGAACTCAAGAAACATACCACGCCCTGTTGTATTTGTAAACAAATACAGCTGAACTCAAGAAACATACCACGCAGTGTTGTATCAGTCATATTTTAATTTTGCATGTGAAACAACAACAGTGTTGGTATGACAGTCATAAAAAAATATGACAATATTACGATATGACACACTATGACACCTTGTGAATACCCTAATTGAAAACATTTTGAAAACACATTTCTATGTTGTGGAATCTAAGTCGTTCGGACCGACAATGTGTGTTTTCGATGAGTTTTCACTGACAACTATCAAAAGCGGTATTCTCTTGCTCTTGCAAGATTGCACGATAACACAAAATGCAAAAATCCTATACCGAAATATGCAAGGCCATTGCAAAATCTAGTGATCTACTATATGACGGCACGAAAATAAACATGGGTTTTGGTCTGAAATATTTTACAGCCATTGCAAATATTTTCAGCGTGTGTTTGTTGTTGTGCCGTTGCACCAAAGGGTTTCGTGCGAAACCAGTTTTTCCCACGAAAACATGTTTTCGTTGTCGGTCCGAACATAGTATAAAGTAATAAATATTCGATATGCAATTTCTACGTTCGGAAACTCTTTATAAAAGTCGTTTGCACGCAAAAGTTTCAGAAAATCGGAAGTTGAATTTTGTTCCATATTTTTTTCAGTGCAATAAGCATGGAAGTGCACAAATTCGTCCTCCAATGAGAACTCAAGATCTGAAGAATAAACATTTTGTAAACGTTTAGTTTGGCTACGAATCTCTCTAATATCCAAATTGCCAAATTCAATAATAACTGAGAACTTGTAATGAATCTTTTAATATGCAACACATCTTTTTCGCAATTCAGAATCTAGATTGTCAAGAATGAGATTAAAAGTGTTGACTCTAAAGTGGTCTCGACCTGACAGTTGTATATCTCCATCCCGTGATTCATCAGCATGTAATTTTCTCTTTCTTTTTCTAGTTTTTTCATAGATTTCGAATTCATTTCTCGTATCAGCAAAAAATTTGATCAAACCACGATAATCGTCGATCACGTCAGCAATGCTACGATCAACTTTCTGCAATCTTTGACTAACAGCATTGAATTGAGAGAGTAAAAAATGCCAAAGTATCTGCATAAATGCTATTTCAAGTCGCTCTAAATGAATTCGTAAACCTTTAGCTTCTTCTATTGTAATTGCATTTTCTTCCATATTTTCTTCAATAATAATCAAAGTCTCGATTATTTCGTCGAAATGTTGATTATGTACATGAACAGCTTCATAACGAGCTGACTATCTGGTTGAAGATAAAGATTGTAACGCAATTTTTTTTCCAGTATGAAATTGTGAAACTTCCTAACGGTGCGTCGATGCAGTAAAGAAGTTATATAAAGTTTGTACAGTATTAAAGAAAGAAGCAGCTTCTGGCGCGCATTCTACTGCGTGAACTCTAACTAAATTCATAGAATGAGCAGCACAAGATCATTAATTTCATGAATTCTTGCCTGTAACCCGGAATAAATTCCTGATACAATATACGTTCTCTGCTATTACTTTTATAAAATAATTTCGATGTTTCACATCTGCCAGCTGTGAACTGACAGCTCACTTTTTTTTTTCTACTTTCCAAATTTTGCCGCCCTAGAAAATTTGCCGCCTGGGCACCAGCCCCGACTGCCCCTAGTGTAAATCCACCTCTTCTGATATAGCACCATGCGACTTTTTCAATTACGAAAAAATGCATTTGCTCATGAAAGGCAAGCGTTATGCAACCGTAGTGGCCATTCAAAAGGCTTGTACCGGCATACTGGCGGCCATACCGGCCAAAGAGCTAACAGACTCGTTCGACATGCTTTTGGACCGTGCAAAAAGCTGCATTGAAGCAGAAGGAGATTTATTTTAATAAAATAAATTGATTTTGCCCAAAAACCCATTTGTTCTGTTTTTTTCTCAAAGTCCTGTTTACTTTGGAACGCACCTTGTACTCTTCCAATTTGCAAGGATCACAGCCAACGAAAACGTGAATAGATTACAATCAAAGTTAAATTTATACTCAACAATCTTCAGTTGCTATTTTAGCTAATACCACACACGATTAATATGCCACAATGTATTTAATTGCTACCTGGTAAGCTTTTTCATTAAGATACCTTACATACCATTACCGATCTAAGTGGAAGCCGAATGTTCGAAAATTCTATTATAAGTTATATAGAAGCTAGGCTAAATTGTCTGCCGATTTTATAAAATTTAGGCCCAATGATATACCCGTATTAGTCAAAAATTCTCTCTCTTTACGAGGTGTAAAGTTACATAGTTTTATTCCGTTATATTAATTGTTTACCGAATGAGAAAGAATCAATAACACTAATAATTAAGTTAAAAACCTAATTATTTATTTTTCACTTATTTATTTCTCATGTTAATTACTCCACATCTACATTACATCTGCCGTAACTAAGTAAAACGTAATCAAATACTTACATACATACTTATATGTGTGTACTAGGGTGGGTCGATTCCGGACTTTTTTCGATTCGGGATTTCTAATAGTGCGGAAAAGTTGCCTTAGTACTTCCTGATTCCAAAGCAACTTTTCGTTTTGAGATCGGATTGCTTCTTCAACCCCAACTCCGGCCTTGAAATTTCGGAAATTCTCCTAAAATCGTGAAATTGTCTACCTAGCGCCTGAAATACACATCTCATGGCAAAATGTATAAAACAAAAGTTATTTGTCACGTCATTTGCTACCGAAATGGTATATGCGATCATGGCCGTAGGACGAACCGTTCCCAAGATACGAGCGAAAATGCGGCGCACCGCAGCGCATGGTGAAAATCGGCTTGCGGCCACACTTCTTGACGTTGATTTCACCGATTGCTATCACTCACATTTATTCACCTACGCCAAAGGACACGTTCGGATAGGTCTCCACACAAATATTTTTTCATCGAGTTCCTTCACTCTTGTCGGTGATTTCGCCGAGTGCTATCACTTATATTCTCTCAACAGAACACAGAACTCAAAACGTCTGTATCTAAATTTAAATTTAGACAGAAATGTCCTGTGTTTAACATATGTTCGTAACAATCTCTGAGTCCCAGTTACCTACTTACCAGGATGTTCTTTTGTGTTATCAGTTTGAAAGATTTCGTATAGGGCGACTCCGAGGCGACAACTATGAACCTAGTAGTAAAGAGGTTACAGAAATAGTTGCAAAAAAGGTTGAAAATACTTTCAAAAAGTCATCTATTCCGATAGTTTCACACACCAGAGTTGTACAAATGCTCACCACATACCATAAGAAATTTCTGACTCTTAAACAAATGTTTTTAAGGAACCCAATAGGTTTGGGTTCTAAAAGAGACGACTTTGTCTTTTCTGCCGATCGCTGCTTGTAAATGCATTTATTTTTCTTCTTGTACTTGTCCAAAGGAAAGGAAAGTTCCTATCAATGAACAACCATTTCTCTTGGACCAGAGAACCAGAAGAATTGGGTGCATTGGAAGTGTTGATCTACCTGAAACAAAAAAGATTACAAAGAAAAATGAACGTAAAGAAAAGCTTTCAAAACGTCATTCAACATCAACACTTACCAGAAAAGTATCAGCTAGAACACGTGACCATTCAGATCAGCCAGACTCTCATACAGACGACAACAATGTAGGTGCGTCGCACATGGATTCTTCCAAAAACGGTGCTGATGATGAATTTTCTCTTCCATCCTCTAAAACCAAACAAAACACACTAGTATTAGAACACACTGCTTTAGCTGCCCAAAGATTTGGAGTAAGTGATAGAGCAGCGGTCTTGATTGCTTCATCTGCTTTTCTGGATGCCAAAAAAGCAGGTTTGATAACAGAAGATCAGGCTAGCTTTGTCACTGACAAATGCAAGATTAGTCGGGCAAAAAAAAGTGTTGGAGTTAAGCTCCAAAACACCGAAAGTATTGACTCTGTATATGGGCTGTATTTTGACGGCCGCAAAGACAATACAATTACACAAGTCAGCGAAGGTGAAAAGTACTACCGCGACACTGTCAAAGAGGAACATATTTCTCTTATAGCGGAACCTGGTTGTTATTACTTTGGCCACGTCACCTCTCCTTCCGGGTCAGCTGAGGATGAGACGCAAGCTATATGGCAACATTTACAAGACAATTCAGTTGATGTGGAACATATAGAAGTTGTCGGTGCTGATGGCACCAATAAAGCTAAAACAAAAGAATTCTTCCCAATTTAAGTTTTTAACACTACTGGCAATAAAACTTACCTAGTTGTTTGTCAATAGAACATTACAGAAAGCAGAATAGTTCAAACTCGCAATTAGCTGTTCACATCAGGGATGACAATTTAATATTGATAATACCTTAATCGTTAAAGGGCTGTCCAGTAGTAGAAACTTTTTAAGCTTTTAAGCTGCTTGGTGCTAAATTTCAGAACAAAAAACAGTACACATTTTTGCAATTTTCACAAAAACAAAAAACCGCAGAATAGGTGCTTCAAAATCAGTACAGTACTGCGAAAATCAGTACGGATGGTCACCCGCAATTAGCTGTTCACATCAGGGATGACAATTTAATATTGATAATACCTTAATCGTTAAAGGGCTGTCCAGTAGTAGAAACTTTTTAAGCTGCTTGGTGCTAAATTTCAGAACAAAAAACAGTACACATTTTTGCTATTTTCACAAAAACAAAAAACCGCAGAATAGGTGCTTCAAAATCAGTACAGTACTGCGAAAATCAGTACGGATGGTCACCGTACCTACAGGGGAATTCTCTTGCTCTTGCAAGATCGCAGATTGCAAAAACCCTATACCGAAATATACTAGGGCACGAGAGCACCCATTGCAGAATCGAGTGATATATGAACGGCTGAGTCGGTCAATTTATTGTAACTGACTAGTATGCAAGGCTATTGTGAATTGGCGCACCTTCTGCATACATTTTTAACAAAAAAAACTGTAACAAATCTTAATAATTTAAATATAAATAATAAAATCTTTTTAAAGTTTACGTTCCTCAACAAGTTAACGTTAAAATGTGTCTTTATGTAAAATAACAGCTAAAACAGGGTTGCAATTATATTTTTGCGTGACATTGCATTATAAACATGGGTTTTGGTCTGACATACATATTTTACAGCCCTTGCAAATATTTTTCTGCGTGTGTTTGTTGTTGTACCGTTGTATTAGATGGAAAAATCTGCAATTCTTGCACCGTGCAAGGGTTTTGCAAGAGCAAGAGAATACCCCTTATGTTACTGACAATTCCAATGAAAAAATATTATAAAACTTAACTAGCGGTACACATTTGAAGAATAAGTAATTATTTAAAAAAATTAAAAAACTTTTGTATTTATTAGTTTTAAGCTCATATAAGTATATTAATATTTTAGCATGTATAAGGATTTGAATTAGTTTTAATTAATAAAGTTATACCATGTTCAGACCGAAAATTTTAAAGGATTAGATTACATTTACCGTGCGATTCTGTAACGTGAGACAGTATCAAGTCTCTAAATTTGAGATTTTGAGTTAGAGACAATTTTTGAGACTTGAGACGATTTAGCTATTCTGTAAGTGACAGTCTCAAAATCTATTACATTTCATTATTCAGAGATGTTTTTACACTTGAATGATAATAAATATGTCGATAACAAATATTAACTTTTTTATAACATAGTCAAAAAACATAATATCAATAAAAATAAAAATATATGTTGACTTTGTTTCATAATATTTACGGAATTTATGTAAAATTAATAAAAAAACGACAATCGATTAATATCTATGATGGTCTCTATTCAGTACATTGAAAATGGCAGCAAGAGTTCTTTTTAGTTTTGTGACCAGCTAACTACCAGGTCTCAATATTTTGAAACTAACGCTAGAGACTGTTTAGTGAATAGTAACTGGTATCAAATTGATACTTTGCCTCAAAATGTCTCAAATAGAGACTAGAGACTGGTTACAGAATCCCGCTATTAAGCCCTTCACTAATCAGCCCGTTCTCACTGCCGTTGGAAAGATGAAAAAACAGCTGTTTTTGCTATTCATGAATTCATATCTCTTAATAAGTATTTATCATTATCATTTAGTATTTTGTAATAAAAGACGTATTCTTTTAAATATTTTCCATATAATGGAAATAATGGACGTAATTTTTCATTTGGGAAGTCGATTTTCAGGTGAAATTAGATTCATTGCTTTAAAAAAAATTGTTTGTTTACATTTTTTTCCCTTTGTAGTGTCTAAATCAGCTGTGATAATGTAATAGATTTCCAATGCTGACAAGTAGATGGCGCAAAATCAGAGTCGTACAGAAAGATTTAGCGTGGATAATGTTTGACTTATAAAATCAAACTGTTTGATTTGTAAGATCAAACGTTAAAACTTAAATAAGACTCTTTAGATCAGAGATGGGCATATTAGCCCTCAGTGGCATTTTGCCCGTGCGGGCACGAGTGCACATTTTGAGGGCTAGGTGAGGGGATCATCGCGGGCAAACATGAAGAGGGAAGTGAGAGCAACGTATTTTAGCACTCCATATTTAGAAATGAGAGCAACGTATTTTCCCACACCATGTTTACAAATGAGAGCGCGCGCATATATGGGAAGTTGCACTGTGGGTAATAACTGTAAAATTACCTAACAATTCTAAGTTTCTTTGTAAATACTATAAATTTATAAAATGTAAGACAAATAAAAAAAGTATAATAAATATTTTATTTTAGTAATAATTTTTTAATATGTCTTTATAGCAGCATTTAATTTGGTTTATTTGCCATAATAAATTCTATGTTTGGTTTAATCTCATTAGCTGTAGCTACGCGCATTATTTTACCAAAATTTAAATCAGATAACCTTTTTCTTATTTTATATTTGTTTAATTTCATTATTGAAAAAAATTGTTCACAAACATATATATTATATAATTTACACTGATTTCCCTCGCTGATGACATTTCGGCACATTTAAATTATAATAATTTCAGTTTCTCAACCACTGTCTTCAAACGCATATACATAAATGAATCTTATGCGCAATGAAACGATTCAGCTGATTGCTCTCTCACAACGCAGGGTTGCCAGGCTCCATATACTGTAGTAATTATAAAAATTGTCTTCAATATATTTGAAATTTTCTTAAACTAACTCAAAATCAGAATCGAGTGCTATTATTTATAAATATATAAACTAGTTTTACTAGTTTGATTTCAGTTTTGGTATTTTATATTATGAAAAATTATAATTGAAACGTTAGATGTGTGTAAAACTACATATGCGTATTGAGTAATGGCAACATTGTTCGTATGAAAACAAAAACAAAACGCTTGCCGCTCGTAGCGGAGGGAGAATCGAAATACGGTGTTTCTGCCATTAGTGTTTGTATTCTATTTGTATGCTTAGCGACTCTCAATCAATAATGCCATACCGCGCAAATATATTTTTATTTGATATCTTATATTTTTGAAAATATGTGTCCCCTTTCTATAGCGCGTATTATTATTTTAATACATTTCCACAGGCATTTTAGATTTTTAAAATTTAACAGAACAATTATAGAAAAAAACCTAAATTCTTTGAATATTTTGATAAAACAACCAATGTACGTGTACGTATAAAAGCCCACAACTTGAGAAAAGTTTTCTCAATTGTAGCTTAAAGCAATTTTTACAACTGGCATCACCACTATTAACTGTTCTATCTCATATATAGTGGTGTGAACAAAATAGGAACAACCACAAGATGTTGTGAAATTTTAAAATGTGCTGTTTTCTTATTAAATAAAATTGTTTTTAGATACAAGTATAACTTACATATATATTTTTTCCAAACAGTGATTAGAATTTCCCACCATGCAAAAGTAAATAAAAACAAATTTTAATGCGAAACTCTAAACCCTGCAAATTATGTTTACCTCTTTTTGTTCACACAACTGTACAATTTCGATATGAAGTAAACTTCCGCTCTATAATTTTTGTACAATGTCAGTATTGCCGCAACCACTCTGCGATGAACATTAAGTTACGGAGGAATGTAATTGATTTTTTTCGCAACTTGTTATGCCCTTCTCTCCGTAAACTGATATTCCCCTCATCTAGCCCCCGTGCGCACTTTGCTAACTCTGCGGGCTAAAAATGTGCCCATCCCTGCTTTAGATCCTTACCACTGGTGGGGAGAAAACAAAGACCTTATTCAAGCTGAGAAACCTTATATACTATTTTTGAGTTCTTAGTTATATAATTAAATATATCTGTATGTACAACACACCACATGGGGTTGTTTTCTACTGCACATGTGCATTTGTAATCAATTACCCAAACCTAAGTAAATATGTTTATTATATTTCTTTAGTGCATGCGTATTACATATTAATGCATACGTGCCTCATATATGTATTTATATTGCATATAAATGCATATATATTTGTGTTTATTTATGTATG
The DNA here is from genome assembly GCA_037783105.1 of Bactrocera zonata. NCBI lineage: Eukaryota > Metazoa > Arthropoda > Insecta > Diptera > Tephritidae > Bactrocera > Bactrocera zonata. The sequence goes on along the minus strand of JBAWJQ010001194.1, from coordinate 104,598 downwards.
TTTTGTATTGCCCCTGCCGTATCTAATACTACATGTGGACTGTATCAATAGTAAGATTTTTCTCATCTTATTTAACACTTGTGAAATATTTAAAAGTTTTAAATGTAATGCTGTTGTCCGTCCTTTGGTAGCAACGAACATGTTCAATTTTGAACAGATCAGTTTCAAATCATTTCGTATAAGGGATTTTGAACTGCCATTTTTGTATGGCGAAATCTTGATAAATTTATAAGATTAGTGTGATAATCCACTCAACAGCCGAAATCGTGTGATTAAGTGTCGGTCTGAACACGGCATTACAACCCCATTCCTCGAAAGAAGAAGACAATACATACATACATATATGTACATATGGATAAGTGTTTATATATATGTATACATATGCCTTTTGCATATAGTCACATATTGACATACACTCCCTAGAAAAAAATAATAAATAAGCAGTATTCATTTCAAGATAGACTTCATACACCAACTCTATCTTGAAACGAATCAAGTTTGCCTACACATTTTCTGCTGATAAAACAAATTCTTCTGGCATGCATGCAGATGTGTGTATATACATATGTAAGTAAATATAAACACATGTATAAGTGCCTGCGCGCACTTCAAATTAGAATATAAGCAACAAATTGAAATAAAGAAAAATTTAGTCGAAGATTAGACCTAAGCAAAGAAGCTCAGTGTTTTTCATTTTTAACTGTAGAGTTGACATAAAGAGCCAAGAAGAAGTTGAGCTCTTTATGACACCAAAACTGGCGACGAGGATAAACTAACAATTTTGGGAAGTTAGTAAGTGAACCATAACAGGCGATAAGGAAATCAAGAATTCACAATTAATCAATTGGAAAAGAGTTAACGCACTCTTAACCTACCAATTTTTGGGAAGCTAGTGAAAGCGACAGCATTAATAGTGCAAAGAAAAAAGTGGAAATATTAATAGAATTGTGGAAAAAATAATATATTTAATAATTAACATTAATAGAATTATACAAAAACATTGCTAAAATATTATAAAAACATTTAAATCGGGTTAAATGCGCAGCAAAAAAACCTTAAACAATATCAGCAAATAATGAGCCTCCAAAATATATAAATAAATAAAGTGTGATTTTTACTGAAAAACATTCGTACAACTGTAGCGGTTATCTGAGTTTGGATGCAACCTATAAAGCAACAGCAGCAGCAGCAGTAACAGCAATTACAACAAAAGCAACAACAGAACAAATAAGAGTAAGAAAAATACATATATACATATATAAATATATTAAAATTTTTTATAGTAAGTAAGAAAATACAAAACAATGTGTAAAAATTATCGCAAAATAGTGTAAAATAAAAATTCAATCGTGCGTATATAGAGTGTTGCAAAATCGAAGTCAAATAATAATGTTTCACTAAAACAGTGACTCCAAAACTGTAATGATAAAATTGCTAATGTGTCTCGACTAGATTTCTTCTCAAACTATACAAGATCAATTAAAATACATAGTAGGAACTTATTACATAAAACTAAGTTAAATCAAAATAAATACGAACATTTTTTTTATATAATTTTCACTCGAAATAAAATTTTCTCAAAATGGAATCATCCACAATACCATTTTTTCAACTCACTTTGAACTGTGCACTGCAGAATTTGATGGACGAGATCCAAACCAACTAACAGACTTCATTAAGCAAATTGAAGACATATTACCCACAATACTAAATTTTGATGTAGGTAATCAAAAAATTTTATTCAATTTTCTGAAAAAAAGATGCGTAGGAAAAACTAGGGAAATAATCCACAGATATTGACAAGTTAGTGATTGGGAAACATTGAAACAAATACTTCTGAGCAATTTCGGGGAAAAAAGAGGTTCAGCGGAACTTATGGATGAGTTGAAAACCATCAGTCTTGACTCAACAATGGAAAATTACTATTTTAAAATAAATAAAATTAGGAATAAACTACATAATAGAATATTAGCGCATAATGATCTAAATTTCTCAATGAATGAAGTTAATACGATAGCACTGAAATCATTTTAGGAACATCTCCTCACATCCACTAAAACTATGATTATAGCAAGAGACCCGGATAGCCTAGAAAAGGCATACAAAATAATATTAGAAGCTAGACATCAAGGCTTCACAGCGCTAGGGCAACAAAGGAAAGATCCTAACCCAAATAGCTATCGTAGGACTAATTTAAGCGATAACGTTAACAATAGAACATTTTCCAAACCCAACCAAAATATAAATAATATCCCCACTTATAATAGTAGTTATAATAGACATAACAATTATATGCCACAAAACAGGTATAACGGTGGCCATGTCCCAAGGAATGTAGGTAATAATTATAACAGTGGCAACGGATTAAGCCAAACTAGAATGTCATAACAGACAACAAACACAAATTATAACCAACAGGGAAATTTCAACCTACAAATAAACTTTAATCAACAAAGAGACGGGAATCAAACGCAGAATTACAACCAATCAAGAAATTATAATCAGTCCGCAATATCAAATCGCAATAAACCAGATCCTATGGATATTGGCAATGCAGATACAAATTTTCAGTGGGATCTACAAAACAATTACCCTATATAATAATAGATACACACATAAGAAAGTTATATTTCATCATTGACACTGGAGCAGAGTTCAGTTTGATCAACGAAAATGTTTGTAACCCGAAATGGAAGAGGGATGTAGATGTGCAAGTCACAGTTATGGGAAGAAAAACGCAAGTTAAGAAACTTTGCAGATTCCCAATATTTAAAGAATTTAATGAAAAAGAATTCATATGTGAATTCCTGGAATGTAATTTTAACAAGAACTTTGACGGACTCATTGGTAACAATATCTTAACGAAGATAAATGCGATAATAGATTACCCAAACAGAATTATAAAAACAAATAAAACAATACTGACTTTTTATCTAACAAAAGAAGAAGAAATATATAACGAAATGAGCTATAAAGAAAATGAGGTGGAAATCTTCTGTAATGACATAAAAGATAAATGCGTCACAGAACTCGTTGACACCAATTACCTTAACGGTATAGACAAAAATAAACTTATAAATATACTAAAAAGATATAAGAGCATATTTTACAACGAAGATGAAAATTTAACATTTACAAGTTCAACAAAACATAGAATAATAACCAAAAATGATATTCCGGTTTACTCTAAAATCTACCGATACCCGGAAATAGAAAAACAAATAGACCAAATATTAACCCAAGGTATAATTAGAGCATCCTCAAGTCCTTACAATAGCCCTGTTTGGCTGGTACCAAAGAAGCTGGACGCAACCAATGAACAAAAATGGCGTATTGTGATCGACTACAGGAAGTTGAACAGCGTAACTACGGAAGACAGATTTCCAATTCCAAATATAGACGATATATTTGACAAATTGGGAAGATGTCAATATTTTTCAACTCTCGACTTAGCCAAAGGTTCTCATCAAATTAAAATGGACGAACGCGATATACATAAAACAGCCTTCTCAACTGCAAATGGACATTATGAATTTTTAAGAATGCCCTTTGGATTGCGAAATGCACCGGCAACGTTCCAAAGGCTAATGAATAATAAAGAATATATAGGCAAAATCTGCATTGTGTACATCGACGATATTCTATTAGAATAAAAGAAAAAAATCTAAAGATCCAATTAAATAAATGCAATTTCCTAAGAAAAGAAACAAAATTCCTAGGTCACTTGATTACAAAAGATGGTATTAAACCAAACCCTCAAAAAGTGGAAGCAATAGAAAAGATTCTACTTCCAAGAAATGTTAAGGAAAGCATTTTTAGGTATTACGGGATACTATAGAAGGTTTATCAAGGATTACTCTACATTAATGACCAAGATTACAAAGATTCTTTCTTTAAATTAAAAATGTTGATAAAAAATTACCCCAATTTAATCCACCCAGATTTCACAAAAACTTTTACTCTTGTGACAGATGCGAGTAATTTTGCTCTAGGAGCAGCCCTTATGCAAGATAACAAACCAATTTCATTTCCCAGTCGTACTTTGAATGGACATGAAAAAAATTATAGCACTATAGAGAAAAAGTTGCTAGCCATAGTGTGGGCCACTAAATATTTTCGCCCATATATTTTTGGTCGCAGATTCACCATTAAAACAGATCATCGCGGTTTGGATAAATAATAAAAAGGAACCTACGTAATTCAAAATTACAAAGGTGGAAAATTAAACTCAATGAATTTGATTTCGATATTTTATACATTAAAGGTAAAGAAAATGTAATTGCAGATGGTCTAAGCAGACTAAATTATGAAAATAATAATATGGTAGAATTGAATTTAAATGAAATATTCAATGATGACGACATAGATACTGTACATAGTGCAGAAACGGATAGTACATATTTCATAAAAATAACAGAAAATGCAATCAATATATATAAAAATCAACTTATAATTCAAAAAGCGCAAAGGCAATCAATAACAAAGAAAATAATACATAAAAGGAAAATAAGAAACATAATAAAAGTAACACTTGAAGCGACATTTTAAAAATAATGCAAGAGAACCTACCGGAAAAAGGATTAATCGTAATTTACTGCCCAGATGACAAATTATTTTTACAAATTCAAGATTTATAAAGTTTGTCACAAATAATGCAAATCTAAAAATAATGAAATCAAACATAATTTTAAAAGATGTAACAGACAAAGGAGGACTCTTAACATTGATAGAAGAGAAACATCTGGAAAATAATCACAGGGGAATAAATGAATGGAAATGAGGAAATAAAAAAGAAACACTACTACCCCAAATTACAAAAAGAAATACAGAAATACATAAATAATTGTGAAATATGCAATAAGGCGAAGTTCGACAGAAACCCTATCAAACATAGTTTAAATATTACGGAAACTCCTAAAAAACATAATGAAATTGTTCATTTTGATATTTGATACCCACAAAGAGGCATAATGTACCTTACAAGCATCGACAAATTAACAAAATATGCAATAGCCAAATTATTAAAGGACAGAACTTGGATATCAATTGTAAATGCCATAAAGGAAAAAATTCAATATTTAGGCAAACCGGAAACTTTAGTAACAGACAATGAATTAGATACAATACCAATAAAATAATTCTTAAAAAATAATAAAATAAACCTACACCTAACGACCACTTACAATATAACAGGAATGACAGGGAAATATTATACGAAGAAATAAAATCTATTAAAGAAAAAATAAACACATTAATGCCTATAGGAAATAACAGAAAACGCATAGAACTATTCAATATTGTAGGAACTACATACAAATGGCTCTTCGGAACCATGGACAATGAAGATAGGGAAAACATATTACAACATTCAGAAATAATAGAGAAAAACAATCATAAGATAATAGGAGCGGTAAATCAACAAATATTTATAAATGACAACTTCAATAAATCCATTAATACATTAAAAAGAACTATAGAATACGATAGGACAGAAATACTAAAAACCTTTGAAAAATAAATAAATCAAACGAAAAAATTATAAAACACAAGCTTTATACCGATCAGATGCTTAATAAAATTGAACAGATTCAAGAAAACATAGCTTCAGCAAAACATAATATACTACACCCTAGTATATTATCAACAGAAGAAATTGAAAGATTCAATATTGACATTTTTATATTAAAACACGTAGAGACAGGACTCCTTTCATATAAAGATGACGCATTACTTTTAGCTATAAAGAGACCAATTACTAATAACGCCATTACCTAATAGGCAACATTTTGAAATGATAGGAGAACAGAAGTATGCAATTACAATAGGAAACAAAATATATAAATATACAAAAGGAGCACATTTCAAAAACTTAAAAGAAATTAACGTCTGTTCGTTTAACCAATGTAAATACAAATATAACAATTACATAACGATCGAAGACGAAAAAATAAAATGAAACAAAACTGTGACAATAGAGAAATTGTACTCGAAGGAAATGCATTATAAATTTTTATAATTGTAAAGTCGAGATAAAAAAATAAATCATTCCAAAACCAAAAAGTTATTGTAGAAGAAAGATATATTGTCCCTGAAGAAGAAACTGGTGTATTACAGTTTGAAAAAGTAATACATTTCTCAGAGATAATAATAAATCAAGAAAAAAATATTAACAAGTTAGAATTAAAAATACACAAAAATGTAAATTATGGCATAAGCATAATAATAATATTAGGTTGTCAAAGAAGTCTTGCGGTATGTCCGCTAGTTGGCGCTGAAAGCGCGTAGTTCTAGTTTTATTCGTCGCATCGGGTCATGCTATACCTTTTGGGAAAGCTTATTTTATGCGCTAACACGTGGTTGATTGATTGTCGTTTCTTTTAGGTCGTTCGTGAGTTATAGCGTCGCTAACATGGAGCAAAATAAAGAGAAAATACGGCATTACTACTACGATATGCATCCCAAGCCGCCAATAAAATTTATGCAGTTTATGGACCCGATACAGTTTCCATTTCCACCGCACAACGATGGTTTCAACGTTTTCGTTCTGGTGTAGAGGTGGTCGAAGATGCGCCACGCTCCGGAAGGCCTGTCGTCGAAAATTGCGATAAAATCGCTGAATTGGTCGAAAGAGACCGGCATAGTAGTCATCAAACCGATATAAACCATTTGAAGAAGCTTGGAATATATTTCTTGAAAAAAGGATATATAGTATTTTAAGGCTTTAATAATTGTAACATAATTTTATATGCCAATTAAATGAATAAATTTAATGTAATGATATTTTGATTTATGTTTGTATAACTTTATTAAATTTAAGACTTCGCTCATTCTCCAATCCGAGTATATTTATACTTTTTTTATTTTCCACATACATTTTTTCATCCATATAAAAACTTAAACGGTTCAAGAGCTCAGAATATACGCTATATCGCCTGGAACCTACCTACCCGACGACATTTTTCGCAAACATTTATGTTATAACAAATGTCCACATAAAGATTTGGCAACGACAATGGCAATATACGTGTATTTATGTATTTCACAGTTAGTATGCCATAAACTTTAGCCTGTCGAGATGCGGGGTAAGTGACAATTCATGGCATTTAATAGTTAGCATACAAATTTGTATGCCATATGTTGTACTAGCATACTCATCCCGCTTCGCCTCGCTTTATTTAAGCATATAAGTACATACATACATATGTACTTATGAATAAATAATTAACAAAATCACAAAAACGTTTAATAGCAGATAGTGATGGGCGATGTTGTGACTTTTAAGGAACACTGCTATTTGTGACATATTTTTCATATATCGAACATGCCACGCTTTTCTCACAATAATGTAGGAATTTTTTTTTCATTATTATTGTTAGTTTATACAAAGAATTATTTTTCACTTTTTAGTTTGATATGCTTTAAAAGCGTGTTTCTTAGTTTTTTAAACTATATTTATTTTTTTTTTCATTTAGGTACAATGTACATATTTATTAGAATAAACAGAAATTAACATAGTAAATTCATTTTTAGAAAATCACCAAATACAAAGTATATACATAAAAGATAAAATTTAGTAATGTTAAAAATATTTACATTAAATGGAAAAGAGGGCCAAAATATTATGTTTGTAAATATTTTCCATTTGTATTCAAAAACAACAATATTTCAGTATTCCTTTCGCTTAATCTTGACCGACGATCACATACAATTTGCCCCGCTTTGGAAAAAATTCTCTCGCAAGGAACGGAGGAGGCTAAAACACATACTTAAATACTTTTTGGATAATTCTGCCATTTTAGGGTATCTGTATTCATTTTCAAGCCACCAATGAAATGGGTCGCAACTACGGGAAACCAGGCTATCTTCCAAATAGCGCTGAATTTCAATAATGGCTTTTGCTTCTACGCTGCTATGTGGTTTATGCTCATTAGCGTATTTATCGAAAGAACTCCATATTGATACTGATTTTTTCAATATTGTCTTCTGTTCTTTCAGTCTGAAATTCTATTTCTTCCCTTTGCATATCTATTAGATAACGTTTTATAAGTTTTTTTCTGTTATGAGCTGCTGATTCATCAGTCAACGCCGCTAATTTGAATCTGGGGTCTAGAAAAGTAGCTACCGTAAGTGTATTGCTGTGTTGTAAACTGCTAAAACGTTCCCTAATTCCATTTAAAAAAATTTCAATCACTTTTTGTATAGTGTTTGAAAATGTTTCAGTTCGCAAGTGTCTATACACATCTAATAGACCATTTGCGATTGGTATTACCAGCGAACCTGTGCAATATGCTTCACCACTAATGCTTACTGTGGCATCTCTAAATGGTTTACAAATTTTGCACAAAGCAGCAATAGTCGCCCACTCGTCGCTGGTTAATTTAGGTAAATTTTTGTTTATAATTACCAAAGTACATTTCACCGCTTCCTCCAACTCGGAAAAACGCTCCAACATTGCCAGTGTGGAGTTCCACCTCGTTTCAACTTGTTGAATTAATTTTAGAGGTTCTTTACCGCTGCTGCGCTAGTAATTTTCAAACGCCTCATTCGCTGAAGTACTTTTCTTGAAGTGAGCAACTATTATTTTAGCTTTATCAGTTACTTGATCTACTTCAGGAATGCGTAATCCTTCTTTTACAATTAAATTAATTGTGTGAGCCACACATCCAAAATGCTTCCAACCTAACTTATTAATTATAGCACTTTTTATGTTACTAGAATTATCCGACACAGCTAGTAATATTTGTCGTTAATTTTCCAATCACTTACGATTTGTTGTATCGCCTCACCTAAGTTTTCAGCTATATGATTTTGCCTCAGTTGGGATGACGATAAAAGCACTGACGTTAGTTCAAAATTTTCGGAGACATAATGTGCAGTTACAGCAAAGAAACTGGACGTGTTCCGCGATGTCCAACAACCAGTGGTGATGCAAAACTTTTCTCCGCTCCTAATCATTTCTCGCACCTTATGTTTACTTTCCTCATACAATGCAGGAGTCATTGATTTTGAAATCACACGTCTGCTAGGGGTGTCATAAGATGGATTTAGGGCTGTTACAAATTCCCGAAAACCTTTGTCCTCAACTATAGAGAAAGGTTACAAATCTACCGTAAACAGCTGCAATAACTTGCTTGTTATTTCACTTTTTGATTTTAGCCGCGCGACATTTAAAATCTTAGTTTGTCTTAAAGGCTTTGGTAATGCAGTCGAAGTTGATGGAATATCCTCTTCAAAAGTAACAGGCGCTGGCGTAATTTCCGACTGCAAAAATATTCTCACAATACCAATTTGATAATAAATTCAAAATTATATTACCATTTACAATCGAACAGTAGGATGCCTCCGTTCCATATGTTTTTTTTAAATTTGATGTTGATGTTTTATATGATATTTTGCACTTACAAATATCACATTTTGCGAAAACAGCATCCACTTCTTTAAAAAATTGCCACACATAACTCGTTTTGGTTCTTTTGGACACAGACATTAATTTTTATTAAGTACATTTTAAGCATACTGATTTGTAACCGTTTCGTACAAAAATTAATTTAAATAATCCGTTATTTTTTAAGACGCACATTTTTAAAGTCACAATAAATATATTCTCGGAAGGTTTTTTTTTCAATATAAGGATACTCAATAGAAACTATTTAAAGTAAACGAAAACATACTTTTAAAAATATTGCGTTACTTATAAAATACTTTTTATAAGTTTTTTTAAATTACTATATAAATTGATGCAATTTTAAGCATTGAGGTTTCTGTAATCAATTTAATTTGTACATAAGTATTACCCGTTTAAAGATTATACTTTTAACTTTTTATATCTTAACGAATTTATACTTATCAAAAATTGAAGAAAATTCATAGCTTTAATAAATATGAATTCATCACAGCCGCAATTTTTTATGTTCCACGGTGAATGCTATTTTGTCACAGTTGCAATTTTTTATGTTACACTGTGAATGCTATTTTGCAACAGTCGCAATTTTTTATGTTACACTGTGAATGCTATTTTGCAACAGTCGCAATTTTTCATGTAATACTGTAACTGCTACTTTGTTCGTTAATTCCTGTCTTTACTACTTTAGGAAACTTGTCACAGCTGTGGCCAGTGATTTTTAAGTAGCAGTGACAAAGTCACAGGTACTCAAATATTTGCCATCTCTAATAGCAGAACCAGTCAAAAACGCTACTCCCTTCCTTCCTTATCGAGCAAAATGTGTGAACAGTTGAGCCCGTGGTAAAAACGCAGAAATCAGCCATCTTTGTTTGTTGCCATGTGCCATGTTGCCATCGCCCAATACGCATATGTATATAGTTTTGAGCACATCTATGTTCTCAATTACAATAGGGGTATTCTCTTGCTCTTGCAATATTGCAGATTGCAAAAATACTATACCGAAATATACAAGGGCACGAGAGCACTCATTGCAGAGTCCAGTGATATATGAACAGCTGATTCGGTCAATTTATTGTGCATGACTATTATGCATGACTATTGTGAATGGGCGCACCTTCTGCATACATTTTTAACAAAAAAAACTGTAACAAATCATTATAGTTTAAATAAAAATTATAAAATCTATTTAAAACTTACCTTCCTCAACAATTTAACGACGTAATATGTCTTTATGTAAAATTAAAGCTAAAACAGGGTTGCAATTATATTTTTGGGTGACATTGCACGCAAATATACATGGGTTTTGGTCTGACAAATTTTACAGCCATTGCAAATAATTTTCGGCGAGTGTTTGTTGTTGTGCCGGTGCACCAAGAGGAAATATATGTATGCAATTCTCGCACCGTGCAAGGGTTTTGCAAGAGCAAGAGAATACCCCTAATTTTTTACAATATAAAATATCAAAACTGAAAACAAACTATTAAAAATAGTTTATATATTTATAAATATTAGCATTCGACTCTGATTTTCAGTTATTTTAAGAAAATTCCAAACATATTAAACAGATTGAATTATAAAAGTTGATAATTACTACAGTATATCGATATTGGCAACCCTGCGTTGGGAGAGAGCAATCAGCGGACACGTTTCTGCGACAAAAATCCAAATACCGTGAATTCTCACAGCATCCTACGTCAAAGAGAGAAGAGAGTAGCGTTTTTCACTGTTGCTGACACGGGCCACGATTCTACGTTCTCTACTGTTTCTGCTGTAACTCTTTTGTTTTTATGTACAAATGTATATCGTAGTGTACATGCATAAGAATGTACATAAGTACATACATATCCCTCAATATCCCATTTGTAAAAAATCAAACATTCGGGCAAGAACCAAAAAAAAGGCCCAGACACCATCATTGACCAATAAGTTTCGAGCAAGCACTGCACATTTTCGTAGTATTTAATATTACAACGAAATCAAATTTATTCATAAGAAAAGTGAGCGTTCCGCAATGTCAAGTACTTTCCTCCATTACTCTGCCGTTTTTTTTTCTGTTCGCCTTTCAATAAAATCAAACGGAAAAACAGCCTGGAAACCCCATATTTGCATGTTGCTCAGAAATTGAAGAATATTCTGATGTTCACTTTAGAAAAGAAAAGTGCAACGTGGCTCATTGTCGCTTTCAAAATTTATTTCATTTACATACATATATATTTTTTCTTCTACCTATTCTATATGGTATTAAATTATAAAATTGACATATATATGAACCCCTGTATCCTGTCACATAATTATTTTATATTTTTATTTAGTAAGTATACAATTTCACAGTTTTTCGATTTAGCCTATTTTATATATTGAACACCATGAAAATGCAGCCCAAGCAAAAATTGTAGTACTTGACAAGAGCATAAGTCAATTTTGAATAATAAACCACTGCAGAATGAACTAAAGTGTCAAAATAGCCGACGTTGTCGAGAAATGTTGATGCATACGCGGTTACAGCCGAGTTGACAACAGCGCGCCAGTCGTTTCTTCTTTTCGCAAGGTGGCGCCAATTGAAGATTCCAACCGAAGCCAGGTCCTTCTCAACCTGGCCCCTCCAACGGAGTGGAGGTCTTCCTCTTCTCTGCTTACCCGGCGGGTACTGCGTCGAATACTTTTAGAACTGGAGTATTTTCGTCCATTCGGACGGCATGACCCAGGCAGCGTAGTCGCTGTCTTTTAATTCGCTAAACTACATACTTACATATGCCAATGTCGTCATGTATCTCATACAGCTCATCGTTCCATCGAATGCGATATTCACCGCGGCCAACGCGCAAAGGACCATAAATCATTCGCAGAACCCTTCTCTCGACTCGTAACGTCGACTCATCAGAAGTTGTCATCATCCATGCCTTTGCACCATGTATCTGGAGGGAATAATAAGTGACTTATAGAGTTTTATTTTTGTTCGTCGAGAGAGGACTTTACTTCTCAATTGCCCACTTGTTCACCACTAGACCCATTTTCTTCGCTGTTTCATCCATTCTAGAGAAAGTAAAACTAACGGCTCCGTTGTTAAGGCCAATGACATCAATATTATCTGCATACGCCAGCTGCCGTACACTCTTATAGAAGATTGTAACATCTCGGTTTAGTTCTGCAGCTCGAATTACTTTCTGCAGAAGTAGGTTGAAGAAGTCACGCGAAAGAGAGTCGCCTTGTCTGAAGCCTAGTTTGGTATTGAACGGCTCGGAGAGGTCCTCTCCGTTCCTAACAGAGCTTTTGGTGTTGCTGCCACAAGAGTATGCTCCGGTCTTGAATCCTTCTGTTATTCGCGTTGTTGCAGTCTAAATAAACAATGCCTATTTACAGATAATAATGCATAAATAGATACATTGTATATATGTATGTATGTACATAGACCAAATATTCTCATTTAAAACGGTTGTACTCTATACGAGTATAATTTCTTATAGCAGAAACAGCCAAAAACGCTACTCGCTTCCTTCCTTTTCCTTCCTTAGCGAGCAAAATGTGTTAAAAGTTGAGCCCATGGTAAAAACGGAGAAATCAGCCATCTTTGTTTGTTTTCATTTGAACAATGTTGCCGTTGCTCAATACGCATATATGTATACATAGTTTCGTACACATCTATGTTTCAAATTACAACTTTTTATACTATAAAATATCAAAACTGAAAACAAACTATTAAAAATAGTTTATATATTTATAAATAATAGCATTCGACCCTGATTTTGATTTATTTTAAGAAAATTTCAAATATATTGAAGACAACTTTTATAATTATGTCTGCGTTGTGAGAGAGCGATCAGCTGACACGTTTCTACGGCAAAAATCCAAATGCAAAGGGAGAAGGGAGTAGCGTTTTTCGCTGTTCCCTTACATTGCGCGCCCATAAAGTAGGTCGTGTCAGCTGACACGGGCCACGATTCTACGTTTTTCGCTGTTCTTGCTATTAGATATGTAGTCAGGAATGGCAAACATAAACGAAAAAACGATAGTTCAAGGAAAGGAAGAGTTAAGCTTGGGTGTAGCGGAACATTTCATACTCTTGCAACTTGCAAGGATCAAAGTCCGCGGAATAGATTTTGTGAAAACATTACATATGTTAAACTAGTTTGGCCGATATATAGGGTTACCATATTCCCCGAGTCATCAACTGATGATCAACACGATCAGAAAACCATTTTGAAAGATCATCGACTCCTATAAAATCTTGCCATCTTGGGAGTAAAATTGTATGTCCCAGAAACATTTATTTATTGATCGTGCATGTAGTAGTTTTGAAAAAAAAAAGAATCCGTTATATGGGGAGAGCGGGGTTATGATCCGATTTCAACCATTTTCGCACAGTCAGTAGGGGTTCATAAAGGATTTACCCTAAGCGAATTTAGTTATTATAGCTTTAGTGGCTTAGGAGATATGTATGTGCATTAAACCTTTTAGAAAGCATAGCCACTCACTTTTTGTTTTTAAGTTTTGGCCCCCGGGTGACTATTTGTCAAATAATAACAAGAATTACACTCTTACCAACTAAATAGCTTTAAAGGTCTCCAGGTAGAGTCTTCGGTAGACACTAAGGATATTAAAGAAGCACTGGAAGTACATACATATGTGATTTTAGTATTAAATCAGTAAATATGTTCAACAAAAATTAAGTCCCACAACCAATGTTCAAAATAAAATTGATGCCAAATTCCAACAAAGTAAAGAAAAATGAAACACATCCCTTTTACAATATAAAATATCTGCTCCATCGCAGAATAACCGTTGAGGAACCACATAAAAGAGTATGGTTATAAGAAAGCGTATTGCAGTGTATGTAGAATTCTGGGGGAAACCACACTGCAACTATGGCGGTTGCCCTGGATATAAAGACTTAAAAACGAAATTGCCTGTCGGAATTCTAGCTCGTCGTAATCCAATGTTAAATATTCCTAATAACTAAAATATTGAAACCTCTGTCCATATATAAACTTTGTAAATCTAAAAAAAATTCTACACAGGCCTACCCAGATGTTGCTTAAGCAAGAAGTGATATGTTTCGGTGGCAACAGGCCTTTTTGGAGGGCCGGGAAGAGGTCGCAAGTGAAGACCGTGCTGGAAGACCTGCGACATCGACGAACACCGATAATGCGACTCGTGTGCTCAAAGTTTTGAAGTCAGTCCGTCGACTAGGTATTCGTTTAATTGCCAAGATGTTTAATTTATCAAAATCTGTAGTTCATGATATTGTGACGGAGCACTTGAACATGTGCAAGGATTGCGCAAGGATGGTCTCAAAAGTGCTCACTGACGACCAGAAATTGCGGTGGAGGTGTGCTAAAAAACTTTGAACATGTGTGAAAGTGATCCCCAATTTTATATTAACGTAATCACAGGTGATGAGTCATGGGTCCGATGAAAGGCATGCATTTTAAGGCGACAGAGGGAATCCAAGCAGCATGCACCTTGACTCTCAAGGATATTCCGGAGAATTCCTTCCGTGACGCCTCCAATGCTTGGAAGAGCTGCATCGACGCAGAAGGAGCCTATTTTGAAAGTTTTTAACGAATTGTAATGATGATTGGTTCAATAAATATTTTTAAATCGCCTCAGTCCTATTAATTTCCGGACAAACCCTGTAAACCAACGCACTAATACTTATTAGTCTTATTTAAAAAATAGACCTTTTTTGATTAAAGTAGGAGAACGACAGATAAGGGCTGGTGTACCACAGGGCAGTGTTTTAGGCATAACTTTATACATCATACATATTATATCCAGCAGAGACTTGAACACTGTTTAACACTCATGGCCACATAATAGCGTCAAGAATATTAGTGAAGCTAGTCAACTGGCGTATAAATGTGAATGAACAAAAGTGTAAGCAAAACCAAAAAATTTACCGGGCAGTAGAAATTAACAATATAAACATAAATCTGGTAAAATAACTTACATGAACATAGGAGCTGAAAATTTGAATTGGCTTTTAAATAAAAACTTTAAACTTAGCCTAGACAACAAAGTGCTTTTAAAATGCGATTTGGATGGAAGGTATTCAACTGTGGGGTACGACCTGTCCAACTATTTGCTATTGATATAATACAAAGGTTCCAATCGAAAATGCTTAGAACAATTACTTCCATAAATATCTCGGTATTCCTATGGTAAAGAAAGAAGTAGAGGACATCAGAAAGAAATATGTACATACATATCTAAACTCCGAGATCACCAAAACCCATTGGCTAATAGTACATTCCTGCAATCAAACACACTTAAAAAGAAGAGATATGCCTGCGTACTAAGAGCATTGCCGAAACAGTTCAATCACTTGCTTGAGCTTGTCTAGTTTTAAATAGATTCAGGTTTTTATAACTTATTGTTAGGCTTTTAAAACAACAAGCAGATCCAATAAGTAAATGAAAAAAATATACTTCTTTGTCTTAACTCTGATTACGCCTATCTACGCCTAAGTCATACTTACTTTTTTTTTACTAAAGAATACGTATACGAAGTTTTTTTACGATATCTCAATTTTTACTCAAGTTATTGCTTGCAGGGATAGACGGACGAACAGACAGACAATCATCCAGATTTTAATTATGCTCATACTTTTTGCCATTTACGTATAAAACGACGGTGTCATCATATTGATAAGCTTCTTATTAATTTACAATAAATTTTGTATTACTATAAATACAGAACTTTGGCAAAGAATATACTTATGATGACTAGAATATCATTTATTTTCATGAATATTTGAATAGCATTTGTGCTTTAATTTTCGAAGAAACTGAAGAAATTGTTCATAATGAAACTATTTGATTTTAATTTGATCATTTCTTATCTTTACTGTCGCAGTTTACTGCGAGAATATGCTTTGCAGTGAAACTATTCTATAACGTCAAATGTGTTTTTTTTTTGTGTTAAAACACCCCCTAAACTCAGAGAAAAATATATGCTTGTTCATATGGGTTTGGAATGAGGTTATTGATCAAAAAAATGACATCAAATTATAAGCATTTGTAATAAGTCACAAGATTTTTGTTTTTATTCATATAATTCAAACTTACTCTACATTTGTACAAACAGTATCGCTGAAGCTCAGTGATTAATTGAGGATTACACGGGATCTCACATTCCATGTTATAGTTATTTTCCTTGGTTTTTGAGAGAATTCTTCTAGTATTTCATCAACTGACAGATCAATATCCCTATGAATATTCATTGATGCTAGACCTTTAAGCCTATATTGACCTGTCGTATTTCATAAATAGGTTTTGATTCTCTTTAAACTTGAAAAACTTCTTTCCGTTGATGCTATTGAAACAGGCAATAACGCCAATATGCGTAAAATCTTGAAAACATTCTCAAAAGACGTTTTGTTCACCGCAAGAAAGTTTTGTTCTGAACAGTTGATCGCCCTTTCATAAACAGAAAATATTTCTCGAGCGTTTTTTGCGTCAAATTCGTACTTTGGGAAAAATACACAAAAATTTTCTAACACTGATCTATCTATCGTCAAGAAAGCGGCTTTTCAAATGACCAATGTAAGCATCAAAAAAGGGAATATAAAAAGCATGCGATAGTATGCCTCAGCGTCGCACAGTGGCACCGCTCCATACATTTCTTGGAAAAAAAATAGAAAGAGTGGTCGTACAACAATGAAACTTTGCAGAAACACTTCTCTGGACTAAATTAAGAAATTTTGAAAAAATCTTGGAAAACCGCCCACTGCTACACCCACCTCCCATATAACTGCAATTGCCAAAATTTTTATTTTTGGACCTAGGGACTTGAAATTCGGGACACTTCTTAATTGAGTTCTCCTGAAGAAAAAAAATTAAACTAAAACGCAAAGTGACGTTATTTATAACTTTACCTTGATAAAAATCCAATATAATATGCAATGTTTTAATTGAATATGTAACAGGCGAAAAATTGTGTTAGTTTTTATTTGTAATATTATGCAAGCACCATATCTTTAACAATGGGATCTAGTTCTAAGGAAATTTTGTTCGAATGTCGCCTTAAGCTACTTATGTAAGGATCCGAAGTTATGAGAAGTTTGTTGAAGACATCAAATCATCAAAGATTAAAATCGATGTTACTAAAAGGGACGGTAATTGGCGGTTGTTGTTTTTTTTTTTAATTGAAAGTACAGACTCGGAGCTTTCATTTTTTTATAGTAAGAGGGCTAAGCAAGGCAAAGCACATAAAGTTTTTTTCCATCAAAAAATGAAAAGTTGATATTTTTTAGTATAATTTTTGAAAAATTATAAAAATTAGCTTACTTTGCCAATTTCAATAATTTTTTTTTTATAAACAAGTAGGTGCTATATTTTCACTAAAAAAAAAGAAAAGCCATAGCTATAAACTTACACAAAAAAAAATTCTTTATTTGGACAGTAATTTTAATCTGATTTTATTGAATAACTTTCCGCCGACTTCTTTAGTTTTTTTAACTATAAAATTTCACTTTTTATAAAAAACCTTGTTGAATTTTTCTTATCCAAATATTTCTTTACAAAACAAAATCATTACATTTTTGAAATTGGAAAGTGGAAAAATCCTATTTTTTCCGCCGAAATGCCACTGTGCGTCGTTCGTTTTCAAATTGTCAAGTTGCATAATTAACTCATTCTTTTCAACAGTATAATATGATTTTTCGCAATTCAACTATCCTTATACCCATTTTTGTGCACAAGGCAAAACGTGTCCTATAATAACTGAATTTTCGCGAGGGAACTACTTTATTAAAAATACGTTGAGAAATAAAACTTTTCGTAACATTCGATCCCAAAAAACTTTTCTGAATCCGCCACTGAGCACAAGGATACACTCTTATGAATAAAACACACTGTTCAAATAACTTTGAACATGCTTACTTATCAGCAAAGCCGAAATTCTACTAAATATAAATACCTATTTATGTATTAATATACATACATATGTACATAAACATACTCATGCATTTAGATGCAATGCGGATCAAATAATAATAAAAATGCATGGGTAAAGACAAGTCATAAAGTTACAGATCAGATAACATTAAAGACACACACACACACACATTTATTACATTATATAATTAAAAACAACCCCATGTAGTATGCAATACATACAAACATATACACATACACATATATGTATTTAGTTATTTAAGATAGTTTTCTAAAACAGTACATAAGCAATGAAAATATCAAAATAAAATCAGAATGAATAAATTCTCCCTCGATGTAAGACCCCCACCAGTGGTAAGGAATGACAAATTCTTTTTTGAGGTCAATGTTTGATTATAAGTATATACAAATCAAACACACACTCTTATTTTCATTGGGATAACTTCTATGTTGGCCGATGCATGCGGTACAAAGGCACCCCGAAGTTCGAAAATCTTTATATTAGGTGCTATATGGGGGTTAAGGAAATTATTGGTCCGATTCAATCCATACCATTATAAGAGAAGGATTATCTCCTATTTTCAGTGATATAATTACACATCGATCGAAAATTTCGATCAAAAGCAACTATAGGTACCGGGGTCCAAATATTTGGTACAAAGGGGCACGAATAGTTTTTATTGGATTTAAACAATTTTTGGTCGCAAAGTGGAACACACTAAAGACATTATTCGTGCAAAGTTTTATATTAATTGCTTCTTAATTTGTGCACTGGAAACTGAACGAATTAAGTGGAATTTAAATTGTCCTATATAGGAAGTAGGCGTGGTTATTGTCTGACTTCGCTCATTTTTACAACGTGACATAGAAATGTGAACCACATACCAAATTTTGTCGAAATCGATTGGTCAAATCTCGAGATATGGAATTTTACCAAACAGTGGGCGGTGCCAGGCCCGTCGTCCAATTTTCATGCTGGCTCTCATAAAGCTCTTTGATACCATCTCAATATAAAATTTAATGACTCTGACGTAATTATTGTTATTGATTTATCGCGCTTTTAGCAGTTTTTAACAGTAGCGTTATATGGGGAGTGAGCGGGGTTACCTTCGAGTTCATCCATTTACACACTATTGGTAGGAGTTCCTGTAATATTTATGGCTGGGCGAATTTGGCCTTTCTAGCTTTAGTTAAAAGTTATTTATTTGAATGTCAAAAAAAAAATTACGATAATTTAAAGCAATAACTGTATCTCAAAACGATGGAAAATTACAAATCAAAATGAAATAAGAAAACGTCAAAATAAAATGTATTCAGTCAACTTTTGCAAAAAAAGTAGTAAACAATAAATTTGGACGATAAATGAAAATAATACATGTTTGCCTAATATGTTAACGATACGCTAATTGTACAAAAATTAAAGAAGCAAATGAACAAATAAAAGTTATAAAATATATTGCGAAAACAGCATCTGGAAATGTTAATAATCACTCAATAGAGGGAGTGTACTTAATAACTTTTCAAATTAATGTAATAATAAAACAAAACATATGAAAATTTGAACTATTTAAGATAAGGAGATTTAAATAATTTTTTGTAAAAATTTATGTCGAAATAAAAAACATGAATTAAAAACAAGAAAAAAGTCAACTTCGGCCGCACCGAAGCTAATATACCCTTCAAAGGTGCATTTCTTTTAGTAACTATGTGTTCAGTATGTATGGAAGCTAGATGCTATAATAATCTGATCTGAACAATTTTTTCAGAGATTATATAATTACTTTGAGCAAAATTTGAACAATTTCTTCCGATATTACATTATTTCTATGAACAATAACTCACACCAAATTTCGTGAATATATAATATATCGTCAAATGAGGAAGTTTCCCATATCAGCACAAGATTCCGATCGTTCAGTTTGTATGCTACATGGTAAGTAAGCCGATCTGAACAATTTCTTCATGTATTACATTACTATCTTAGAAAATAACCTGTGCCAACTTTTGTGAAGATACATTGTCAAATGTGAAAGTTTTCCCTACAAGAATTTGATTCCGACCGTTCAGTTTGTATGGTCCGATATCGACCGTTCCGACAAATGAGCAGATTCTTTAAGAGAAAATGACGTTTGCAAAATTTGCAAACCGATATCTTAAAAACTGAGGGACTAGTTCGTATATATACAGACAGACAGACGGACAGACAGACAGACAGACGGAAATGGCTAAATCGACTTAGCTCAACATACTGATCATTTATATACGAGTATATACTTTATAGGGTCTCCGACGCTACCTTCTGGGTGTTACAAACTTCGTGGCAAACTTACTATACCCTGTTCAGGGTATAGTTAAAAAATGCTAATATACTAGCAGCCATAGCTACCGGCATAAGATTTATTAGTTGCATGGGAAGAGCCGGTATTAGAAAAATGAGAGTTTATTCACATGTTTATATATTTGTTGATATATGCGGTATAAAGTCAACCGGAAGTTCGAAAATCTTTCTGTTAGGTATATGGAGCTAAGCGAATTATTGATCTGATTCAACACATTTTTTGCCATACTGGCATACTAGTTTTACTACCCGGTTCATCCATTTTTACTGGATCGGTAGTGGTGCTCTAAGGATTTGTCCTCAGAGAATTCGGATATAAAGCTTAACTGCATAGAACACAAGATCACAAAAAATTACTTTTAAAATGCTTTGAGGATATATTCGGGGGTTATTTATTTAAAGGGGGCAAACTATATATTCATTAATCAACAAATTTAAAAATTTAATTAATTAATTGTAATTATAATTAAATTAATTCAATTTAGAAATTCAAATAAAACCAGTAAGGAAGATCTAAGTTCGTGTGTAACCGAACATTTCATACTCTTGGCAAGATGTGTTGGGATTCACACCAATGCCATTGAAATGATGCTTTGTGAGAGTGCCCGCTATGTCGAATTTAATTATTGGTACTAGTCAAGTCAATTTGGGGGTAGACTTGTCTGTTACCAGGATGTGGTGGAATGCACCTCATAGGTTCATCGTGGAGAAGATTTGTTTGTTTGAAAGCATTGTTAAATATTCTTGTAGAAGTTATATCGGATAGCGGTGTGAAACCGTTTGGGAATAGCAATCACTGTATGGTTTCAGCCGCACATGCATGACTGCATGTTTGATTGAAGAGTGTTTTGATGGGTTGCCCAATAATTCGACAAAGTCCTCGAGAATTTGGTTGACTTTGTTGTTTAATTGTGGTGGATGTGATTATTTTGTTAGGCTAGGTATGTGAACCGGAGCTTTGGGAACCGGTGTAGGGGCGTGAGATGCGTCCTCGTTTGATGAGCTCGTATTGTTATAGCAGGTCTGCTCCAATCATTGGGTAGGGCACTTTGGCATTGCAAAATATCCAATGTATTGGTTGACTGATCCCGAAGTTGAGTTTTTTTATAACTGGAGAGAAATATGATGTTGTTATTTATTTTACAGGAAATCATCTCGTCATGGGATTGCTCTGAATATACATAATCCCTTAACTCTATTCAAAGGAGATTTTAATCCACATCGGGAAACAGCATTTATTGTACACGGTTTCAATGGTACAGCAGTTGATGTGCATTTGCAGTTTCTAAAAGATGGTGAGTTCATATATTGTTATTAAATATAGAAATTCAAATAAATTATTATCAATACAATTTTTTTCCTGTAATTTCCAGCATATTTATCTCGTGACTTTAATGTTATCACTGTAGATTGGCGGCCATTAACACGCTATCCATGCTACTTGCATGCTTTGATTAACACCCGCTTGACTGCCCAATGTACTGCGCAGGTCAGTATTGAAATATTAGTCAGCAGTTTAAAGTCCTTATATGCAACTTCTCTAGCAGATAAGAAAGCAGCTGAGGCAAATAACGATATCTCACATTTGGTAAATGTTTTTCTTGAAATACGGCAAGTGACAGTAAATTTAGTTCCAAAGACGCCTAACATAATGTCCTATGTCTGAAAGAAAAAATTGTACTACTACTTTATTACTTAGAAGTGAATTAATTAGAAGTTTCCATAATCTAGAAAGATACAAAAGTGAAGTAAAAGCAAGATCCTTAAATATAATTTAATAATTCAACCCTTTTTTCAAATAAGATCAGAACGTATGGTATGTATTTTCTATTTTTTGCTGAAATAAAAGGCTTTCCGGACGCCGACAGAACCCGGCCTCAACAGCTTGTCTTCTAATTCTTCGTGATTTAAATGGTGATCAAAAGTGTTTCATTGTTTGATTGCAACATACTGTGGGATCAATTTGAATAATCTTTTTAATCAATAAATCGTCTCTTCATATACATACATAGTTTTTCGCTGACTACTTCAGCTGTGCCGAGTATGTACACTGTCAGTTTGCTTAAATTTATTTATTAATCGCGACACCATTGAGATAAGTCGGTTTAAAAACACTTATTATTTTATTTTTAAAATTGGATAAATAAGTATTTCTCGTCTGATTTTCTGATAATGTTTGTAACACTATTGTGAGATTTCCCCTATGCTGAGGCGATTTCAAAAGCTTAAATGCTATCTATTATAAAAATAAGTAATTATCTATTGCAATAAATATGTAACTTACGGTCTTTGTACATTTTTTTGCTTCTAAGTATGCATAAAAATACAGGAAAGTCGTTACAATTGGTACAATTGTTTAAAAAATTGAAGGTGTCACGGAAGGCATTCTACGGAATTATCTTGAGAGCCGAGGTACATGCTGCTTGGATCCCCTCTTTTGTCTCAAAATACTTGCCTTTCATCGGCCAAGCAAGGAAACAAAAACAAGTCCGGGGGGCCACACCTGGGCTGTAGAGCGGCTTCGGAAGCATTGGATGTCGGCCTTGATTAGGTAGGTGTTCACAAGAAAGGCGGTGTGAGCCGGGGCGTTATCGTGTGGGAACTTCCAATCGGATGTGATGTCTTGTCGGACCCAATTGATCCTTCGTTTGAGTGTCTTAAGGACTTCCACGTAAAACTTGGCCTTGACGGGTTGCCCAGGAGGAACAAATTGGTGGTGGACGATGTCTCTGATGTCAAAAAAGACAATTATCATCGTTTTCATTTTGGATTTGCTCATTCTTCCCTTTTTGGGCCAATGTGTGCCACTGATGCCACTGAAACACAACATTTCTTGCTAAGCCTTCCTGATCATATCAAACGTCGCAGATCTACCCAGTTTCACACAGAATGTAATCGCGTACCTCTGCTCTAATGAACGCTACATTTTCGGCTTGCACGTCGCGCGAAAATGTTTGTTCTGACTCTCCAGATGCTCGGAGACAAGTGACCAGCCGCTCAAATTTATACTTTTGAAAAGTTTTTTTGTTTAAAATTTAGTACTTCTAAACCCACTGCTGAAGATACATACATACCTACATTTTACATACATATGAAAAAAAATTTACTTTGACCTATCTACATGGGAGCTTAGGAATGTTTATGATGTATTATTTAATTAAAATTCAGGGTCCTGATTCAACATTGATTTGTTAACTGTTCTGTTATATAAGTACAGGGTTTTCCAATATGAGTGATATGATTTCTTAAAACTAAACACACACTCACTGTTAAGAAAATTCAAATGTTTTTTTTTTTATTTAATGTGAAGTAAAATCAATAAATTAAGTTTTGAATATAACATCATTCAAATGGCCACCACGACTTCTTTTGCAGGAACGAGTTCTATGAATCCAATTTTCGAGTACTTTTTTCAATTAATCAAGTCATGTGTAATAAATGTGCTAAAGACCAATGACTTCAAATAATCGCACAAGAAATGGTCTGATAGTGTTAAATCACAATTTTTTGGAAGCCATTCAATGCCACAATTTCTTGAAATAATCGAAGGTTTTAAAGGCAAAAATAAAAGGATACATAAATGTTTTTTTTTTGCGGCGACATTAGTAATACAATTTTATTAAATTTAATGACATATTATTGTACAACTTTTGAAGTATATTAGAAAAATTTGTCATGGAAAAATATTAATAAATAAGCCTGTGACGGTGAGTCTCCAGAAGCGTCTTGAAAAAAAAAGTGGAACATTATAACTCGTTACCAGATCATCTGAAACAAAAAAATTGGCATGCGTTTTAAAAGTGAATTATTTCTCGATGTAATCAAAAGGAGTTTTGTTTTCTATTTTTTGCAGCATATCGAAGTAAAAAGCGCGATTTTATCTCAAAAAATCGCGGTTAGCTTATAAATAAAAATAGAAAAAAATTTAAAAAAAAACTCCATCTGATTACCTCTTGATTTATGTGAAGAAGTAATGTTCAAATTTTCAAAAGGATTTTGAGTTCTAATGTTCACGAACTTCAAAAATAACGTTTTCGGGAAAATTGATTTGAAGTTTTATATGTTATGAAAGTCAGGTATCACGGCCGGTCGTTTAAAACGCTGTAAATCCGTTAGTTTGACTATAATTGACTCAAAATTTGTACACAATATTAAAAAATATGCAAAAAAAAGTTTAAAACCTTACCCCCCTTATTGGCCCTTGAACATTATGTAAAGAAAATATGCGCACGAAATTTTCAACATTTCGACGAATAGCGAGCGCAGGTGGACAATTATTACGACCATAAAATGGCAAAGCGCACGAAAAGTTTGAAATGGAAAACGATTATTTTGATAATAAAGTTTAATAATTTGTAAACGTTGTTCTTGTATGTTTAAAACGCTGTTCTTGTATGTTTTTCCATGGTAAACAATACTAAATACAATGAAAAATTACAGATCATGACATTATAAAAATGGCCGAAACGACACTTAGAAATGATATCATCCCTATTGGAAAACCCGTGTAAAATATCTTGGATATAGATATACATATGTATTTTTTTATTCATATTAAAATTAAAAACATGTTAATTTAGGCAGTAAGTATTCCCACACTTTGTTTTCAGGTTTATTCGTTCCTCACGCATCATGGGGCAGCTCGTGAAAAAATCACATGCATTGGTCATTCCCTTGGTGCCCACATTTGTGGTATGATTTCCAACCATTTATCGATAAAACAGCATCGTATTATCGGTAAGTTAATTTTAAATTTTGCACATTGATGTCATAAAGATATTTTGTAGGTCTTGATCCCGCACGACCACTCATCGAACGTAAAAAAAATCACATCTTCAGATTATCCATAGATGATGCCAGTGTTATACAGGTGATTCACACCAATGCAGGTTTCTTGGGGCAGGAAGAAAATATAGGTCATCTGAACTATTGCATTAATGGTGGCAGATTTCAACCATTTTGCAAGGGAAATCCTATAAGTGAGTTCTGGTTTGGTACTACACATTTTTACATTCATATCACGTCCTAGTTAGTCGCTTTTTGAAAAATATTAATAACAATATCTTATGTAAAGTACGCCTGAAAGCCAGAAGCTTAAACAAATTAGAACGGATCGTGGAGTTGCAAGCGTCCACTCTCATTATTATACTTCAAAATAATATTTATGTGTACATAAGTTGCCTTTATATTTCGGGGTTAGAGAACAAAAACAATTTTTAAAAACCGCTTAATTGTTTTTCAACATATTCTCAATTAAGATCTATACACTTTCGCTGCTTTTTTGGCACTCGGCCCAGTTTGAAACACCAATACAGTCGACTCCTGTTTACTTTGGGGCTCACACGGATAAATTCCCGATTCCGTGCAATGCTGAGTGAATGCTGGTCCCACAAATGGTTATAGTTATCTAAATCTTACAATAGATCGTCCAAAATTGAAATTATGTGTTAATTTAAATTAAAATAGTAGCACTCAGCACTGTTGTTGAAATGATCCAAGACGAAAGTTGAAACAAATAATCGCGCGAATATGTTCGGGATGTAATTCCTTTTTTTGCCGAGTTGAATACTTTAAGTTACTATAAACAACATAAATAGCGTTCGTATGTTAAAACATTCTAAGAACGCATAATATCAAAAATGTCAAATTACGAATTTTTAGACTGTAACACTAGGGTCGCCAAATCCCGAAATATAAAAGAGAGCTTACGTACAATAAGCATATGTGTACGTATCGTATGTATGTATTAGAAATCTCCTGAGCAGCAGCGGATTGTTGGACTTAATTAAATTTTTGGCAATGAAGCTCCATCACGGACCAATATCCAATCGAAGTCGAAGATTACTCTAAGATCAATTTCGTCAAGGCTGCCCAAATCAATTGTTGTTCCTGAAACTATTGATGCTATACGCAAACTGATATTGCAATAATTGCATGAACATTTGACTGTTAAAATATTTGTTCACCTTGGATTCCACATAATTTGTTAACCGTTCAAAACAAGCCTCGTATCGATTAGTCGACAGAAATGTTAACAACATGGATGGTGGATTTGCGCAAAAGTAAACATCAGTCGACTGAATGGGTGTTTCAAAATATTTGCCTGCTTTTTTGGAAAGTCTGAAGATGTCACAACCATACCACTAAGAACAGTAAATTCTTGGTGATATACAACCATCCGTTTGTCCGTTGTCTAGAAATCTTCACCCCGACAATCAGGCATAATGGGATGCCCAACTTATTCCAGTGTGACAGCGCCTCAAAATAAGCGTTTTTTATAGCATTTTCCATTGTGGCCAGATCGAACAAAATACAAATTTTTAGGCATTTAAATTAAAATAACCTAATATTCGTTACGATTGCAAATTATTATATATTGGACTTTTAATAAATGGCGAAACTACTTAAATTATTTTTTATGATTTTATAGTATATTAAAACAACTGACTTTTAATCTTTCAATACTTAATAAGGTGAATTAAGACTGTTAGTTCTCAATTACTAAATGTTTTTAATCATTGGTAACTGAAAACTAATGCTGCAATGCATCAAATTGCAAAACGTTTAATGAAATATATTTAAATTTCGCATTTTCTTTGATTTTCATTGTTTTACATTTTTATAAGTGATCTTCAACGGCGGCAACAAATTCCTCCGTTCACATATATTTTGGTATAATTTCAATCTGGCCGTTCCAGTCATTCCAATTGTAAAACGTCAAAACCTACCCAATCCAGTCAACTGTCAAAGTTCGGTAGGTGAGCGGCTCTCACATTTCCAGTGACAGGAGAGTTAGGCATCCCATTATTCCTGCCGACAATGTTAGCTTTCACGCAACGACTAAACATCTCTTTCAAATGTCACATCATAATAATCATTAGTGTTTAGTATACGCTTGTCTTTGTGAAGAACATAAAGTGCATTCGGCGATTTTTATGGTAAGCGAAATTATTCAACAAAGACGTTCCAGTTTTTTGGGTGCGAAATCAAATTTCTGATACCGAAACGATCAGAATGTTAGAAAAGGCCTGGCTAAATGAGTTAAGCTTCCCGCCCTCACTCGCCACTACACCACACAACACACCACCCACAGGCAACACTGGCACATACACCACACATGAAGATAGCAGTTTCCCCACACACCACACATCCATTTGAAGCAGCAGAAAACACCACACACACACCAATACACGCAGCTACTAATCCATCACCGCAAAAACGAGCAAAAAGCTTCGTCCTGGAAGCGGACGCCGCTTTCGACCACGATTTTCGAGCAGTAAACATCGGCGGACGTTCCTTTCTTTCTTGATGTACTTATTTCGCCACACCGTTTTCAATATCCGTTATCTTCGGCGCGCAGCTCAACCACCGTTCCAACCTCTGGAGATCTTCAGCGCGCAGCAGCTGAACCAACCCATTAATTCCGAGTGTGCTTCTGTATAATTTTATAAATACATCCGTACTACTTCCACTGGTATCTGACCAAGGAGTCCACCAATTTTAATACATTTCGTTATATTTTTTTGATTTTATGTTATTGTCACGCCTCCACTGGTATCCGACCAGGGAGATCTTTATTATAACGTTTTCTTATCCTCCAATAAAATTGATCCATCTTGAAGTGAACAAAAAAAAAGTATATATTGCGTTGTCAAAGGAGTGGGTATCAAAAGTTAGAGGTAATTTATATATGGTCCTTCGAGCCATCCTGAATGGCACTATTGTAAAAAAAATGATAAGAATAAAATAAGAAAATTGTAAAACAAAATTACAAAGCGGAAAAAAAGCTAAAAATATTAAGTTAAGTGACAAACAAAAGTGAATAAGTGCGCAAGTGCAAATGCAAGTGCAGTGTAGCAGTGAAATTGAAATTACGTACATAAATACAAACAAACATAGTGACGAAGAAAAAAAAAGAGGGAAAAATTAAAAAGAGCGCAAGTGCAAATAGTATATGCAGTGAAATTATATATAAAAAAAACAAGACACAGTGCCCGAAACTGGAAATAATAGAATATATAAAAAGCAAAAAGATATAAGTTTGAAAAGTGCATACATACAAATTAATTCCCGCAACGAGGGAATTTTGAAAAATATATATTTTACATCCGCGAACGCGCAAATTAATCTTTATTTCTGAAATACTAATATATTTTAAGCAATTTTTATTATGTTGGACGCTCTTTTTAAATGATCTGCACTCGTTCTTCTTTATCTTCAACATGGCCGCAGATCGTGCTGCCACACTCCTTTATTTATAATAAGATACATAATTTACAGATTTATGATGTTACCACAATATATAATTTACATATTTATAATGCTGCCACAGTTCGACCATCCTGACATGTAATCGTCCCGATTACGCTTTCATTAGGGAGACCATGGTTTAACCAAGGCTTCATGTTTGCTACTTCCCATATTCCTTCATATGGAATTTGGCTAAGTTGAAATCCCTCGACATCTCTAAGTATATACCTGTCATTAGGAAGTATTTTGCAAACTCTATAAGGACCTTTAAACTTGGGGGCAATCTTTTTACATGCACCTGGATTACTTATATAATTCTTTACCATAACATAATCTCCTTCCATATACTTTCTTTGTGTCCGATGTTTATCTTTCAGCAATTTATTATAATTTTGAGACTTTGAAATATTTTCTGCTGCCTTATCCCTAATATCTGCTAAGTTACGTTCATTATTATTCAAATCATTTTCTTCTAGTCTTTCTCTGAGAAAGTCAACGACAGTTCCCCTTTGTGAAACTCCAAAAAGTAGTTCGCTTGGAGTTGTGCCTATACTTCGATGCATCGTATTGTTTAAAGCATACTCTATGTCCGGTAAAGTTTTGTCTAAGCTGAAATTAAAGCCACCGCTGGTTAATTTTGCTATCATTGGAGCAAGACTACGATTAACGCGCTCCACCTGTCCATTGGCTTGTGGCGATCCTGTCGCAATTTTTACATGTTTTACGTTATTTGTTTTCAAAAAATTTTCAAAATCTTTTGATGTAAACGCACTGCCTCGATCAGATATCAATACCTTTGGACGACTGTAACTACTAAAATACAATTTTAAACAGCTCATGACCTCCCTGGTGCCTGCTGAACACACCGCATATAACTTAACAAATTTAGTGAACCCATCTATTACCAAAAATACATATTTTTTCTTAGAATGTTTAAATGACACTGGACCGAAGTGATCCACATGAACAGTTTCGAAAGGTACGTTTCCTTTGGGTATATTATGTAAGAGGCCCTCATGTTTCCCACTCTTCGAGGAAAAGGCAATACACTTTAGGCAATTTGAGATATATTGTTTAATTTTCTCCTTCATTTTGGGAAACCAATATGACTTTATTATAGCACTGAAAACTTTATCACTTCCCATATGACCCATTTCATCGTGATACTTTCTCAATAAATGTTCTTCCATCTCATTTGGTATATAAAATAGTATATTTTGTCCGTTTTTTCTATAAACTAAGCCATTCCGCATTTCAAAAACACCATTTTCCTTGTTTTCCAATTCCCCCCGGATTTCAATAATTTTCCTATCTCGATTTTGGCAAATTGACAGATTTTGCTCAAACGTATTTTCTTCAAGAACTAAGATATTTGAAGTGCGACTAAGTGCGTCCACATGGAGCATTCTATTTCCATTACGGTGTTCGAGAACATATTGAAAATTTTGCAATTCGAGTGCCCACCTGGCTATTCTTGGATTTACTTCCTTCTTATTTAAAGTTAGCATGAGTGAATTGCAATCAGTGACTATCTTAAATTTCAATCCTTGAAGATATACCCGAAATCTCCGAAGTGCATAAATAATTGCAAGTGTTTCCAGCTCAAAGCTGTGGTATTTAGATTCGGGCTCGCTGGTACGTTTCGAAAAATAAAAGACTGGGTGAAATTTGTCGTCACTCTTTTTTGTAATAATATTGCACCAAATCCCCGAGAGCTGGCATCGCAATGCAGCTCTGTATCATCTCTTGGGTCGTAAATCGCTAAGATAGGAGACCCAATTAATTTATTTTTAAGTTTCTCAAAACACTGTAACTCGTCTTCCCCAAATGTAAATTTAACATTCTTTTTTATTAGTTTGTACAGAGGCTGAGCTTCTCGCGAAAAATCTTTAACGAATCTTCTAAAGTATGAGCATAAGCCCAAAAACTGTGTACAGCTTTTGTGTTACTGGGTATAGGAAAATTCAGTATAGCTTCTACATTCTTTTCATCCGGTAGAATACCTTTACTCGAAATGTTATATCCTAAATAGCGTATTTCTGACTCCATAAATCGGCATTTATCTAACCTCAATTCCAATTTGTTTTGTACTAACTTATTAAAAACTTCCTGCAAAATGTCTAAATGTTCTTCTTCATTACTTGTAGCTATCATGATATCGTCTAAATAAATAGCAATTTTCTCTGCTCGAATCAGATCATCGAAAACATGGCTAACAAACCGCTGGAATGTTGAAGGTGCATTTTTCAGACCGAAAGGCATTTTCAAAAACTCGTACTGCCCCATCGGTGTTACAAAAGAAGTGTATTTAATCGAATCTTCAACCATATCTACGTGATAGAACGCACTCTTTAAATCCAATAACGAAAAAATGCATTTATTTGCTAGTCTATCTAACAGATCATCAATAAGAGGCAAGGGATAGTTATCTTTCAATGTTATCTTATTCAAACTACGAAAATCCACACATAACCTTATATCACCTGTTTTTTTCCTTACTAAAACAATGGGGGAAGAATATTCTGACTTACTCGGCCTAATTATCTTGGTTTGCATTAAGTCATCTAAAACAACCCTAACTTGTTGTTTTTCACTGTATGACAGTCTTCTTGGAGGACAATTAAAAGGTTTTTCTGTACTCAACAACAGTTTCATCTCACATCTAATTTTTGGCGTATCGGGGCGCTTACAGCACATATAATAATCTTGAAATATTTGCAGAAATTTTTGTTTTGCATAGACACTTACATTATCATTTTTTATATAAACATTAGGAGTTTTTGCTTCAGTTTTCAATACTTCATTGTAATTCACAGAAAATTTAGTGTTATCAAATTCAATTTTCATTAATCTTTGACACTCTTCATCATATGTGTTATTTTCGACTTTGAAATTCGAATCTATTTCTTTACATTCTAATTTTAAATTAGATTTACTTAAAAAGTCTCTTCCTAAAATAATTGGATGAGTCATTGTTTCATTTGTTACGACTAACATCGTTAATTCAATTCTTTTATTTTTGAAAAAAATAAAACTGTTTACATTTCCGACAATAGATAATGGACTTTTGTTTATACCACTATATTTTAAAAATACATTGTTCTTTCTGTTTATTACTACATCTGGTACGAACTGTTGGCGAACAAAGCTAATGGGGCTTCCCGTATCAATTAATGATCCTAATAAAGTTTTATAAGTAAATTTAGAATTAATAAATACATAATTTAAAAACCTTACATATTCATCGCCTTCCATCAATTCTGTGACATGTTGTACAGGGCGGCTCTTCCTTTGTGGACAATTTGCTGCTAAATGGCCAACTTCAGCGCATACATGACAAGCACCAAGCTCTCGTTTGGGTTTTCGGCATACACTTGCTAAATGGCCAACGGAGTTGCAATTGTAGCATCTCACGACTCTTGTTGTTTGTTGTCCATTATTCGACTGCTCATGTTGATTGTCTGCTGTCATTTTCTTTGATATATATCGTGGCAATTGAATATTTCTAAACGCTTCTAACAATTCATATTTGTCATGAAATCGTTGCATTTTAGCTTTCGAACGTAAAGTGTTATCCGGAATACCATCAATTAGATATTCTACAAGTTCATCTTCACCAATTAGAATTCTATTTGCCAGAATTAGTTTTTCTTGGAAATATTCTCGAAACGATTCGGTAGTCAACCACTGCCTGATTTCAAACTTTTTTTAGCATCAAATTGCTTGTTTTTTCTTCAAACAGCGAGCTCATTTCCTTTAAGAACTTGTCGATTGGCATTAA
The DNA here is from genome assembly GCA_037783105.1 of Bactrocera zonata. Lineage (NCBI taxonomy): Eukaryota > Metazoa > Arthropoda > Insecta > Diptera > Tephritidae > Bactrocera > Bactrocera zonata. Next base: position 71,932 of record JBAWJQ010001194.1, on the reverse strand, counting down.
AATCAAGTCATCTCGAGAATGTAACCACTTTAGCGCATTGCCTTTTAATTTATTTGCAATTAATGCTCTTAGGTTGTTATCATCAAGTTGGTAAACACTCTGGATATTTTTTAGTTGTGCTTGCCATAGCTTAAGGCATTCACCACTACCAGAAAATTCAGATATAAGTTCTTTAACATCTGCGAACTTTTGCTTATTGGAAATGTTTTTTGTTTGATTATCACTATTTCTCAACTGTTCTTTTTCTCTCATTAGAAGTTCATTTTCCATCTTCTTTAGTTCACACTCACGCTTCAACAATTCTAATTCGATTTTTAAAAGTCGCCACTCGTTTGCATCACACTCTTTTTGTTTCTTTTCAACACTCGTTCGATTACTTGCGTCATATTGTGGTACAATCCCATTGCTAAATTCACCACACTCCTCGGTGATGTTTATACTGCTCGCTCCTTCGTTGATTTCATCAGCTTGTTCTTTTTCCGCAATGATGGCTTGCGTACAGTCAACGTCAGCGTCAACGTCAACCATGGAGTTTCGAAAATTTCCACGAAGCTCCTCAGGAATTTTTTGTAGGCGAACAATTAGTTCGGCTTTACTACCTGTTGTTTTATGTTTGAGCGAACGCAACCATGATTTTAATTGTTCAACTGTGTATAAACTAAGCGAATCCTCGTTTGATGACATTTTGGGCGCAATACAACCACTTCTGATATTTTAAGCAATTTTTATTATGTTGGACGCTCTTTTTAAATGATCTGCACTCGTTCTTCTTTATCTTCAACATGGCCGCAGATCGTGCTGCCACACTCCTTTATTTATAATAAGATACATAATTTACAGATTTATGATGTTACCACAATATATAATTTACATATTTATAATGCTGCCACAATATATACATTTTGGTGTTATTATCTTAAAGCTAAAGCTGAAGTTAAGCATCAACTTAATTGAATCCAGAACAAAGAGTTAGTTACAATTTTAGCTGTGACAGCAAATTCTAGCAGAACGTTAAGCGTTCTGTTTTCTTTACGATTGTTATTGTTATGCCTTCCTGTGAGGGCAAGCGATATTGTTTTGATAATAATGGATTATTGGATTCAGAACGGAAAAAGCATATCGAATTCTTAAATAATCAAAAACGTTAATTATATTTCTAATTTATGAGACAGTGTAGTTGCAAAGTGCAAAGATTCAATTTTATTTACAGTTATGGTAAGGCTTCTATGCGGAGGCTGTCGTTAACTTACATACTTACCAATCCATTCCAAAAATTTGCTTGTACTATATATAAATATACAATACAAGAAGCAAATATATCTTCTGCCCGCAAAACGCCCAACAACAAAGTTTGGGTAGTGTCAAAAAACAGAAAAACAAAGAAATTAAAATCAAATAAGAACACACATACATATACATATGTATGTATGTATATATAACAGTGCAGTAAAAAAAATATACAGTTACCAAAAACAAAAAAAAAAAAAACGGGCGCGGAAAAAGGAAAAAAAAACCTAATTAAAAAATGCAAAACAATAAAACAAAAAACAGCGGGCGCGAATTTAACATCATAAAGTGAGTCGTATTGATTCATTTCAGTACTGCATCTTTCATTTCAATTTTTGCATACATGTACATATGTATGTATATCATTTTTTGCGTCAAATTTAATTTATTAGCATAGAATAGCTCATCCAGTTATTTTCATTTTATTTTAAATACCGAAATACCGAAAATAAAACTGTTTGGCATAACAGACAATATATACATATATTTACATACATATATATATTTATATACTGTGTATCCATATATATCCAAATATATGTATAAAGATTGTTTTTTGGCCACTAATGCTTACCTTCGTGTATCAAAACACAAAATATCCACAAACATAAAAAAATTCAAGTATTTTACTTGCAAATATGTACATACATATGTAAGTATGTCCGGTGATACCCCTTATGCTTGATATGCTGAACACAATGACCGAAAAGAGTTATAAAATTCATAAGATATAAAAAATTTTCCCAAAAATAATCAAACTTCAACCGTTAATATCTTTTAAACGGTTGGGTTTACAAAAAAATCATAGGAAACCTTTTTAGTAGAGCATTCAATTTTCAAGATATTTTTTCCAGTAGTTGGAAGCGAGATATAAATTTTTCTATCTGATAATAAGAAAAAATAGAAAACTGTATGTAGGAGAACCTTGCCGTTACAATTAAGAACTCATGCTTGGAGAGGCTTTCTTAGAGGTGCCTAGGAACCTAATTTTCCGAGTACCAAACGAAAAAAAAAATTTTTTTGAAGTCCCCTAATATATATATGTACATATATAAAATAATGAAAGAGAAAAGCTAAAGAAAACCGAATAAAAAAAATACATATGTACATATATACACCAATTTAGTACGCATTATAAACTCAACCATTTGAGAACATTTGAGTACAGGCCAATAGACAGTACTCACATACAAACGTAAATACATATTAACGGGATATATAAAGAGTGCACATTTACAAATCGAAGTGCACATACGATTATTTCGTTTCTCAATTCCGTTTAAGCGCGCTCGCTCCACTGAGAAACAATATATGCACGCTTGCATATAAACTTGTACATAATTATACACGGAACGTTGATTATACCCTACGAGGGTACCTCAAAATATTATATACATATTAAACGGTTTGGTAGAAAAAGTATAAAGTATTAAAATTTATATTTATATAAGTTAACTAATAATTAAATATTACGAGCAATTTAATTCACATATTTAAAGACCACATTGGCTTATTTTCGGCAATTCCCCTTGTTTTTTTGGTAAACAAAAACAAGCCGGATTGCGTATATACTACACACATATGTACAAATCCCTGAACTCTTATACGAACACTCAATTGCAAGTACATACAAACGGATTTGTCTATAGGTAACCCTATAAGACATACAAATACAAAACAAATTAATAAAATAAATATTGCATATTTTTACAATTAAATAATAATATTAACAATAAATAAATTCGGTAATACTTTCATACTTTTTTCGAGATTAATTAAAACGAAATGCGTTATTTAATTTAATCCGACAAACAAAATAAAATAAAACAAAACATTTTACAATTTTATTATTTACAAGAGACTTCGCTTTGCAATCAGCAATTCCATTTAAAGTCAATCAGTTTACACTGAATGAAATTATTTCGTTAATTTATTGGTTCTAAATGAACGCGGAGGATGGAGTCATGTGAAGAAGTTCACGCAAGTGAGGAAAGTTCTCTGATCGCCATTTACTTGGGAGTGGCCAGAAACGATTCTTTTACATATGACTCAAGCAGCTCACGACTTCCGGTCTCTGACCAAGTATCCTCTGGGTAGCCTAAGAACATCCGTTTGAAGGCGAGCTAAAGTGAGGAGGCGAAACATCCCCTGCATGGGGTTGTGCGCTGGGCTTGGGACCCGCCACGTAAAAAAACACCCCCAATGAAAAAGCGTAAACAGCCTCGGATGAGAGACCCCCCTTTTGATGATGACCACGGCAAACGAAATAAGGACTATGATTTGAGGGCATGCACCTAGAATATCCGGTCCCTTAATTGGGAAGGTGCCGCTGCCCAGCTGGTTGATGTCCTCGTGAAAATAAAGGCTGACATCACCGCCGTCCAAGAAATGCGATGGACGGGACAAGGACAGAGACGAGTAGGTCCTTGTGACATTTACTACACTGGCCATACAAAGGAGCGCAAGTTTGGTGTTGGATTCGTGGTGGGAGAGAGACTCCGTCGCCGAGTACTATCATTCACTCCGGAGAATGAACGTCTAGCCACAATCCGCATCAAAGCGAGGTTCTTCAACATATCGCTGATTTGCGCCCACGCCCCGACGGAAGAGAAGGACGATGTGATCAAAGATGCCTTTTATGAGTGCTTGGAGCGCACTTATGAGAGATGCTCCCGCCACGATGTCAAAATCGTGCTTGGCGACTTCAACGCCAGGGTGGGCAAAGAAGGTATCTTTGGCACTACGGTCGGTAAATTCAGCCCCCACGAGGAAACATCCCCAAATGGGTTGAGGCTGATCGACTTCGCCGGGGACCGAAATATGGTTATCTGTAGTACTAGATTCCAGCATAAGAAGATACATCAAGCTACCTGGCTGTCTCCGGATCGAAAAACCACCAACCAGATCGATCATGTTGTGATAGACGGAAGACACGTCTCCAGTGTTTTAGATGTGCGTGCGCTCCGAGGTCCTAACATCGACTCGGACCACTATATTGTTGCAGCCAAAATTCGCACCCGACTCTGTGCAGCAAAAAACGCACGCCAACAAACACAAGGAAGGTTCGACGTCGAGAAGCTGCAATCACAACAAACAGCCGAACGATTTTCTACTCGGCATGCACTCCTGCTCTCTGAGAGCACTCGTCAACAACTCGGTATAAGGGAAGTGTAGGACGGCATTTCAAACTCCTTACTTACAGCTGCAACCGAAACCATTGGTTTTCGGAAAGTGCAAAAGAACAGCTGGTACGACGAGGAGTGCCGTGTCGCAGCGGAGAGAAAACAGGCTGCCTACCTCGCAACTTTACGATCGACCACAACACGTGCGGGATGGGATAGATACCGAGAGTTGAAGAGGGAAGCGAGACGCATTTGTAGACAGAAAAAGAAAGAGGCCGAAATGTGTGAGTACGAAGAGCTTGATAAGCTGGCCGACAGGGGTAATGCTCGAAAATTCTACGAAAAGATGCGGCGGCTTACAGAAGGTTTCAAGACCGGAGCATACTCTTGTAGAACCCCCCAAGGTGATCTAGCCACCGATGCCCAGAGCATACTTAAATTATGGAGGGAACACTTCTCCAGCCTGCTGAATGGCAGTGAACACACAACGCCAGGAGAAAACGAACCCGATACCCCAATCGATGACGATGGAGCAGATGTTCCATTGCCCGACCATGAAGAAGTTCGAATAGCAATTACCCGTCTGAAAAACAACAAAGCGGCAGGGGCCGACGGATTGCCGGCCGAGCTATTCAAACACGGCGGCGAAGAGCTGATAAGGTGCATGCATCAGCTTCTTTTTAAAATATGGTCGGACGAAAGTATGCCCAACGATTGGAATTTAAGTGTGCTATGCCCAATCCATAAAAAAGGAGACCCCACAATCTGCGCCAACTACCGTGGGATTAGCCTCCTCAACATCGCATATAAGGTTCTGTCGAGCGTATTGTGTGAAAGATTAAAGCCCACCGTCAACAAACAGATTGGACCTTATCAGTGTGGCTTCAGACCTGGTAAATCAACAACCGACCAGATATTCACCATGCGCCAAATCTTGGAAAAGACCCGTGAAAGGAGAATCGACACTCGCCACCTATTCGTCGATTTCAAAGCTGCTTTCGAAAGCACGAAAAGGAGCTGCCTTTATGCCGCGATGTCTGAATTCGGTATTCCCGCAAAACTAATATGGCTGTGTAAACTGACTCTGAGCAACACGAAAAGCTCCGTCAGGATCGGGAAGGACCTCTCCGAGCCGTTCGATACCAAACGAGGTTTCAGACAAGGCGACTCCCTATCGTGTGACTTTTTCAATCTGCTGCTGGAGAAAATTATTCGAGCTGCGGAACTTAATCGAGCAGGTACAATCTTTTACAAGAGTGTACAGCTGCTGGCGTATGCCGATGATATTGATATCATCGGCCTCAACACCCGCGCCGTTAGTTCTGCTTTCTCCAGACTAAACAAGGAAGCAACTCAAATGGGTCTGGCAGTGAACGAGGGCAAGACGAAATATCTCTTGTCATCAAACAAACAGTCGTCGCACTCGCGACTTGGCTCCCACGTCACTGTTGACAGTCATAACTTTGAAGTTGTAGATAATTTCGATAATTTCGTCTATTTAGGAACCAGCATTAACACCACCAACAATGTCAGCCTGGAAATCCAACGCAGGATTACTCTTGCCAGGTGCTACTTCGGGCTGAGTAGGCAATTGAAAAGTAAAGCCCTCTCTCGACGAACAAAAACCAAACTCTATAAGTCGCTCATTATTCCCGTCCTGCTATATGGTGCAGAGGCTTGGACGATGACAACAACCGATGAGTCGACGTTGCGAGTTTTCGAGAGAAAAGTCCTGCGAAAGATTTATGGTCCTTTGCGCGTTGGCCACGGCGAATATCGCATTCGATGGAACGATGAGCTGTACGAGATATACAACGACATTGACATAGTTCAGCGAATTAAAAGACAGCGGCTACGCTGGCTAGGTCATGTTGTCCGGATGGATGAAAACGCTCCACCTCTGAAAGTATGTACCCGCCGCGGGAAGCGGAGGAAGAGGAAGACCTCCACTCCGTTGGAAGGACCAAGTGGAGAGGGACCTGGCTTCGCTTGGAATATCCAATTGGCGCCACGTAGCGAAGAGAAGAAACGACTGGCGCGCTGTTGTTGACTCGGCTATAATCGCATAAGCGGTGTCTACGCCAGTAAAGAAGAAGAAATGAACGCAGATCTCAAAGAATCTATATCTCCCCAACTACTGAAAATTCCAAAAATAATTTCGGACGAAAAAAGTCCACGTACACCTGCAGAAGCTACACGCTCAAAGCAAGGTGTTACAAAAAAAAGGGGGAAAGACATTGTATACAGTAATTTTATTGCTGAGAGTGACAGTTTTATAAAATAATGCACTAGATTTTCATCTTCGCCGATTCAAGGTAATTCTGAATCGGCATTAGAAATCAAAAAAGAAAATCTGGATAATTTTTGGATACGTCTCCAAGCTTCTTATGACGCAATAGTAAAATCTGATTACTCAGATCTACCAGAAAATTTCAAACGATTTGAATAGAAGCTTCTTTTAAACGCAATCGTTCTCATTACAGAATAATTACATATATAGTAGATCATGCGAAATATGTACAGGAGGGCATAAGCTCAAATCTTGCGAGAGATTCAAAAAATTTAATATTATCGACCGCAACAATTTCGTGAAAACAAAACGACTTTGTACAAACTGTCACATGCGTATACACTCAACGAGTGCGAAAGCAAATTTAACTGCGTCTATCGTCATAAGCGACACCATTCGATGCTTCATGTAAATAACAGCACAAATATCAGAAGAGCCACGGGTTTAGTCAGAACAACAAATCCCGAAGTGCAAATCCACAAAATTGCCAAGAAACACCATGCTGCTCAAAGGCATTAAAAACTCAAACGCTACACAGCGAAAATCAAAGTAGGGTACTTCTACCCACAGCAGTCGTCTCCATAGACCAAGGCTCCCAACGATCTTTCATCGCATCTAGGGCACAAAATAGGCTAAATCTGCCAATAAAACTAGCCAATTTTGAAATTACGTGAATTGGCGGAATAGTAGTTCAAAACTCTAATAAAATATGCCCCATTACCCTATTTTCCCCCCAAACGGATATAAAAATACAAGCAGAATGCAGATCCTAAGTGGACCAGTTACGGAACCAGTCACAACAATGACAACTCAAGTTGAGGAAATCTCAAACGAGTACCTCAATTCACAATTGAGAAAATTTTAGGAGATAGAAAAACGTGGTTTTCCGTCAAAACTTTATAGGAGTTCAAAGAGCCACTGAAATACAGTTTGTGGACTTTATCAAACAAGTTTCATCTGAGATTGTACCAGAGTACGCTCCCCAAGGCATTAACTTGAATTTAAATCCCTCCTTAAAAAAGTAGCTGGAAACTACAAATATAAATTTGAAGAATTTACCACATTATTAATTCGTATTGAAGCCTAACCTAACAGCTCTTACACCAGGGCACTTTCTCAAAGGAGTACCCATTCTGGCCATACCTGAGCCAGGTGCGGAGTCGCTTTCCTTACTAAATAGTTGGGAAAGAATGAAAATTTTCCATCATGATTTCAGCCGCCGATGGAAAGAGGAGTATATAAAGGACCTTCATAAAAGGTACCGCTGGAAAACTCCCGAAAAGGCGCCAAAGCTTGGAGATTTTGTCCCAATACATGACGACTGTCTCCCCTACAGAATTCGGCTAGGTCGCATAGAGAAGCTACATCACGGCTCCGACGGTCACATACGAGTAGTTGTCCTCCGTACTCAAAACGGAACTCTACTGAGACCGCTCGTTAAACTATGCTTCTTACCAACCGCAGAAATTGAAACATCCGCCTAATAAACAAAATCGAAATAAACCGCAAATATGATAAATCATAAATAATGGGTATTACGACCTCGACAAACCAAATAAAGTTGGATACAAACAGACAAATTTTTCATAATTCATACTTTTGAGCTGCAACTAAACTCGACTTTTTCTCCAAACAGGCAAATATGGATTCAGAAAATAGTCAACTTTCAACGCCAACAATGCGATCGGCCATCAGTGTGCCCCGTCCTGGGATTGCCCCAACACCGGTGCCCCGAACAACCACCGCAACAACACCGTCAACTACCGCTCGTAGTATCGTACGAGCACCAACAACAACTCCGTCATCACCAGTGGAGCCCCAGCGCTTACGATGCCCCCTTTGTCGTCGCCCCCACCGACTGCAATTGGGCTCTTCAAGGGGTTGTCACCAATACAACGCCAGCAAATAGCACAGGCGCATGGGCATTGCCACAATTGCCTGGCGCCCACGCCCGCATCTCAAGAGTGTGACTCAGGGGCTTTGTGCCACATCTGTGGCAGGCAGCATCACACGCTGCTCCGCCGCACTCCGAGACGTGAGGTCGATCGGCCACCTGCATTTCGCAGCCGCGGCACAACCAGACCGCAGCAAACCAGCCATGTGGCTCGCCGGCGAAGACCGGCACCTTCCCCTGAGTACCATCTATGGCGTCAGCGCAATGTAGCATCGAAAAGGCGTCATCAAAGGCCGCACCATCGACGTACTTCCGGGCTCAGCAACGTTGTGGCAACGTTGCAGCAGCTTCAGCGATTGCTAGGCTGAACATTCGCCTAGGGGGGCGGGATGGCTAAATGAGTTAAGCTTCCCTCTCTCACTCGCCACTACACCACACAACACTCCACTCACAAGCAACACTGGCACATACACCATACATGAAGACAGCAGTTTTCTCACACACTACACATCCATTGGAAGCAGCATAAAACACCACACACACACCAATACACGCAGCTCCTAATCCACCACCGCCCAACGAGCAAAAAGCTTCGTCCTGGAAGCGGACGCCGCTTTCGACCACGATTTTCGAGCAGTAAACATAGGCGGACGTTCTTTTCTTTCTTGATATACTTATTTCGGCACTCCGTTTTCAACATCTGTTATCTTCGGCCCGCAGTTCAACCACCGTTCCAACATCTGGAGATCCTCAGCGCGCAGCAGCTGAACCAACCCATTAATTCCGAGTGTGCTTCTGTATAATTTTATAAATACATCCGTACTACTTCCACTGGTATCTGTCCAGGGAGTCCACCAATTTTAATACATTTCGTTATATTTTTTTGATTTTAGATTATTGTCACGCCTCCACTGGTATCCGACCAATAAAATTGCGATTCATCTTGAAGAGAACAAAGAAAAGAATTATATATTGCGTTCTCAAAGGAGTGGGTATCAAAAGTAAGTGGTAATTTATATAAAACCTTCGGTGTGTGAACAAGTGTTTTGATTAGAACAAATTCTTCAAAGGGGGTCGCAAAAGCGTTGACGACGAACCACGTCCAGGACGGGCATCAACATCAACCGATGATCAAGAAGTCAATAAAATAAAGAAATTGGTACTTGAGAATCGACGATTTACTGGCATCGTTGGAATGTCGGAAGGATCAGTGGAAACTATTGTGAATGATCATTTGGGTCTAAGGAAAGTGAAAGCACGATCGGCCAAACTGTCAAAAAGGAATACTATTTGAGTGTTATGCGTCATGTGCGCGAAGATATTCGTACAAAGAGATAGGATTTATGAGCCGTTTACTCTTGATTTTTGCACCACGATAATGCCCCGTCGCATACTGCATTGATTCTTCATTAGTTTTTCGCCAACTGTTTCCACCGTGTTCGCCTGATTTAGCTCCGTGTGACTTCTAGCTATTCAGCAAAGTCAAGTCGAGGATTGAAAAAACGTTGGCACAATTGTATTGCGGCCAATGGAGAATACTTTGATGTGGACGACACAGATTTTGAAGAATAAATTAAGAATTTTAAAATTAACAGCAAGGTCTTTTTTGCTCATAGTGGTAGTCCTGACTTGCCTACGAATGACTTTTTTTATTGCCGTAAATAACAAGTAAAATAAAAGGTCAACGTTTTTCGACACCTGAAAACGCGGTTAATGCGTCCAGAACGCACGTTTTATAGATACTTACCTCAATCCCAGTGGTGAGGGAGTTTTGGGTGGTCCCAAAAGTGCTTCTATCATTGGTTCAAGTGCATTCAACAGTGTATAAATTTCAATTGGAAATATTTTAAAAAACTAGAGGCGATTTTCAGTAATTGTAATTTGTTTTATTCTCTAACACTGAAGTATAAAAAGTAATCTTTACGTAGGATAGTTGAAGTTTAATGATAACATTACAGCACACTTTTTCAAAGCGTACAAATATCGTTGAAAATGTGCAGAAACTTTCGTTCAATTGGAATATATTTAAAACTTTAGAAAAATTTAATACAATAATCGTATTTTATTTAAACTTAGTCATCATATACTTTAGTGAAAATATACAACTGTTTTAATTTAAATTCCATTCCCTAGGACGATCCCGTTGTTCGCATTTCTTAAGTATTTGCTTCCTCGCCAGTGCTATGTTCAAACATAAAAAATTTGTTGGCGTTTCCTGCCCAAATGGCTGTAAAGAAGGATCTCAACATATTCCGATCAGTGTGAAAAATCCTTTTGGAGTTGTTACAAAAACGGAGGAATATAATATTGGCAACGATGCCCCTGACGAGTATGCATTGAATGAATTTTTACTTTTAATACACATTTATATATGCTAATTATCTTTCAAACACAGCGCGAGAGGTTGCTACTGCATCGACATGCCGTTTGTAAAACATTGTCCATTCAATGACTAGAATTCGGTACAATTATCGACATGTGCATGTATATAATATTATATAATATTTAAGATAATTGTACGGAAGTAAGATTTTAATAACGTTATTTATGTAATAATTTGCGTTAATTCCTGTAAACTAAAGATAGTAATTTTGCAGGAATGCAGCTATAAGAAGTAAATATAACCAATTCTAAGTACAGAAAGAATTTACAGATAACAATTGTAAATAATTGATTTTACCGAAAATTTATCTTTTATTAATATTATATTGCAGCTTTTACCTATGTATATATATGTATAAGATGCCCATGTTAGTAACAATAATATTTACAGAATTTTCAATAATCTAGATATAATTTCACAACAAAAAAAACTTTAATACCTACATACAAAACATGAAAAAATAATATAATAATAATTTATATACTACTATATAGCGTCACCTGAAATGCAAAATAACTAAACACACCTTTCGTAGGTTTACAGGAGAAGCAAAAAAACCGTATAAAAAAAAACCATTTGTGATATTGAAACAAAATTTTCAAATCTAAATTAACATGAAACTATAAGTATATTTTAGAAAAAATAAAGAAAAAATTATCCAAATTTTATAGTAGGTGTCTTACGTTATTTTGAATTTTCAAAAATAATTAAAATATTTCAAGCTAAAAAATTAGGACAATGTTTAATAATTATTAATTAAACAGTTAATTGTTCAAAAGGTATATTATCATAAAAGTAATGACCGTCTACTGGAATAAAAGCTTTTAGGTCCTGTAGATGTTGCCATTTCTGATTGGTTTCGTTAACTTTTCGGGTGCAAAAGATTAGACTGCTGAATTTCAGAATTTCTGGCAGTCAGTCCTTTGTGGAAGAAGCTGATACCCGTCCTTAAAACAGGTTTTGTAATATATGGATGCCGTTGTATTATATACCGAAGCACGAATAATATTTGCTGTGGGATCTCCAACTTTATTACTTGAGAGAAAAAATAAATAATAAAATAAAATAATTTACTTATTTTAAATACCTTTACATATTTTAAATAACTAAATAAAAATAGAATAGAAAGCTTGGAGTAAAACTTGTTTTGTGCATGTGCTTATGTCAATGGATGTATAAATACATTGTTTACCTGGGCCAATGTTGAACACCGCTTTGGAATATATCCATAATCCAGGAAATAACTATGTTGTAGGTGATGATCAACTAATGCAGGGATGGGCATATTAGCCCTCAGTGGCATTTTGCCCGTGCGGGCACGAGTGCACATTTTGCGGGCTAGGTGAGGGGATCATCGCGGGCAAACATGAAGAGGGAAGTGAGAGCAACGTATTTTACCACTCCATATTTACAAATGAGAGCAACGTATTTTCCCACACCATGTTTACAAATGAGAGCGCACGCATATATGGGAAGTTGCACTGTGGGTAATAACTGTAAAATTGCCTAACAATTTTAAGTTTCTTTGTAACTATTATAAATTTATAAAATGTAAGACAAATAACAAAAAGTATAATAAATATTTTATTTTAGTAATAATTTTTTGATATGTCCTTATAACAGCATTTAATTTGGTTTATTTGCCATAATAAATTCTATGTTTGGTTTAATCTCATTAGCTGTAGCTATGCGCATTATTGTATCAAAATTTAAATCAGATAACCTACTTCTTATTTTAGATATAATTTTCGAAGCAAAAAGTTTCAAACCAGGTTTTTTCTTTAAATTTCTTTATAAAAAGTAATTTCAATAATAACTTCAAATTATGAACCACTGTTTCTTCAAACACATATGACCAAATGAATCTTATGAGAGCGCAATGTAAATAATTACCCAACAACCCTTCTACCACCCGTCAATCGTAGAATTTCCAACGACTCGGGGTTTTCCGCAGGGTTGCCAGGCTCGATATACTGTAGTAATTATAAAAATTGTCTTCAATATATTTGAAATTTTCTTAAAATAACTCAAATTCAGAATCGAATGCTATTTTTTACAAATATATAAACTAGTTTAAATAGTTTGATTTCAGTTTTGATATTTTATATTATGAAAAATTATAATTGAAAACTTAGAGGTGTACAAAACTACATATGCGTATTGAGTAATGGCAACATTTTTCGAATAAAAACGAGAACAAAACGCTTGCCGCTCGTAGCGAAGTGAGAAGATGTTTCTGCCATTAGCGTTTGTATTCTATTTGCGTGCTTAGCCATTCTCAATCAATAATGCCATACCGCGCAAATATATTTTTATTTGATGATTTCTTATATTTTTGAAAATATGTGTTCCCTTTCTATAGCGCATATTATTATTTTAATATATTTCCAGAGGCAACTTAAATTTTAAAAATTTAACAAAACAATTATAGAAAAAAACCTCAATTCTTTGAATATTTTGATAAAACAACCAAACTGAAAATATCACAAATCATATATTTATTTTATTTTTATTAAATGGAACTGCAATATGTTGAAACACAATGCATATAATGGTAACAAGTATCTTTTCTTTTTTTATTTATGCAGATATGCATATGTACGTATAAAAGCCCACAACTTAAGATAAGTTTTCCGAATTGTAACTAAAATGAATTTTTACAACAGGCATCACCACCATTAACTGATCTATCACACGTACAGTGGTGTGAACAAAATAGGAACAATCATAAGGTGTTGGGAAGTTTTAAAATGTGCTGTTTTCTTATTAAGTAAAATTGTTTTTATATACAATATAACTTATATATTTTTTCCTAAAAGTGATTAGAATTTCCCACCATGCAAAAGTAAATAAAAACAAATTTTAATGCGAAACTCTAAACCCTGCAAATTATGTTTACCTCTTTTTGTTCACACAACTGTACAATTCCGATATGAAGTAAACTTCCGCTCTTTAATTTGTGTACAATGTCAGTATTGCCGCAACCACTCTGCGATGAACATTAAGTTACGGAGGAGTGTAATTGATTTTTTTCGCAACTTTTCGCAACTTGTTATGCCCTTCTCTCCGTAAACTGATATTCCCCTCATCTAGCCCCCGTGCGCACTTTGCTAACTTTGCGGGCTAAAAATGTGCCCATCCCTGAACTAATGGATATGGATTTTTTCGCGCGTCTTTCATTAATTTAACTATTTGGAAGGGCATATTAATTTGTTTATTATTCATTTTGCGTTGTAGTAATGAGTGAGTAGAGTCACATTCCATTTGTGTATTCCCTAAGACTAAATACACAAAACGATATTAAAGCATTGAATAATTCTGCATTCCGATTTTGATAAAAGCAACCACCAGAATATATAATAAAGTTATGGATGTTTGGCGTATTAAGTATTTCTTCCTTTATGTGCTTTATTATAATTGTTGCGAAGTAGAAGTGGAAGGAACAAGACTGTCTTCAGTTTCATCCCAGACACAGTTGTCAGATTTATAGCAGAAATAGTGGAGAACGTTGAATCGTGGCCCATGTCAGCTGATAAGACCTATCTTATGGGTGCGCAATGTAAGTGAACAATGAAAAACGCTACTCCCTTTTCTCTTTGACGTAGGATGTCGTGAGAATTCACGGCATTTGGATTTTTGGCGTGGAAACATGTCAGCTGATTACTCTCTCACAACGCAGGGTTGCCAATATCGATATACTGTAGTAATTATCAACTTTTATAATTCAATCTGTTCAATATGTTTGAAATTTTCTTAAAATAACTCAAAATCAGAGTCGAATGCTATTAATTATAAATATATAAACTATTTTTAATAGTTTGTTTTCAGTTTTGATATTTTAGATTGTAATTGAAAACATAGATGTGCTCAAACCTATATATGCGTATTGGGCAATGGCAACATTGTTCAAATGAAAACAAACAAAGATGGCTGATTCCTGCGTTTTTACCAAGGGCTCAACTGTTCACTCTTTTGCTCGATAAGGAAGGAAAAGTTAGGAAAGGAGTAGCGTTTTTTACTGGTTTTGCTATTATGAGTAATAACGTTATATATAGTAAAATTATGAACTTGTAATGTAACTAGTTTCATTTTGTAATAGGATGCATTTGCCTTTGACTGCGGAATAAGCTTTACCGCTTGCATTTCCATACATAATAAGGAGCATAAGCCCGCCTTAGCACTTCCAATGTCATAATTTTTTTCTTCTCTCATTTCTCCTACATATATCTTTTCTGTGGACATCATATTGTTCCACTGAGATATTTTTTGATTCGAACAATATGCAAGTGTCACACATATCATTTCTTGGTTCAAAAATTGATAAATTATTTTTATTTAAAAATTTCACAAAATAGAAAATAGGAAGGATATAGTAGCAATACTATTTGCATTATGCGATTTACAGTCTTAAAAATAAACTTCATAGACTTTTGCATACGATTTAAATTCTGATTGAAAATACAATTTATTAGTCGGCAATGGGATTCTAACTTTGGAATGCCTTCCAACCATTTAATTAAATAATTCAATCTACCTCGATGGGTTTTTTCTCGTTTTGTATTTCTTCGATTTTCCACTTGCAAATTCTTTTTATTTTCCGGACTCAATTGAGTGCTATAAAGTTCACTGGAACTTAATTCTTACCATAATACCAAGCGTTAACAAAAACATTTTACTGCACACTTGATGACGTACTCGTTTATGATGCAAAAAAAAATTTTGAATATGAACATCGGGAATTTTTACATAAATCCGCTTTTTAGCATGAACTTCAATACTGCTAGTTACATAAACTTTCTTTTGGTCCCATGACATTTGTCAAAAATGTTCAAATATCTCCTTCCACACGTTTTCCTAATAAAGAGAACAATGCCGAGTTGAACTTTTTACACAATAATTAAATGTGCATGCTGCTTTTATTCTGGTTTCCTTTCGCAAATATTTCCTTTTGATAAGCTATCATATTTTTACCATACATTCGATATTTTATATTTTCTTCTCTTTTGTTAATTTTTGTACAACCTTGCAAATTTTCTTTATTATTTTCAATTTCTTTAATTATGGAACACATGTTATTATTTCACAACACCTTTCTTTTTTACCTATTTTATAATTTTCAGTATAAAAATCAATTAAATTATATCACCAAAGCACATTAAACATAACCAATAAGAACATACATAACAATAAATCAAGGCTAACTCCGTTATAAAAACGATATTTTGTTTAACGAAATCATGAACTTGTTGACACGTTCCTTCTTTTAAATTTTTAATATAACTTGGTTATTTTGGGTCGCAGAAGCCCAAAATTTTTGACCCTTATGTAATATGATGTGGTGAATCGTAATCAATAAAAAACCAAATTTCGAATTTTTTGATGATACGTTATTTTGCATTTCAGGTGACGATATTGTATGTATGAGGATGCGTGCACTGCTAACGATGACACTTTTAAAGAAAAAAATTATTTCACAGCACAAAATTTAGAGACATAACCCGCAACATACATACATACATTTCGTTCAATATAAAGCAAAGTTGAGATCCGGGTGACTGTCGGTTTGGCTGTCCGTCCGTCCTTGCAAGCTGTAAAAAAGTGGGAGTTGTTATGTATGTACATACCTTCTAGACCACTACAGCTACAATAGCCAAATTCGGTTAGGACAATGCTTATGAGAACTATTACCAACAGTGTGAAAATAGATGAAATCGGATTTTAACTCCGCCCCTCCCCATATAACGGTACTGTTACAAACTACTAAAAGCGCCATAAATTAATAACTGAATACGCCAAAAACATAAAATTTTGCCTCGAGATGGTATGAGAAGGCTTTAAAAAAGCCGGTGTAAAAAGTGGACATTGGGCGTGGCACCGCCCACGTTTAGGTAAAATCACATATCTCAGCAATTTTGATAAAATTGGGGAAGCTCAACTGTATATACAATTGCTTGGATTCCGATCCTCTGGTTGACAGTGCCTTACGGGATTTCCCTGGCTTTGCAAGTTGCAAGAATATCAAATGTTCGGTTGCACCCAAACTTAGCTCTACCTCACTTGTTTCATTCTGAAATCGATGTGGCCCCTTGATGTTGGAAGCATCATGTAACTTCATTCAAAATACATGCACTTTCTCGTTATTTTCTTTTTAAAATTATTTACTTTATCAGGATCTTCGACCTCACTGCTGACCAAAAACGTCACTGTATTTGGATAGTAGACCTTATTTCATGTAAAAAAGTTTTTAAAACCAAATAAATAGTGTGTTTAGGATTATTTACATTAGTTTTAAGTTTATTTTCTAGTAATGTTAAGTCTGATCTGGCAAAACTGTTTTATCTAAGCTTTCTATTTCTCATCTCTCTTTTATCATACATTTCTGTTTGATATTATCTTTGTTTATTCATATTTCAAAGTTACGGTATTTTAAATTCCTTTGAACTGCTATAAATACCGGACGACATGTATGTAAGAACCTCTTCTCTGATTGTAGCTTAGTGCTGATGGTACTCATCTCAATAAAGCATTGAGAACTCTACCCGCTGGTAAAATTAATTATTTAACATAGTGAATAAAGTTTGCTAAAATTTTGTTGATATTTGTTACCAACTAACAATTTTATAAATAAATTTCGCGTGAAAAAGAAATACATTTACGATCAGAGGAAATTTTCGAATGAGCGTAAATTTTCCAATGTAAATTTCACTGTAAGAAAAAAGCAAATTTGTGACTTTTACAAGGAGAATGGCGTTCAGATGAAGTTTACGATAAGGCTAAATGCTGGTCATAGCACACTGAATACAATCGGCCTCTGCGGATTACAAAATTGATTTCAAGAACTTTATTGAAGAAATTTATTTTTATAAAAATTCACTTATCTACTATAAACATACATATGTACGAGTTCTTACTTGCTATTACTTGTGTCTATATAAGTATTCAAAAATGATAACGTAAACAATAATTGAAGCGAACTTCAGATTGATCGAGAAACAGTTTACATTGTGAAAGCACGACTTGCACTTTGGTTTAGTGCCGACGAAATGTGTTGTTGCTGTTACAGTCGATGTTAGCAAATTAGAATTTCCAGAAATTAGTAAAGTCTGAATGCAAACCTCACAATGAAAAATTGGTTGTATTTGTTTTGTTAATTTCAACATTTTTAAAGAAATTTGCAATTATTTTATTAAAATAGAATGGAAGGACTATTCTTTCAAAGACGTTATCTGTTATAATAATATAATATAAGTATCTATTGCAATAAATATACACAGTTACATATTATATATATACGGTCTTTGTACATTTTATTTCCTTGTATGAATAAAAAGACATATACATACATATTTATGTTTCAATAATATGATTCACGTTTTTATTTGGAAATACTTACATATGTATTTTATATATGTGCGAATACAAAGATATTAATATTTAAACAATATTCTGTAATGCTGCAGGTGCTCCTGAGTGGTTTTTTCACATTTTGACATCCTAAAAAAGCGCGCCAGTCGTTTCTTCTTTTCGCTACGTGGCGCCAATTGGATGCTCCAAGCGAAGCCAGGTCCTTCTCCACTTGGTCCTTCCAACGGAGTGGAGGCCTTCCTCTTTCTCTGCTTCACCCGGCGGGTGCTGCGTCGAATACTTTCAGAGCTGGAGTGTTTCCGTCCATTCGGACAACATGACCTAGCCAGCGTAGCCGTTGTCTTTTAATTCGCTGAATTATGACAATGTCGTCGTATATCTCATACAGCTCATCGTTGCATCGAATGCGAGATTCGCCGTGGCCAACGCGCAATTGACCAGAACTTTCGCAGAAGTTTTCTCTCGAAAACTCGCAACGTCGACTCATCAGTTGTTGTCATCGTCCAGGCCTCTGCACCATATAGCAGGACGGGAATTAAGAGTGACTTATAGAATTTGGGTTTTGTTCACTGCCAAACCCATTTGCTTTGGTTCATTGTCCAGTCTGGAGAAAGCAGAACTAACGGCGCGGGTGTTGAGGCCGATGATATCAGTATCATCGGCATATGACTTATCCCACGGCAGTTGGCGCTGATTGTGGGGTCTCTCTTTTTTATGGATTGGGCATAGCACACTTAAATTCCAATCATTGGGAATGCTTTCGTCTGACCATATTTTACAAACAAGCTAATGCATGCTCCTTATCAGTTCTTCGCCGCCGTGTTTGAATAGCTCAACCGACAATCCATCGGCCCCCACCGCTTTGTTGTTCTTCTTCAGACGGGTAATTGCTATTCGAACTTCTTCATGGTCGGGCAATGGAACGTCTGCTCTATCGTCATCGATTGGGGAATCGGGTTCGCCTTCTCCTGGTGTTGTACGTTCACCGCCATTCAGCAGGCTGAAGAAGTGTTCCCTCCATAATTTAGGAATGCTCTGGGCATCGGTGACTAGATCACCGTTGGAGGTTTTACAAGACTATGCTCCAGTCTTGAAATCTTCTGTAAGCTGTCGCATTTTTTTGTAGAATTTTCGAGCATTACCCCTGCCAGCTTATCAAGCTCTTCATACTCACGCATTTCGGCCTCTTTTTTTCTGTCTGCAAATGCGTCTCGCTTCCCTCTTCAACTCTCGGTATCTATCCCATCCCGCTCGTATTGTGGTCGATCGTAACGTTGCGAGATAGGCAGCCTGTTTTCTCTCCACTGCGACACGGAATTCCCCGTTGTACCAGCTGTTCTTTTGCACTTTCCGAAAACCAATGGTTTCGGTTGCAGCTGTACGTAAGGAGTTTGAAATGCCGTCCCACACTTCCCTTATACCGAGTTGTTGACGAGTGCTCTCAGAGAGCAGGAGTGCAAACCGAGTAGAAAATCGTTCAGCTGTCTGTTGAGATTGCAGCTTCTCGATGTCGAACCTTCCTTGTGTTTGTTGACGTGCGTTTTTTGCTGCACAGAGGCGGGTGCGAATCTTGGCTGCAGCAATATAGTGGTCCGAGTCGATGTTAGGACCTCGGAGCGAACGCACATCTAAAACACTGGAGACGCGTCTTTCGTCTATCACAACATGATCCATCTGGTTGGTGGTTTTTCGATCCGGAGACAGCCAGGTAGCTTGATGAATCTTCTTATGCTGAAATCTAGTACTACAGATAACCATATTTCGGGCGAAGTCGATCAGCCTCAACCCATTTGGGGATGTTTCCTCGTGGAGGCTGAATTTACCGACCGTAGTGCCAAAGATACCTTCTTTGCCCACCCTGGCGTTAAAGTCGCCAAGCACGATTTTGACATCGTGGCGGGTGCAGCTCTCATAAGTGCGCTCCAAGCACTCATAAAAGGCATCTTTGGTCACATCGTCCTTCTCTTCCGTCGGGGCGCGGGCGTAAATCAGCGATATGTTGAAGAACCTCGCTTTGATGCGGATTGTGGCTAGACGTTCATTCATAGGAGTGAATGATAGTACTCAGCAACGGAGTCTCTCTCCCACCACGAATCCAACACCAAACTTGCGCTCCTTTATATGGCCACCGTAGTAAATGCCACAAGGACCTACTTGTCTCTGTCTTCGTCCCGTCGATCGCATTTCTTGGACGGCGATGATGTCAGCCTTTATTTTCACGAGGACATCAACCAGCTGGGCAGCGGCACCTTCCCAATTAAGGGACCGGATATTCTAGGTGCATGCCCTCATTCGTAGTCCTTATTTCGTTTACAATGGTCGTCATCAAAAGGGAGGTCACTCATCCGAGGCTTGTTTTCCTTTTCATTGCTATGATTTTTTACGTGGCGGGTCCCAAACCCAGCGCACAACCCTATATAGGGGATATTTCCCCTTCTCACTTTAGCTCGCCTTCAAACGGATGTTCTTAGGCTACCCAGAGGATACTTGGTCAAAGACCGGAAGTCGTGAGCTGCGTGAGTCATATGTAAACGAATCGTTCCTGGCGTGAACTTCTACACATGACTCCATCCTCCAAATTAAATAGATTTGCAAAATCACTCACTTTTCTGGATGTCCATTTCTTTATTATGTCTTGTTTGTTTTTGAAAAACAGCTCGTTTACAGCAAAGTGCTTTTTCTATAAAATTTTATTATGATATATGGCATCGTTATGGGCAACATATCTTTTACAAATGTTATCCATAAAAATATGTTTGAAATATTTAAATAATAACAGACAATACATAAATTTGCGAGGAAAGTTATATCGAAAATTGATGAAAACAACAAAAGAACCCCGAATTTCATTGCTAGCGAGTCGGAGCACCTATTGGAACTGGTGTAAATCTCAATCCGATTCCATATTTTTTCACCATAAATAATTTCTTATTATTCTTCTCTTGAGAAATTGATTAAGCATAACTTAAGTATGAACTGTAAAATACTATTTTCCTGTTTTATCTTAACCACAACTTAAGTATGGACTGTGAAACCGGGCATTAGTGTATTTTTATTTTTATTTACTTTTAACACGAAAAACACATATGTATAATTAGACTATTAGGGGTTTCACATGGTCTCATAAAGTTATAAGTTATAACGATCAGAAAACATAGTGTTCAGAGTTGTACTTGCGTAAACTTATTTTAGTATACAATCCAACAACAAATTTTTTAAACTAGTATAAAAATTTATGATTTTATGATTTTACGTTGCTTTATGACACCTTGTGAGTACCCCATATGTTTTGTTGCATTTATCTATTAAAGTATACAGGCATATGTACATACAAATATATCGCTCATTTGCTGCAAGACCGGCATAAGTCAAAAAAAACGATTTGCCAGAAAACGCGTTTAAGGTTTTCAACTGACTATAACCTTACACGGAAAACAGGAAATATATTATCTTCTCAAGCGGAGCATATAAGAGGTATTCATATGAATTTTTCACTCAACATGTAGTATGATATAACGAACAATTCTGCAGCATTAACTCAAAAATCACGTTTTTTGATTTATGCCGGTCTTGCAGCAAATGAGCGATATGTAAGTTAAATAACTTATTCAAAGGTAAACATAACAATTTCTCGAATTCAATATAAATGGCCACATTACTTTTCACCTACCAATTGCTTTGCATTCCTGTGGAAAGAAATGTCAACCGTTTTTTTATAAAAAACAAAGAAACAGCGCTGATTTTAGAAATTAAACTTAACAATAAGAATATAGATTTAGTCAGTTAGTTGTAAATTGGAACTAAATAAAGGAGCTATGCTGCAGTAAAAAAACATGAGTGGGACTCTCTTGCTCTTGCAAGATTGCAGATTGCAAAAATCCTATACCGAAATATACAAGGGCACGAGAGCACCCATTGCACAATTTAGTGATATATGAACGGCTGAATCGGTCAATTTATTGTAAATGACTATTGTGCATGGCTATTGTGAATTGGCGCACTTTCTGCATTCATTCTTAGCAAAAAAACTGTAACAAATATTTGTAATTTAAATAAAAATTATAAAATCGATTTAAAATTTACCTTCCTCAACAATTTAACGTCAAAATATGTATTTAAGTAAAATGACAGGGAGCACAGGGTTCCAATTATTTTTTTTGCGTAACATTGCACGAGAATAAACCCAGTCTGACATATTTTACAGTCATTGCAAATAATTTTGTGCGTGTGGAAATATCTGTAATTCGTGCACCGGGCAAGGGTTTTGCAAGAACAAGAGAATACCCCTATAGTTTTTTATAATATTAAAAAACCTAATTGGTGAACGAGCAAAATTTATAAATCCTATTGGTTAAAATAGACAAGACATATTCCAAAAAAATGCACGAAATAAAAAGAAACTACCACAAAATTATTATAATACTTGAAAGTTAAAAAATAATAAATAAATAAAAAACAATTTAAGGAAAAAATGTGATACAACTCACAAAATCGTATTCCCACAAAGTATCAATATGAAGGTCAGCAAGTCGGCAAACGTGCTTACAGGACTGCAACACTGACTGTAACAGTTACATCTGCCACCATTAATGCAGTGCATAAGCCGCGTGCGCGTCTTTTTGGTTAAGCACAATTTTAATATTTAACAAATAAGAAACATTTTATAAACTTGCAACTTGCAAGAATCAAAGCTAGGGGAATGACTTAAGGTGTAAAACGTCAACCAGATGATCAAAATCTAAGCAATTTTAATATGTACATACATACATATATATAATAAATAAAATGTCTGATGTGGAGAAAAGGCTATGTAGTTTGAATTCTTCAATTTGTGAACGGTATATTACCATATAAATATATTAATTTTGTTCATTTGATGATATTAATACAAAAAAATTATAACAAATATATTTAATTGGATGCCAAATTTGGTGAGAAGCACTCACCACTAAATTTAAATTGGTGTTAGCTTACTTACACCCGCGTTAAGTATTTTACAAACCCACAAATATAAGTGAAGATTCGGTGGACTTAGAATACCAATTATATTTAATTTTATTTTATTATCAAGATAATATAAAAATTATTGTTGATAAACGGGTCCGGTGAACGAGGTGTCGCATATGGGAGCATTTTCCTTCAAAAACGGGAAAATGAAAATTTTCAGCGTTGCTCTTCAAAATTGATTTTTGTTAGTACCTATGTAACAGTTCTACAATGAACCGATTAAATGAATGCCCTTCAGCCCGCTATATTGCCACACAAGTAATCGGAACCTAGACTTCGTTCAACTCTCTATAGTTCTCCAAATTGCAAGTGGTTTTTTGTGTTACGTGAAGTGAATTCTGGAAAAATTTTTGTGGATTCTGAACACCACATACCATGTTGTATATTAATAATATAAAGATTAATTTAGTTAATGTATTATTTTTTTTTTTTTTGTGGGAAAACAATGTATCATCAAAAAAACTAAATTGTTTTTTTAATTTTTTAGAAATTAGTGTTTTTGTTATAGTGTCGGGCAAGGTCGAGCTATGAATTATTTCGCTTAGTAAACTACATGGTTTCTACTTAACATATAAGCTTAAACATTTTCCCCATTTTTAAATGTTTTGGATTAGCCAGCGTTAAGCCCTGATCTTAATCCAATAGAAAACTTATGTAGCGATGTTAACCTTAAAATTGCTCCAAAAAAATTTTACAAATTTTGAGGATTTATGGGAAGGTATTAAGGAAACTTGGTACTCCATCCCTAAGAAGAGATGCGAGAAGTTTGTAGAAAATATGGTATGCGGTTGTGATGCTATAAAGGAAAATATGGAATATAGAACCAAGTGTAAGAAACGTAAGCATATTAAGGCACCAAATCGTTGATTCAATTTCAAGAACTTCATATGAATTTTGCAGGTTTGGTGTACAAAAACTCACCTTACAGGCCACTCATACTCTTTGTTAAAAGAAAAATGCACTAAATTCCAAAGAATCGTTATAAAACTTGTATTTAATGCAAAATGCACTTAAAAATTTTTATTACAAAATTAATTGAAATGATGAAAATTATTAAACAGTAGTTTTAAAAACGTTAAATATTATTAGGTTGTCACAAAAGTCTTGCGATATTTTTATTGAATCAATTCGTGTGGCACCCATACATCGAACTTCTTAGTGACTCCAAGCTTCTTCAAATGGTTTATAATGGTTTGATGACTACTATGCCGGTCTCTTTCGACCAATTCAGCGGTTTATCGCAATTTTCGACAACAGGCCTTCCGGAGAGTGGCGCATCTTCGACCACCTCTACACCAGAACGAAAACGTTGAAACCATCGTTGTGCGGTGGAAATGGAAACTGTATCGGGTCCATAAACTGCACAAATATTTTTGGGCGGCTTGAGATGTATATCGTAGTAGTACTGTAAAATATGCCGTATTTTCTCTTTATTTTGCTCCATGTTTGCGACGCTATAACTCTCGAACGACTTAAAAGAAACGACAATCAATCAAACACGTGAAATGAGCTTTCCAAAAAGGTATAGCATGACTCGATGCGACGAATAAAACTAGAACTACGCGCTTTCAGCGCCAACTAGCGAAAATACCACAAGACTTTTTTGACAGCCTAATATATATACACGCGGGTAAGCGAAAAGGAACCGGGATTCTGCGAAAGCGGAGATGTTGGTCTATCGACGTCGTAACGAAAAAATGTGCACTAGATCCTTTCTCTTTTCCTTTTGTTCTAATGCTGGATGGTGTCATCGTGTTTTGGTGCATGTACGTGGGTTAATGGGTGGGTTAATGTGTTAGTGTTATGAGGTGAATGCGTGCTTTTGATTCGGTGTGGTGAACTGATGTAAATGTAATGTGACGCCGCTACTCATTTAGCCATTTGGTAAAATGTGATATTTGAGTGACAAAGACATTTCAATAAATACTAATTATTCGTAAATTTCTATTTGCTGTTTATTACTTAAATGGATAAATTAAGCTCTTTTTACTCTTTTAAAGATGTTTGTCAATTGTATTAGCGCTTATTGCTTCCTATGACTATGTGCTATTTGCGTAACTACGGCTGTATATGTATGTATATACGTATATATACAAATAATCAGGAGGACGAGACTAGTTGAAATCCGGGTAACTATCTGTCTGCCCGTCCGTGCAAACTGTAACTTACCTTTATTGGAAAGAACAGAACCAGTTTATTAATCAAAACAGTAAATAATAAATACAGTGACACACAAAAGTATTCGGAAAAATATTTTTCCGAAATAAGAGTAAAAAAGATAAAATATCATTTGGGAGAACTCAAAAACTTGTGAACTCAATGCCGAGTAGATTAAGAGAAGTTATTAAGATGAAAGGGTATGCTACTAGATATTAATTACAAAACAAAATCAAATTTATTACATAAATATAATTTTTTACGAATACTTTTGTGATGTGAATTTGCCTAGTTTTTGAATTGAAGCTCTATTTGGTTATGTTTTCGTTTGAAAAAAATTTATGTTTTGCTTTTAAATAAAACTATAAGCCATAATAAACTAATTAAAATAGTTTTTGAATATTAACTGTAAATAGAAAGAAAATGCTGATACTCTTATTTCGGAAAAATATTTTTCCGAATACTTTTGTGTGTCACTGTATGTATATTTGAATTATTTTAGATTCCATTCCTACCGGGATAAACGCTGGATCGCCAAAGGATCAACTGCGCCAAGCCCAAGCCCTTCAGTGTAAAAAAAAACGCATAATAAAGAAAATTTTGCTAAATATAGGAATAGTAGGAAATAACTGTAATGCAACTGAGTATGGCAGAGTTTTTGTAGGCAACTGCATGTGCCAGAGTGTTATTTGAAATAGGCGACGCATAGCCGACATATATTGCGGTACTTTGGACTGTAAATGCACAAATAAGCATAGTAGTAGGAATGGAGAAACTGTTACTGAGTGAGGTCTGATCGTATTCTGCGAATAGAGAGGCAAGAACCGTTAGGTACTCTTAGAGTAATGAAGGAGTGCGCAATAATTAGGCGCTCTGTCCTCACAGAATAAGTTCGAAAAGTCGAAAAGTGACATCGATATGGAACAGAACTTACTGTGCTTTAGTAATAAAAAGTATAAAGTGAAGTTATTTTTCTATAGTAGAATAAAAATGTAAAGTGCTATTCTGTATGATTGGTCATGCAGCATACCGCTCAGTTACTCTCGTAGGACATTGTAATGTACAATTCGTTAGTGACATAACTTTACGATTAATTGTGCTCTTCTTTCTCTCAAATTTAGCTATTTGGCAAATTAAACTTATTTATATGGTAGGTAATTACCTTACATTATATAATTTGGGATAAAAGTATTTATTTTACAATTCAACGGAAATTTCGTACGTATACTTCTATGATTACTACGGATATGCTCATTTTTAATGCTTGTTATTATCACATTTCAAGGTTGGTATCCAGCTCTCAAGTAATTGCTCAAGAAAAAAATACATTATTTCTTCAAGTTAATCTGACAGCAAGTTACACATTGTGAATTATCCACATTAGAAGAGCAAGAGAGATTAAACAAAGAAAATAAACTTTGTGCGTAATATGTATGTATGAATGTATGTATGTATGTGTGTTGTAACATAAGTATTTTCCTTGCGATTTGATTAATGTTGTTGATGATTGGTAAGTTTTATACAACATTTCAAAATGAAATATACTCCATAATAATGATTTTAACTAATTTAGGATGAACTTAACGATTACTTTGAATTTCCTTCAAGAAACAATTGTTGATTTGATGTTTCTTCGCAAAGCCAGGTTTGCCATATTCGCATATTATTGAAAAAAAAGTATTAAAAATTAGTACTAGATTACTTTAGAGCTGTGTGTGTGATTCACACACGATAGAAGTGAAACTTCAGTAAATCGACAAAAGAATGAGATGAATATATAATATATAACAAGGGTAGGATAATTATAAAGTTTAGTTGTTGAAAAAGGCTTATGATAACTAAAATACGTTACAAATATTTTATTTTCAATTTGATTGATATATCTTTGGAATACTGCATCTATTACCGTTTTTGATTTCGTAGTTGATTGATTGCGACTGTTACACATTTTTAAATTAAATGTTGTATCGAGGAACTCAATCAAAGGAAGCGCTGTGTCTGATGCAAAATTTATGTTAAAATCCCCACTTAAAATCTTCGGAATTTTATCACAATGCTGAGAACTCGCGATACCTCTGGGGTATATTTGATCAAATTTTCATGTATAAATTCAAAAACTGATTTTATTGTTTGGTTGGGAGAGATGTAAATTGCTGCAATCAGAACTAAATCTCTCTGGTCATTTCTGATTTCACAGGCACATACATATTCCTCCAACTTTCGAAAGCTGAACAGACAATGATTCCAGCTGTACATATGTAAGTATGTACATCTTCTATCATATTAATCTTATGTCTCTGCACATGCTCATATCATAATCTTATTATCTGCTCATATAAATGTATGTATGTACACGCATGAGCGCATTCAGAAAATCAAATAATGATTTTATCACTTATCAATGTATTACATGTGCGCGCATTGATTTACATGTTCATATAAGTTAAGTTTTTACTTTATTGAGTTTTGAAAAGAAACTGAAACATAGAATCTTAAAAATACCCTAAGCTAGCTGTGGTTCAACGGATATTGAATTTTCAGCAGAATTTACAATATATTGAAGTTGATTATTGTTGTTGATATTATTATTTATTGATCAGCAATAATGTCGATCAATTCTGGGAGTTTCAGCGAATGTTTGTTTATGTTATTCAACTTTAACACCAACATTGTTACAATGAATGTTGTTATGTTGAAATAAATATTTGTTCTGTCAACTTGTAAGTTATTGAACTTTAACAACTACATACATTGTTGCAATGAATGTTGTTGAAATAAATATTTGTTTTATTAACTCTCCTTCTCAAATTCCTACTTGTTCTCAAGTAGGTTTAAAAGTATGGTATGGAAAAATGTTCGTTTCATTCATAATTTGTGTCGGAACTTTTCCAATTTGTAGGATTAGGTTTTCCTTTGGCTTAATACGAAATTTTTGTATTACAACTATTGCTATAATTATGGCCTATAAAAAAATTATAGCTATGCGGTTTGAGGAGGAATCTGTATCAGAGAACGTATATTTATAGAGAAGGTCCAACAACGGACAAGCGTGTGAACTGTCAAAAGCTAACAAAATGCGATGAGCGTGTTTCACCACAGCTAGCTCAGAAGGAGAAATGTTAACAGTGGCACGTGAACAGAGCTGAGCATTTAATGAAAATTATGCTCAGAAATATACATTGCTGTTACAGACGTATGTTGGCCTTTTGCTTATACGTTTACATGCCACCATATTAATTGATATGATTATCATTTTGCGAATTTTTATGAATACATGCAAAACTGATAACATTTTATTTAAATTTTTCTATTTTCAAAATATACATATATTTGTAGTTAATGTGTGAATAACAGTTAATTTTTAAATATTTCTTATGTTTGGTAATATAGTATAATTTCATATATGAATGTTTTTATATACATACATACTTATATGCGATATACATCCTATGTATATGAGATACTATCATAATATCCTTAAAAACTAATATATTACAATAATATTGTATGTAAATTACATTTCTTCATTTAAATTTTCATACGCATCTACATATTAGCACATAATTACATACATACATACATATGTATGTAAGTACAATTCAAATTCAAATCGTGATATTATCATTTATCAGTAAAAAGTGTGCGTGCACTGCTCTACATGTACATATATATGCATATGTGTACGGCATTGCCCAACAAATAATGTATACACAAACCAACATACAAATATGCGTACACATGTAAATATGTGCGTATGACATTCCCACACAAATAATGCATACACAACATACATACTTATATGCGTTCACATGTAGATATGTCACCCGCAAAAATTACGAATATTGTTCTACAAAAACAACAATGGTTTCAAATAGCGTCAGCAGCGTCACAAGTCAATATGGCAGCCAAACAGTCGATGCCCAAATTTGTAGAAAAACACCTAACAACAATATTTTCATTCATGAAAGCAAGCGCACTTTCAACCGGCAAACTCGCTTCATTCATAAAAGCAAATGGTGTCACCTCCCCGAGCATGCCTTTGCCAACAAGCGTCTTTTCGCGACGATGGCAAAAGCTAAAAATCATAAATTGAACAATTTCTGATATTTTGCTAGAAAGGAAAAGTGTCAACCCCGCAAACTCGCAAAACACGGAAAGAAGTGACAAAAGTGGCAACATACTGTTGTCGATTTATAATATTTGTCAATTCTAAAATATTTTTCCATGGCTCGCAAAAATCTTCGTCGATATGTATGCAGACTCATACGTATATATTCATACATATTTACGCAAGTTTGTGGGCAAAGCTGTTAGAGCGGCAAGGGCAGCGGTGGCAATAGACGATCGTTTGCTTATTTTTTCGGCACATCTCGGATTTTATACCAACAACACAATGCTGTGTCGACAGATTGACTCGTTGACATGAAAGCAAAAAACGCGCTTCGCCAGTGGTTGTCCGCGCCAATGGAAATTTCGCATGAAGCATTGAATGTACATATTTACATACATTTGTTGCATGTAGACAAATTTACAAACATTAGGCGTATGGTTCTTTTATATTTGTTTACATGCAAACATAATTATATATGGGCAAATGTGCGACCGCTTGGTCTTTTAACATGATATCGAAAGGTTTATTGATCAAAGCGAATATTTATTTAAATATATAAATATACATGCATATGTATGTCGTACCAAACCTATATAAAATGCATATAGGTAGTAACACAAATTTTATTGAATTACTATATATGTACACATATTTGCAAAGATTTTATGAAATTCATCATAAAATAGCTCAATTTTAAAATATATATGTACATATCTACATACTTATGTGCTTTCATAACAAATACATATGTACAGCTGTGTTCACGAAAATAGTAGTGCCGGTGGCTACTAACTATTTAACAGTCAAATCTCATGATAAGAACAATATTCGATAAAAAAGTTATAAAAACCTAATTTTTAATTAATGTATGATATATTTACAGTTTTATCTACCAAAAAAATTTTAGTTTACATACAGTTATTAAATTAAAATAAAATTGGAAAACTATGCTGTTCAAGAAAATAGTAGTGGCCATTAAAAAAGACGATAAAACTAAGAATATGAAAGTAACAGTAAATATTTCATATTTAATATGTTTCCTATGATCTAATATTTTGTTGTAAATCCGTTGTTATTTATAACGGCTAGGCATCGGAATGACATGGAATCAATAAGGTCCCTACAACGCTTCACAGAGATTTGAGCCCATGCCTCCTTAAAAACTTGCCAAAGCTCTGTGCTTTTCGATGGTTTTGCTGTTGCTACGCTTCTCTTGACATCGCCTCATAAGTTTTCGATCGGATTTAGGTCCGGAGATTGTACTGGCCATGGTATCACGTAGATATTTTCAGATGCAAACCACTGATTAGCTAGTTTGTTCGTATGTTTAGGATCATTATCCTGCTGAAATGTCCATTTTGACGACATTTTCCAACTAGCATAAGGTAGCATTACATCTTTCAATGTATTAATGTACACTGCTTGTTCCACAATGCCCCTGATCAAAGAGATTGGACCATCGCCAGCATACGAGAAACAAGCCCACACCATAGTCTTTAGCCCACCATACTTTACTGCCTTTGTGGTTTACCTTGGGTGGTATTTTGTGTTTGGGGGACAACGAACACACTGCCTGGAGCCTATACCATCAAACAAAACAATTTTGATCTCATCCGTAAATAAAATATTGTGCCACTTTTGGGCGGGCCAATACTTATGGTCTTTCGCAACTTTTTATTCTTGCATTGACGTGCTTCTTCGTCAAAAGGTGTACTTTTCTCGGTCTCCTTGCATGTAAATTAGCTTCTATTAGCCTTCGGCTAACTGTGACAGCACTGACCATTATATTCAATTCATTTTTAATTATTTTTAACGACGCCGAAAGCTTCGCTTTGCTGTATCGCACAATTCGTCTGTCCTCTAAAAATGTAGTCTTGTACTTACCACCACGAGTTTCCGGCTTAATAGTATGATGAATAACATTAAATATCATCGGAGCAGTGCAACCAATAATTTCTTCGATTTCTTTATATGGCTTGCCTCGATCTCTTAACTTAACTATTAACTCGCGCTTTTTGATTGAGCAATGCTTTTTTTCAACCCACTAAACAAGAAATAAAAAGCGATTTTAATAAATTTACATATATCACACAATTACTACATTATTTTAATATACTTACTGATGTCAGTTAAAATTAAAAAATTTTTTTTTTTTAATTTTTTTCAACTATTCCCGTCAAGCACTACTATTTTAATGAACAAGAGACTTTTGGGGCAAATATTGAAATATACAATAAGGAAAGCAACGCAAAATAAAAATAACGGCACTTTGGTGTTTTTTTGTTAACAATATTCTGTTCTACGAAAGTATTGTCGAAATGTTCAATTTGCAAGATAGAACATGTCAGCAATAAGATTGGAGTGTTATGTGCTGTCGCACTACTATTTTCGTGAACACAACTGTATGTATATGTATACCGATCTATAAATTATATGCAGCATCATTTGCGCATAGTAAAAAAGGGAATATGTAAGCGTACATTACTTAACATTGGAATTATCATTATTTTTCTCATTTAACACTGAAAATGCTCAAATCTGCTATTTTCGTGTCCCCTGATGTCAAGTGGTGAAATGCGCTAATAATTTTCTGTGGTGAAATGCACTCATCCAAAACAGTAAATATCCCAAAATTGAAATATCCCTAAATTTTTGATATCGTGAACCTTCTCTATAAATATACGTTCTCTGATAATAGTATTTGAAGACGCTCCAATTCTATTGTGGTCATTTGGATGAGTTGTGCTCCGGGTTTCAATATAGTTTTCTCCTTGTTGCAGAATTCTTTATTATTTATGGTTATGTTCTCATTCCAATAATGTACGAGATATGTTCCTTTCAGATGATTGGGTATATTATTTTGTATTAGGCTGCCGTTAAATTTCTTAAGTAGGATTAGGCTGTTGTCAATCTCTTCGATTTCCGGGATATGGTCTGCATTACTGAAATCACACAGCGATTCTTTGCCCTCAACTAATTTATAAATAGATTTTGATTCTCTTAAGTTAATGGTTGTATCTTTTTTACAAATTTTTATATTGTTGGATATTTTACAGTTTTTTGTTACTTTTAACATAGAATTTTCGGACAAAAATTTTTCATCTGTTTCTAAGTGAACTATTAGTTTATTTTTTACAACTGGTTTTATTAGTAGATTTTGATAGTTGGTTGCTTCTGGAATTCTGGAATTTTTACAATGTAAACTATAGCTGTTTTATTATGTAAGCTGATACTTCAGCGAACTGTAACATTTCTTCAACTGATAGAGTTGTTATATTATTTCTTTGAAATATTTTATGGACTTATATTTCGTTTAAAAGTAAAGTATTTATTATATTTTGTTTTGCCCATTGAGTTGCATATTTGACATTTATTACTTCTTCTTTTATTAGTCTTACTTGATTTTGGAAACTTTTTGCTATTTCATTATTAAACAAATTGTCTTCTTGATTGTATTTTTTAACATATTTGAAATTGTAGTTAAATCATTAATTCTATTCTGTAGTTGTTTATTTATAATGACCTGTTTGTTATTCTTTGTGTTAAGGCTATTCAGATTGTTTTGTATCATGATCTGGATTTCCTGAAACATATTTCCAGGCTGATCCAATCCAATTTATTGATCTAGTTCGACGGTCTTGCAAAGTGAGTGTATTTAATGCAGCGAGTGATTGTACTATTTCGTGAGTTAGAGTATGGAAGAGATAACTTGTTTTAAGATCTTTGATGGTACGTTCACGAATTTTTAGAAGTTCAATTTCTATTTGCTGAAGATCTATTAAGTGGATTAATTTTATGGATGACGTTGTAACTTCCCTATTATTCCTTTATACATAGATGGTAAGATGTGTGTCCGTATAGTTCGTAATGTTGAGATTTGCCTTTGCCATTGGCAACCACAATAAGAGTAAAATTATCCTGGAACAGTGAATTATAAAAGATTAGATTGTTTTTTCTTATTATTATTTTTATTTTTTTTTTTATTAGACATTTGAGTTCTATTCACCTTCAGATTACTAACAAAACATTTTTGATGCTACTTTTGTGAACAACTCTCCCATTTTCTGTAATAATTGTTGTGTGTTTGTTTTCTTTAATAATTTCCTTTTTATATCGTGGTGAAAGTTTAGACTGCCCTGGTGTGTAAGTTTTAATTTCTTTGCGATCCTTGTTATGGGTTTCTAGGTCAGTTGCCTGTTTTTGTTTTAATTTTTCTATGTTATTCTGTCTGCTTCTCTCGCTTTCTTCAGGGTCTGTGGTTACGTTTCTGGCGAAAAATATTTCTAGGGGGGCGTTTTTTTTGTTACGGAATGTATTGAGTAATTGTACTCATAGACTGCTCTGTCCACTAGTTCGTAAAATGTCCGATGTACATACTTGTTTTATTTTTGGCATCTCATAATTTCTGAAAGGGTGGAATGGAATCTTTCAACTTGTCCGTATACAGAGCTCTTGTAGGGCGGAGCTTTAAAAGCATTTATACCTAGCTGATCTCTCATAATGAAAGTAATAGTTGCAAAATTAAGAGACTTTTCGTTATCAACTATAACGCACTTGGGTACTCCATTATTAAATAAAATGTCGTGCAAAGGTTTTTTATGTCTTATATTGATTTTGATTAGATTATTCTTGCTTGTGCAAGTTTTGAAATTTAGCTTGTGCTGTTAAGACTAATTTTTTTCAGTTAAGAATATGTTTATGTGAAGTGTATGTCCAGGAAATTCAGGTATTGGGGTTTCTGTAATTGCTGGATTTGGAGGATGCCTATCATATTTTTCTTCCTTGCATACTTGGCATTGTTTTACCAGTGTACGAGGGCTGCTATATATATTTCTGGCCTAATAATGAAAATAGGAATATTTATCAACGAAAATGGTTTTATTGTTTTTCAAAATATTCTCCATCAAGATTTATACACTTTTGCATGCGCTCAAACCAATTTTCGAAGCACTTTTTCCACTCCGATTGAGATACCTCCAAAAAATGGTTTTTGAATGCTTCAACAGCATCTTCCGGCGACGAAAATCGTTGACCACGCATTATTTTCTTGATGTGTGGGAATAAAAAGAAGTCATTGGGTGCCAAGTCAGGGCTGTACGGCGGATGACCCATCAATTCGAGGTTTGGCCGGTCAAAAAGGCGCTGCTTTGAGCGGATGTGTGAGAGCTCGCATTGTCATGGTGCACAATGATTCGTTTTTCGAATTTCTCCGAAGACTTCAGGCAAACAAATGGTGGTGTACCACTCAGAATTGACCGTCCTACGTTGCTCAAGCGGAACAGTCGCCACAAGACCACTTTTGCCGAAGTAACAGGCGACCATTTGCTTCGAAGTGCTTCTTCCACGAACAACTTTCGTTGGATTTGGCTCGTTTTGGAAGACCCACACGGTCGATTGCTGTTTTGTTTCGGACTCATACGCATATATCCATGATTCGTCACCTGTGACGATCTTATAAACGTCTTTTGAAGCACCGCGATCGTATTTTTTCAGCATTTCTTTACACCAATCCACACGAGCCTTTTTTTGAGCGATTGTCAAATTGTGCAGGATCCAACGAGAACAAACCTTTTTTACGGCCAGGTGTTCATGCAATATCGAATGTATGCTGGTGGGAGAAATGCATAGTAGGGTGTCCCAGCCAACAAGGGCGAAATTTTTTTTTCGAATTTACTTACGTATACCCGCGATTTTTTTTACATTTGATCCTAATAACTCAAATAATAAATATTATTGCGATTGCATAACGATAACCCGTGCCGACTTGACGTTAAACTTGAAATATGAAAGTTAGTATGGAAGCTTTGTAGGGATTGCGGATTAAAATATTTATGTAGTCAACAATACACCGTTTTACATATATTTTATATTTGTTGAGTATTTATAAATAACATTATATTATTATTTACTAAATTTTCTTTTCAAAGTTTTCTTTTTACAATCCGGATATATCTGTCTCTGTTCTTGAACGCAACGTAACAAAAATTGCTTTTGTTCTTCGTCGACGGTGATTAAGCCATGAAAGTCTTGCATTAACTTAACCGCTCTTTCAGCGGTATCGTTAACTGCTCTCAGTGTGTAAACCTTCTTTTTAGTATATTGGAACGAAGCATTATTTGGCCATGTAGTTGGAGACTCATTAAGAAAGCTATCATCAACTATTTTAAGTCGATTGAATAAAGATTTGCTTTTTATTGAAACAAAGTCATCGATGTTTTTCTCTGAAATAAAATGCGACAGTTAACATAAAATAAAACAAATAAAAACTAAAATTATTGACTCTCATACTAACCATAAAGTGGACCACAAAGTTCGTCTTTCGATGGTATGTAGCGTTTACCGTTGGCCGATGGATATTCTTAAACTTTTGTAAAGCTGCCTTTGAGATATTTTTATCGATTATTTCGTAAGCCTTCATGGCTTTTAAAAAGCATAAGTCTTGGAATGATGCTTTAACAGCTAAAATACATTGCAGCCAAGGCTTGACGTAGGATGTCACGATGAACAGGCAGACGTCTAACAAAGCTGCCTTATCCTTATTTGAAATTCGTAATTGAGAGCTAAGTAATGAAATTTTTAATGAATAAATTGCTCTTGCCATCCATCGGGCTTGGTGCATTGCCCCTGGAGGCTAGATTCTAATGTTGTTCTGTGTATCTTCGCCAAGAAATATTATTGAAAGCTCAATTAATTCTCGATAATCACCTCTAGCGATTTCTTTAGTCAATTCAGCTTGGTAAAATGCTAATAGTCTATCAATTTCTGATCTACTCAGGCATGATAATTTTTCTGTACTGACGTGTATTTTCTGGGAATCGATATTTTTCCAGTTTTCTCGAAACTTTTTGAATAAAGGTATATCGGGGCTTGTAGTTACCTGGGGAATTTTAGCTTTAAATACACCTTTTAATACCAATTCGTAGATATGATGACGGCAAGCAAAAATAAGCATCTTTCTGTCTAATTTCTGTTCTAGAAGCACACAGGCCCCATTAATACGACCTGTGTTTGAAGCCGTTGTATCACAACAAAGGATGTGCACTTTATCTTCAAGATTCCAGTCAATGATAGAATTCCAAACTGCCTGTGCCCGTTCGCATCCTGAAGAACTGTCCAATTTTGGCACAGCAATGAGTTGTTCTTTATAATCATACGAAATAACTATTGGGAGACGTTCTTCTTTAGATTTGCGTGTATCTAAAGCCGGTAACAGTTTTCCATCCCAGTGAACAGTTACAGTATCCGGAACCTCGTTTTGAAAATAAACCTTAATAGCTTCTGCGCGCTCTTTTCGCTTTTCCTTGCGAATTCTTTGAATGGAAGACTTTCTAATAGGAAATTCGTCAGTGTTATGTCCAAGTGTCTCAATAGTAGCTTCAATAATAAACACAGAATGTCGCATACTTAACTGACACCTATCTAATGCTGCCACTAATTTTGGAGTAATGAAATTTTTTCTTATATAAGTTTTACTAGTACCGGGCTGTGTCGTCTCAGTTGGAATGGACAGATTTTCTTGTAGAGGAATTACTTCAGAATCGGAAGATACATTTTCTTGTAGGGGCACAGAAGATGATGTCGAAGAAGTTAATGATGAAACATATTTAGCCCGCCTCTTTTGCTCTTCAAGGTTTCTAAGACGTGACTTCTCCTCCTTTTCTGTAAATTTTTTGTCCACTCCAGCCAAGTGACCAAGTCGACCTGGTTGTCTCTATTGCTGTAAGAAGACTCTATCTTTATTTATCTTTATTAACTGTAGCACATCCGCGTGTGCAATATCAAACAAGTTATCCAAATTTGTAACAAACTCTTGTCGACGCTACTCAAAAACTGCTTGTGTTTTGTTTGCATTTTTTGTAAATCTCGCCAAACTTGGTACAAGGTTACCAATTTCTTAACACAGTTAGGAAATGATTTGATCGGTATACGTGCCTTTTCCCAATAGATAATACACTCACGAATAGTAAGGTTAGCACTTTCATTGACACTTAAATTCACTTCGCGAATATTATAGAACAAAACTGATACGCTGAACACAATGGTTGCGACAGACGACAACCGACATCTGTCAAATATTAAAATACACACGTTCTTATGGACACTGTTATTTTGTCAGCTGCACGACTATGCGACGGTAGGCCGACAGTTGTCGTTCTCGCTAAATTTAAAATTTTCCTATATTTGCCTGCGACAGTAGGACGACAGTAGAGTTGACAGTAGAATGAAAGATAGAGAGATGAGGAAGAGTGGTGATGCCACTAATATGTAAAATGTAAAATTATTCACAGCTCTTACAAACTTGACGTTATTTTACAAATAAAAGCATAAAATAGCTCTATTATAGCTCTATTATATCATTTGTAATAGCAATTGATAATTTAAAACAAAAATATATACCTATTTACTTATTTTTTGCATAAAACTTTCACTTTGAACAAAATATTAAAATTTGATTGAAGTGCAAGGTATTAGTATGGCCACAACGAAATTGTGTACATGCAAAATGGAGAGCTGTGTTGTCTTGTGTACATGCGTTCAGGTAGTAGGATGCACAACGCCGTTTTCAGTTCACTGTCGTGATGCGATGTTGTGTCGCAACCATTGTGTTCAGCGTATGAAAGTACTTGTCCATTAGAGGGAAGTTTTGACCCTGTTATTTGATGTTTGACGTCTCCTATTAAATATATTCCCTTTTTATAACTACGTAATTCCACTGACACGTTGACCGAACAAAGACAATGCGTTTACTAATAAAATAAACAAGCAATAACAAGCTCATCGATACATGAGCTCCCGCGCGCCTTAGTATTCAAGTACCGACATGTTTCGATGCAAGTCGGCACGCTTTACCGTAAATCTAAATAGACGAAACTTTTTTATAATTAATTATACATTATTTAAAAAAAATAAGAGGGTATGCGTTGCAAAAATCCAAAAAAAAATTTTTTGGGACACTCTAATGCATAGGCATGCCTCTATCTGAAGGTATGTTACATGACGGTCTTGCATTATCAGTTCACGTACGGCATCGATGTTTTCTGGCACAACGGCTGTTTTTGGACGACCTTCACGGAATTCGTCTTTGAGCGAGTGTCGGCCACGATTGAATTAGTTGTACCAGTTTTTCACAGTGCTATAGGATGGTGCTTCATAGCCATACAAAGATTTTAGTTCATCGATGCACTCTTGTCGTGATAATCCACGTCGAAAGTTGTGAAAAATTATCGCACGAAAATGTTCACGAGATAATTCCATTTTTTGGCCGAGATGAATTTTTTAATTCCCTGTAAATAAAACAATTCACGATTAAATGACAAAACGTTCTGAGTGATGTTATGCTAAAAAATGTCAAACTTTCCAATGGAAATGTCAGATTGCACCTGGCAGCCTCCGTAGCTATTCTTTGTCTCATTTTCGGAAAATAATATTTCTCTGATAGTAGCATTTTGTTTTCCTGAACGTTCCTATGAGCCCTGTTGTGAACCTGTAAAATTATCTCATCTTGATCTGTTTTGTTATCTTCTACCTTCATTTGAGTAAATCTGATTTTAAAGGACCTGAAATGTTCTGGATATAGTCTTTGAATCTGTCCCATTATGTCTTCTGTCGTGTAGATACTATTTATTACTGAA
Organism: Bactrocera zonata; assembly: GCA_037783105.1. Classification (NCBI taxonomy): domain Eukaryota; kingdom Metazoa; phylum Arthropoda; class Insecta; order Diptera; family Tephritidae; genus Bactrocera; species Bactrocera zonata. Next base: position 32,684 of record JBAWJQ010001194.1, on the reverse strand, counting down.
GGGTTTAAGTACTTTCTCAATATTTTCATTACATCATTATCAGAATATGTTGGTTGAAAAACAGTTTGTGTATGGAATGGAATGGTAAACTTGTAGTCAGGAGGATGTTCTTTCTAAATAAAAATTTGGTTTTGAAAAGCGTTTATCGGTACCTCAATACTGGGAATAAGATTATGAGAAGAGCTTTGAGCACTGTGTTGGGTTTCCGTTATTGAATTAATTTCATATTGTTTTGGTACTCGAGACAATGCATCGGCTACAATATTTTCTTTTCCTGGTTTATAGAGTAATTCTTTATTGTACTCATCCAGGTAAGACTTCCATCTTTTAATTGCTATTCCACCTTTCCAATTACAATCATGTGTAAGTGGTTTGTGACCTGTATAAATTTTTACTTTGGAACCCCCATAAAGATAACCTTTAAAAGTTTTTACTGCCCAACACATGGCTAACATTTCTTTTTTGCTATTTCATAGCCTTCTTCAGTTTTTGATAGAGCTAAACGCAATTGGTCTGTCAGATTGAGAGAGTACTGCTCCTATTGCATAATCAGAGACATCTGTGGTTAATGTAAATTCTTTATTGAAATCGGGGTATTGTAGTATTACGTCATCAGATATTAACGCATTTTTTAGCTGCTCAAATGCTTTCTTGGCCTCATTATCTAGATGTATAGTATTATTTTCCTAGATGAAGCTCTCTTTGATATGCGTCCGTCTTTTCCCCTAAGTATTGGTTTAGCTATTGCAGCATAGCCCATTATAAACCTTCTATAATATCCTGATAGTCCAAGGAATGATCTCAGTTCTTTAAGAGTTTTTGGGCATGGATAGTTGGCTATGGTTTCTACTTTTGCCGGACTCGTTTCTATTCCTTTGTCTGAGATAACAAATCCTAAAAATTCTACTTTATTTTTGAAAAACTCGGATTTGTCTAGTTGGCATTTAATATTAGCTTCATTTAGACTTTTGAATATAATTTAATATTAGCTTCATTTAGAGATTTGAATATAAGGTCATGAGGATCTGATGGAACCCACTCTTGAGGTCTAACACAGAAAATATTTTATTGTTGTCTAACTGTGCAAGTACTCCGTTAATGTCTGGTATAGGGTATCTGTCCGCTATTGTGACACTGTTTAGTTTTCTATAGTCAATGACCATTCTGTATTTTTTTATATTTGATGCATCTAGTTTTTTGGGGACAATCCACACAGGTGAATTGTAGGGTAATCGGGAAGGTCGTATTATATTGTTCTCTAAAAGTTCTTTAATTTTCTTATTGACTTCGTCTTTCAAAGCTATGGGGTACTGATAGAATTTGGAGTATACCGGTGTGTCTGTACTTGTGCGGATTTCGGCTTTAACGTTAGTGGTATAGGTCAGTTTATCATCGGGTTTTGCAAAGAGATTTGGGTATTTTTTAACAAACGGTTTAATTCTTTTCTTTGACAATTTGTAACTAATATGGGTATAATTGCATTTACTGATTCAAATTTTTTCTCTTTTATGGGAATACTCATGCCGTTTCTAAGGAACAATTTACCTCTTTCGGTGTCAATAATTGCACCTAGTTCCTTCAAACTGTCATTTCCTAATATTCCGTCAAATGTTCTGAGTGTGGGTAATAAAAAGAATTTATCTATTGATTTTGGATCATTAAACAAATTATCCATTTTGTAATGGGATATTTTTATTTTTTCTCCTACGGATACTGCATTAAATGGGGTTTCATTCTGTAGTGGATTCCGTACAAATTTCGGCTGAATATAATTTCTATTGGATCCGGTGTCAATCAGTATTTTAGGCATTTGCCCACTCCTCACCTTACATTCGAAGTACGGAAGTGATTAGTCAGTTAGTCGCTAAGTGTTTCATCGTAATGTGTCTGTTCTTCTTGTTCTGAGATGGTTTGCTGATAATTATAATCAGCCATAGTTGGTACTGGTTCTTCTGTACCTGTTTGTTGGTAAGTATCTGTCTGAACATTATAATTCCTTTGTCGTTTGGCTATCTCGGCAGTGGGCAAGGGTGGTCTTTTACCTAAATAAAATTGTGTTCGGTTCATGTAGTTAATCTGCTTAGTTTGGATACTTCTGTCAATGTCCATCGGTTCTGGTCGTAGTTGTGGTTTGGCAACCATAGGACGAGATGGTTAGTATAATGGTCGTTGTACGTTATGGTTCTGTGCGAATTGGTTACCTACATTAGTAAAATATGGCCTTTGTTGTGGCTGCCCAAAAAAAATTATTTGATTGTCTGGGATTCATAGTTGGGTTTTGCAATGTGCTAATTCTAGGTAGAAGAAGTGGTCTAGCTTGAAAATATGAAAAGTGAGTAGTCGGAACCTGGCGTGGTACTAACATTGGTCTATTGGGTTGATTTCTAAATATGTTTTGTTGTCCTCTATTTGACGCATGATTGGTACGGTATGTTTGATTTTCCAACTACAAACATAAATGCAATGCAGTTGGTAAATCAGCAGGCTCCTTCATGCCGAAAAGACGTGAAAGGTCTCCACGTAATCCGCGAATAAAGGTATCAAGAGCTTTATCCCTGTACAGCCTGGTCATTAATTGTTCTGATTCCCTGCCTATTTCCATACAGCCTATCTTATTAAGGATCAACGATAAATGTTTATAGACGGCCTGATGGAATTCTTCAACAGACTGGTTAGCACCTTGTGCTATAGTGGTCATTTGATATGCTAATGTACCCAAGTCCCTTTTGTCTGCATAGTGAAGCGTAAGACATTTGGAGATGGCACTCCAATATAAAGGTACATGTACGATTCTAACGCAGTGTCTGCGTTACCAGTTATTTTATTGCGAATGGTATGCAAAATACCAAAGTATTTTGCCGTACCAACTGTGTGTTCGTATGTTCTTAAAATTCTGTCTACACTTTTTTTTTCCATGAGTCAAACTCGGCTGGGTCACCAGAAAATTCTCTTAGACCTTTTACTATGTCGGGCACTTTGTCTAATTCTCCTAAATTATTTGGTGCTCTTGGTCAATTCCTTGACCCTTTACATTAGTAAAACCGAATGTTTGATTTTTAGTTTGTTGTAACAAAATTGGTAATTGTTCATATAAAACTTGCCGAATGGCATTGGTTAAATCGCCAGGTTGTGTCATATTTCTGTTGTTTTGAAAATTCGCTTGTCTTTGTATCTGTCTTTGTCGTTTATGGGGATTTTCCTTAATATTAATTATTGGAGAGCTCATAGAATCATAGTAAGGAATTTACCATTTCGCTGCTATTTAGCAGAATTGAGCACGTTCTCTGGCAGAAATATGTATATGTAAAACGACTGAATTCATGCCAGAATAAATAAAGAGAAATGCTTTTAAGAAAATATATAAAGTAACACAAAGAATGTAAAAAAGCATTCTCTGAGTCACATATGCGTGATTATTTTGATTCAAATGAACCATTCCGAAAAATGGTAAAAATTTTAATTTTTTTTACAAAATCGGGAAAAATTAGGAAAAAATTATTTTTATTTTATTTATCTTTAATTTTATTTTTTAATTTTTAAATAAATGAATATTTCAAATAAATTATATTTATTTCGACCGTTACAAAGTGAAGATGTGCAAAATGATCTTCATTTCTTCAAAGAAAATTGATGACCCTCGTGAAATACGCATATTCGCATTATTTCGTTTTCCATATTTGTACCAATAGAATTTCTATGGCATATACATATGTACATATGTATATTATTTCTTTGGCGCATTTGTCTGTATGTTTACAAAAAAAAAACAACTGCGAGCTACATACATATGTACATACATTCGTAATAACAAGTGTCGCCCGCATCTTTCGCATCTCATCAAGCTGTGCCCAAAAAAAAAACGAATGGCCGCCGATTGTCACCGGTTCCCTTGCCGCTGTAACAGCTTCGCCAACAAGCTAGCGTAAATATGTATGCGTATGTAAGTTAACACGAAACATATTCACAATTATAGCTGACGCTAATATTTTAATAACAAATATAAGTTATCGGGCTTTTTGTTATAGCACCGAAAAAAAAGGGTTTTTATTTTAGTTAGGTCCGTATGACCTTCTTTATTAAGCTTTTTTTTACAACTGATTTACATTTTCTGTCTTAAACTAAAAGCAGAGAACGTATATTTATAGAGAAGGTCCAACAACGGACAAGCGTGTGAACTGTCAAAAGCTAACAAAATGCGATGAGCGTGTTTCACCACAGCTAGCTCAGAAGGAGAAATGTTAACAGTGGCACGTGAACAGAGCTGAGCATTTAATGAAAATTATGCTCAGAAATATACATTGCTGTTACAGACGTATGTTGGCCTTTTGCTTATACGTTTACATGCCACCATATTAATTGATATGATTATCATTTTGCGAATTTTTATGAATACATGCAAAACTGATAACATTTTATTTAAATTTTTCTATTTTCAAAATATACATATATTTGTAGTTAATGTGTGAATAACAGTTAATTTTTAAATATTTCTTATGTTTGGTAATATAGTATAATTTCATATATGAATGTTTTTATATACAGTCATGTGAAAAATAATAGGGACACTTGCTTGAAAATAGGTAAAAAATAAAATCTGATTCATTTTAAAAAAATTATCAAAAATGTAACATGCAATTGTTTGCTGGGATGTCAGTGAAGTAAAAAACCGTTATCAAAGTAGAAATATTTGGCGTCATTTCGCAGCTGTTGATCATTTTGTGAAGTAAGATCGTTTTTGAGTGTGCGAAATAATAGGGACAGGAATATTAAATTGGTATTAGTTTTGAAATATTGGGATTCTTAAAAATTTTTAAGCAATAAAGGTATTGTATATGAGATTTTATACAATCATAAATTGAGAAAGTTAACATATAATTTAATTTAGTAATTTAAAATGGGCAGAGGACAACACTGCAGCGCTGAGCTGCGTAAGCAAATAAAACACCTCCACAATCAGGGATTTTCATACCGGAAAATAGCCGAAACGTTGAATTGCTCCAAGAGAATGGTAGAGAATGCAATAAAATATAAGCCTCAGAAAGAAACGCGTGGACGAAAATCAAAAATATCTCCAACTCTTGAAAGGAATATAATGCGATTTTTAAAAAAGGACCCCTTCGCATCCTCTAGTGAACTTAAAAAGGAATTTTCTTTGGACCTCGACACTTCTACCATTCGTAAATGGCTAATTAATAAAAATTTAAAAGCAAAGAGACCCAGAAAAGTACCTTTTCTGTCCAAATCAAATGTGATTAAAAGGTTACATTTTGCTAATGAGCACGTCAAGTGGCCAGTGGAGAAATGGCGCAATATCCTGTGGTCAGATGAGACCAAATGCAATCTTTTTCACCCTGACTGTGGTACTCAACATGTGCGCAGGCCAGTGAACACAGCTTTTAACCCGCAATATACAGTTAAAACTGTAAAACATGGAGGAGGATCAATTATGGTGTGGGGATGCTTCTCTTACCAAGGAGTTGGTCCAATATATCGAATTGAGGACACAATGACAGCGGTGACTTATTGCAATATATTAAATGAGGTTATGCTGCCTTATGCTGAGGAAAACATGCCCCTTCGATGGGTGTTCCAGCAAGACAACGACCCAAAACACACATCGAAGCTAGCAAAAAAATGGTTCTCGGAAAACAATTTAAACGTGTTAAGCTGGCCTGCTCAATCACCGGACTTAAATCCCATTGAGAACTTGTGGCAACAAGTGAAAGTAGCTTTGAAGGGTAAAAAAGCAACAAACAAAGATGCACTTTGGGTACTGATACAGGAAGCGTGGAAAGCTATTCCCCTGGCCACGTGCCAAAAATTAATTGACTCGTTACCTCGCCGATGTCTGGCTGTCATTCAAAATAAAGGATTTGCAACGAAGTATTGAAGAATCAAATTCTAAAAGTCAAAAGAATTTTGTAGAAAAAATGAATTGAACATTTTTTTTTTTTAACTGCAATTGTCCCTATTTTTTTTCACAACATAATTTGGGTAAAGCTATTAAAATAATTAATTTTTTTCTTCTTGAATTGAATCCGAGTTATTTTCTCTAATATACTTATGGTAAAAATATAAACCTATTTAAAACTAAAAACACAATTTCAAACTTAATGAAAATATTCTTTTTCTTTGCATTTTTACGAAATACCGCCAAGTGTCCCTATTATTTTTCACATGACTGTACATACATACTTATATGCGATATACATCCTATGTATATGAGATACTATCATAATATCCTTAAAAACTAATATATTACAATAATATTGTATGTAAATTACATTTCTTCATTTAAATTTTCATACGCATCTACATATTAGCACATAATTACATACATACATACATATGTATGTAAGTACAATTCAAATTCAAATCGTGATATTATCATTTATCAGTAAAAAGTGTGCGTACACTGCTCTACATGTACATATATATGCATATGTGTACGGCATTGCCCAACAAATAACCCTGTAGTTCGGCTGGTGTCAAGCGATTACCAGAGCGCGAATTCTACTAGCGATTTCATGCATTATCGCTAGTTAGTCTTTTCGCTAATGATTTGTAATGCAACGAGGCATCGAATCTGAAAAAAACCCACCCCTAAAAAACGAAACTCAATGCGTATATGAAATTGCAATAACAATAACCCGCAACATTGTGCGAGCAGATCAAAATTCAACAGAAATTTAGAGTCCCGTATTATTCCTGCAGAAATTCGCAGGAATTGTAGTTCGATCGATCGCTCAGTCTGCCGTTGTCATTTTTACACTAAATTGTTTAGATCTTGAGTGTCAATTGTAGTTGAAGAGCAGTCGAAAAAGGTCAATAAAGAACAGACATTCCTTAAATAAAAATAATTTATTTTAGTGTTGTTAGTGAAAAAATTGAAGTCGAATAAAATAATAAAAAAGTGAAGTGTAAGGTAATTTATAAGGTATACATTAATACCATAATAATCAATCAATATAATATTAACGTTAAAAAATTTTGCAAGTGAAATAAAACAAATAATAATAATAAAGAAGTTATAATAATAAAAAATAAATAAATATAAAAATTGCGAAATAAAAAGTAATAAATTACAGAAGGCAATATGGATGGTCCGAACCCAAAACGAATTAAAAATACTTGCTACAATCAAGTATATACAGAAAAGGCATGTAAATGCGAAGATAAGGAAGCTTTAAAGGCTTTCTTCGAAGGTAAAGTATAAGCTGCCAACAAGTATATTCCTCTTTTCATTCATATATATTTTTTATTTCTAGAACTGATGGAAAGAAAAATGAGCCAAATTTCTGCACAGTACCAAGTGCTCCTAGAAGAAGTAGCGCAGCAGAAAGTCCTCATTCAGCAGCTTCTGAAAGAACGCACCGACGACTCAACGATAATGAGAGAATTTCCAATTAAAAACAAAACAGATTTGGGCCGAATTAATGAAAATATAAAAGTTCGCGGAAAGAAGAACTACGTAAGTAATATTTTTTCTTTCGATTTCCTTATTTAAAATACGTTTCAGCAAATTTCGATTTTTTTTTTTTATTTTTACCGTTTCAACCCTTTACTTTCTTGCAGATCAAATGTATGACTCAAATTCTCCAGGGTTCTGGAGTGGTGAAAAACCTGAAGAATATTATAACAGACGAATTGGCCATGCAGTACAATATTGATGGAGTGTTGGGCAAAGATTCGCTCAAAAGCTTTACAAATTTTTTCGATGCCCTTATTGCTAAGAACAGGACAAGCTTTTTAATTAACAGTTAATAACAAATATATTTAAATTATTTTAGAGTCCATTCCTACCGGGATAGACGATAGATCGCCAGAGAATCAACTGCGCCAGGCCCTTCAGCGTCAAAAAAAACGCGTAATAAAAAAAAGTAATTTAGTAAATAAAGAAAATAAATGATTAATAAATAATAATATAATGTAAGATAGTACATATTTTAAAACTACTAAGTAAGAAAATAAATTAAAAATACATATGTATAATTGAATTTAATAAATCTACTGCTTTGAATTTCATACAAATTTCTTTTATTTTCTTAAAATTGAACCAGTAGAATCGCTAGCGAGTTAGAATAAATGAAATCGCTAACGATTTTGAATTAGTCAAACCACCTGTAATTTCGAATTAACGAAATCTCTAACGATTTGGAGTCAGTCAAATCACTAGCCATTTTGAATTAATGAAAACGCTAGCGATTCTGTATTAGCGATTCACTAACGATTTTGGAACTAGTCATTTCACCAATGACTGGTAATGCAGCGTCGCACCGCTCGATTACCCTCGTAGGACATTGCAATGTAAAAATCGTTAGTCAAATAACATTGCGAGTAATCGGACTGGAACTGGTTCTAATGATTAGGAGTTAGTCATATCGTTAGCTCTTCCCCGATGGTACCGAACTACAGGGTAATGTATACACAAACCAACATACAAATATGCGTACACATGTAAATATGTGTGTATGGCATTCCCCCACAAATAACGCATACAAAACATACATACTTATATGCGTTCACATGGCGATATGTCACCCGCAAAAATTACGAATATTGTTCTACAAAAACAACAATGGTTTCAAATAGCGTCAGCAGCATCACAAGTCAATATGGCAGCCAAACAGTCGATGCCCAAATTTGTAGAAAAACACCTAACAACAATATTTTCATTCATGAACGCAAGCGCACTTTCAACAGGCAAACTTGCTTCATTCATAAAAACAAACACCATTACATCTCCCCGAGCAAGCCTTTGCCTAGAAGCGTTTTTTCGCGACGATGGCAAAAGCTAAAAATCATATATTGAACAACTTTCTGATGATTCTTCACAGAAAGAAGTCAGAGAAGTGGCAATATAGCTCTTGTCGATTTACAATATTTGTCAATTCTAAAATAAGTATTTTTCCGTGGCTCGCAAAAATCTGCGTCGATACGTATGCAAGCTCATACATATGCATACATATGTAATTACGCTAGTTTGTTTGCGAAGCTGTTCCAGCAGCAAGGAAAGCGGTAACAATCGGCGATCCTCTGTATATTTTTTTCATGCATAACCAAACCATAATTAGGACAACATAAAATAAGTGTCTATGGTGGTGCTGGTGGTAAGCGCTTGAAAAGCCGCGTGAGCATACAGGTTCGAATCTCGACAGAGTTTGTTTTTAATTTTTGCCTTTTATTTTATGGCAAAAGCTAAAAATCATAAATTGAACATCTTCTGGTGTTTGCTTTAAGAAAGAAGTGAGAAAATTGACAACATAGGAGTTGTCGATTTATAATATTTTTCTAAAATATTTTGCGTGACAAAAATCTGCGTCGATATGTATGTATTCATGCTCATACGTATATATACATATATATTTACGCACGTTGGAAGCCGAAGCTGTTTCAGCGGCAAGGGAAGCAGTGGCAATTGGCGATCGTTCGTTTGTGTTTTCGGCACAGCTCGGATTTCATTGATTCTTTGACATGAAAGCAAAAAATATGAGCTCCGCCATTGGTTGTCCGCATCAACAAAAATTTCGCATGAAGCATTGAATGTACATATTTACATACATTTGTTGCATGTAGACAAATTTACAAACATAATGCGTATGGTTCTTTTATATTTGTTTACATGCAAACACAATTACATATGTATGAGCAAATGTGCGACCGCTTGGTCTTTTAACATGATATCGAAAAGTTTATTGACCAAAGCAAATTTTTATTTAAGTATACAAATATACATACATATGTATGTATGTATGTATGTCGTACCAAACCTATATAAAATGCATATTTAGGTGGTAATACAAATTTTATTGAATTATACATTTGCAAAGATTTTATGGAATTCATCATAAAATAGCTCAATTTTAAAATATATATTTACATACTTATGTGCTTTCATAACAAATATACATATGTATGTATGTATGTATACCGATCTACATATAAATTATATGCAGCATCGTTTGCGCATAGTAAAAAAGGGAATCTGTAAGCGTACATTCCTTAACTTGGAATTATCATTATTTTTCTCATTTAACATTGAAAATGCTCAATTCTGCTATTTTCGTGTCCCCTGATGTAAAGTGGTGAAACACGCTAATAATTTTCTGTGGTGAAACACGCTCATCCAAAACAGTAAATATCCCAAAATTGAAATATCCCTAAATTTTCGTTATCGTGAACCTTCTCTATAAATATACGTTCTCTGCTAAAAGTAACCTTAGTCAGAGAACTTAAAAGTATAGAGAAGGTGCAAATCGAAATCTGTATGATGGTTCGATTGCGCGGCTAACAGAGCTGATAGAATCATAGTAGGGAATTCACCACATTCGCTGCTATTTAGCAGAATTGAGCCCGTTCTCTGGCAGAAATATATACAAAATGACTAAATACATGCGAGAATAATAAAGAGAACTGTTTTGAGAAAAAATATACAAAGTCACACAACAATGTAAAAAAGCATTCTCTGAGTGACATATGCATGCTTATATTGTAATATATGAACCATATGCGTGATTGATTCGTATCAAATGAACCATTTTTTTCCGAAAAATGGTAAAAATTTTAATTTTTTTACAAAATCGGGAAAAATTATTTTAATTTTATTTCTCTTTATTTTTATTTTTTAATTTTTAAATAAATTAATATTTCAAATAAATTATATTTATTTCCACTATTACAAAGTGAAGATGTGCAAAATGAACTTCATTTCTTCAAAGTAAATTGATGACCTTCATGAAATATGCATTCGCATTATTTCGTTATCATTTCCATATTTGTACCAATAGAATTTCTATTGCATATACATACATATGTATATTATTTCTTTGGCCCATTTGTCTGTATGTTTACGAAAGCAAATGCGAGCCACATGCATACATATATACATACATTCATAATAACAAGTGTCGCACGCGTCTTTTCGCATCTCCGTTGCCACGGTCAACCAATGGCTGTGCCGAAAAAAAATTACCTAATGGCCGCCGATTGTCACCGCTTCCCTTGCCCCTGTAGCAGCTTCGCCGTCCAACGTGCGTAAATATGTATGTATGTATACGCATGGGCATGAATACATATCGACGCAGATTTTTGTCACGGAAAAATATTTTAGACAAATATTATAAATCGGCAACTCCTATGTTGCCGCTTTTCTCACTTCTTTCTTTGAACAAACACCAGAAGATGTTCAATTTATGATTTTTAGCTTTTGCCATAAAATAAAAGGCAAAAATTAAAAATAAATTCTGTCGAGATTTGAACCCGCGTACTCATCGTGGCTTTTCAAGCGCTTACTACCAACACCACCATTGACACTTGTATTGTGTTGTCCTAATTATGGTTTGGTTATGCATGAAATGCCGATTGTTACCGCTTTCCTTGTCGCTGTAACAGTTTCGCCTACAAGGCAGCGTAATTACGTATGCATATGTATGAGCTTGCATACATATCGACGCAAGTTTTTGCGAGCCACGGAAAAATACTTATTTTAGAATTGACAAATATTGCAAATCGACAAGAGCTATATTGCCATTTTTCTCGCTTCTTTCTGTGAAGAAGCATCAGAAAGTTGTTCAATTTATGATTTTTAGCTTTTGCCATCGTCGCGAAAAGACACTTGTTGGCAAAGGCATGCTCGGGGAGATGTTACGGCGTCTGTTTATATGAATGAAGCGAGGTTGCTTGTGGCATATGCGCCTGCGTTTATGAATGAAATCGTTTTTGTTGTAAAATTTACTACATTTGGGCTTCGCCAATTCGGCTGCCATATTGACTTTTGATGCTTCTGCTTTTTAGACAATTGTTGTTTTTGTAGAACAATGCTTCAATTTTTTGTGGTGACATATTCACATATGCTTTTGCATTATTTGTTTGGAAGTGTATACAAATATACATATGTACATATAAGTATATATGAATGTCTGAACATGCAGATCAATGCGCGCACATGTAATATATTGATAAGTGATAAAATTATGATATAAATTTCTGAACGCGCACATGCGTATACCAGAGAACGTATATCTATAGAGAAGGTTCACGATATCAAAAATTTAGGGATATTTCAATTTTGGGATATTTACTGTTTTGGATGAGTGCATTTCACCACAGAAAATTATTAGCGCATTTCACCACTTAACATCAGGGGACACGAAAATAGCAGATTTGAGCATTTTCAGTGTTAAATGAGAAAAATAATGATAATTCCAATGTTAAGGAATGTACGCTTACAGATTCCCTTTTTTACTATGCGCAAACGATGCTGCATATAATTTATAGATCGGTATACATATACATACATATGTATTTGTTATGAAAGCACATAAGTATGTATATATATATATTTTAAAATTGAGCTATTTTATGATGAATTCCATAAAATCTTTGCAAATATATGTATATAGTAATTCAATAAAATTTGTGTTACTACCTATATGCATTTTATATAGGTTTGGTACGACATACATACATATGTATATTTATATATTTAAATAAATATTTGCTTTGGTCAATAAACTTTTCGATATCATGTTAAAAGACCAAGCGGTCGCACATTTGCCCATATATAATTATGTTTGCATGTAAACAAATATAAAAGAACCATACGCATAATGTTTGTAAATTTGTCTACATGCAACAAATGTATGTAAATATGTACATTCAATGCTTCATGCGAAATTTCCGTTGACGCGGACAACCAATGGCGAAGCGCGTTTTTTGCTTTCATGTCAACGAGTCAATCTGTCGACACAGCATTGTGTTGTTGGTAGAAAATCCGAGCTGTGCCGAAAAAATAAGCAAACGATCGTCTATTGTCACCGCTTCCCTTGCCGCTCTAACAGCTTCGCCTACAAACTTGCGTAAATATGTATGAATATATACGAATGAGTCTGCATACATATCGACGAAGATTTTTGCGAGCCATGGAAAAATATTTTAGAATTGACAAATATTATAAATCGACAGCAGTATGTTGCCACTTTTGTCACTTCTTTCTGTGTTTTGCGAGTTTGCGGGGTTGACACTTTTCCCTTCTAGCAAAATATCAGAAATTGTTCAATTTATGATTTTTAGCTTTTGCCATCGTCGCGAAAAGACGCTTGTAGGCAAAGGCATGCTCAGGGAGATGACACCATTTGCTTTTATGAATGAAGCGAGTTTGCCGGTTGAAAGTGCGCTTGCGTTCATGAATGAAAATATTGTTGTTAGGTGTTTTTCTACAAATTTGGGCATGGACTGTTTGGCTGCCATATTGACTTGTGACGCTGCCGACGCTATTTGAAACCATTGTTGTTTTTGTAGAACAATATTGGTAATTTTTGCGGGTGACATATCTACATGTGAACGCATATACATAAGTATGTATGTTGTGTATGCATTATTTGCGTGGGAATGTCATGCGCACATATTTACATGTGTACTCATATTTGTATGTTGGTTGGTATACATTATTTGTTCGGCAAGGTCGTACACATATGCATGTACATACATATAGAGCAGTGCGCGCACACTTTTTACTGATAAATGATAACATCACGATTTGAATTTGAATTGTACTTATGCACATTCATATGTATGGAATTATGTGCTAATATGTAGATGCGTATGAAAATTTAAATGAAGAAATGTAATTTACAAACAATATTATTGTAATATACATATGTATTACGTTTTTAGGATCTCGTGTACATACATATACATATATATGTATATCGCATATATACAAACATATTCATATATAAAATTATGTTATATTATCAAATATAAGAAATATTTAAAAATTAACTGTTATTCACACATTAACTATGAATATATATTTTGAAAATGGCATAAATTAATTAGAATGTTATCAGTTTTGCATGTATTCATAAAAATTCGCAAAATGATAATCATATCAATTAATATGATGGCATGTAAGCATATAAAAATATAAGCATAAGTCCAACATACGTCTGTAATAGCAATGTATATTTCTGAGCATAATTTTCAATTAATGCTCAGCTCTGTTCACGCGCCACTGTTAAAGTTTCTCCTTCTTAGCTAGCTGTGGTGAAATGCACCCATCGCATTTTGTTAGCTTTTGACAGTTTACACGCTTGTCCGTTGTTGGACCTTCTCTATAAATATACGTTCTCTGCGTATACATGTAATCATATGAGCAGAGAACGTATATTTATAGAGAAGGTTCACGATAACGAAAATTTAGGGATATTTCAATTTTGGGATATTTACTGTTTTGGATGAGCGTGTTTCACCACAGAAAATTATTAGCGTGTTTCACCACTTTACATCAGGGGACACGAAAATAGCAGAATTGAGCATTTTCAATGTTAAATGAGAAAAATAATGATAATTCCAAGTTAAGGAATGTACGCTTACAGATTCCCTTTTTTACTATGCGCAAACGATGCTGCATATAATTTATATGTAGATCGGTATACATACATACATACATATGTATATTTGTTATGAAAGCACATAAGTATGTAAATATATATTTTAAAATTGAGCTATTTTATGATGAATTCCATAAAATCTTTGCAAATGTATAATTCAATAAAATTTGTATTACCACCTAAATATGCATTTTATATAGGTTTGGTACGACATACATACATACATACATATGTATGTATATTTGTATACTTAAATAAAAATTTGCTTTGGTCAATAAACTTTTCGATATCATGTTAAAAGACCAAGCGGTCGCACATTTGCTCATACATATGTAATTGTGTTTGCATGTAAACAAATATAAAAGAACCATACGCATTATGTTTGTAAATTTGTCTACATGCAACAAATGTATGTAAATATGTACATTCAATGCTTCATGCGAAATTTTTGTTGATGCGGACAACCAATGGCGGAGTTCATATTTTTTGCTTTCATGTCAAAGAATCAATGTGTCGAAAGACTGACGCGACACAACATTGTGTTGTTGGTAGAAAATCCGAGCTGTGCCGAAAACACAAACGAACGATCGCCAATTGCCACTGCTTCCCTTGCCGCTGAAACAGCTTCGGCTTCCAACGTGCGTAAATATATATGTATATATACGTATGAGCATGAATACATACATATCGACGCAGATTTTTGTCACGCAAAATATTTTAGAAAAATATTATAAATCGACAACTCCTATGTTGTCAATTTTCTCACTTCTTTCTTAAAGCAAACACCAGAAGATGTTCAATTTATGATTTTTAGCTTTTGCCATAAAATAAAAGGCAAAAATTAAAAACAAACTCTGTCGAGATTCGAACCTGTATGCTCATCGCGGCTTTTCAAGCGCTTACCACCAGCACCACCATAGACACTTATTTTATGTTGTCCTAATTATGGTTTGGTTATGCATGAAAAAAATATACAGAGGATCGCCGATTGTTACCGCTTTCCTTGCTGCTGGAACAGCTTCGCAAACAAACTAGCGTAATTACATATGTATGCATATGTATGAGCTTGCATACGTATCGACGCAGATTTTTGCGAGCCACGGAAAAATACTTATTTTAGAATTGACAAATATTGTAAATCGACAAGAGCTATATTGCCACTTCTCTGACTTCTTTCTGTGAAGAATCATCAGAAAGTTGTTCAATATATGATTTTTAGCTTTTGCCATCGTCGCGAAAAAACGCTTCTAGGCAAAGGCTTGCTCGGGGAGATGTAATGGTGTTTGTTTTTATGAATGAAGCAAGTTTGCCTGTTGAAAGTGCGCTTGCGTTCATGAATGAAAATATTGTTGTTAGGTGTTTTTCTACAAATTTGGGCATCGACTGTTTGGCTGCCATATTGACTTGTGATGCTGCTGACGCTATTTGAAACCATTGTTGTTTTTGTAGAACAATATTCGTAATTTTTGCGGGTGACATATCGCCATGTGAACGCATATAAGTATGTATGTTTTGTATGCGTTATTTGTGGGGGAATGCCATACACACATATTTACATGTGTACGCATATTTGTATGTTGGTTTGTGTATACATTATTTGTTGGGCAATGCCGTACACATATGCATATATATGTACATGTAGAGCAGTGCACGCACACTTTTTACTGATAAATGATAATATCACGATTTGAATTTGAATTGTACTTACATACATATGTATGTATGTATGTAATTATGTGCTAATATGTAGATGCGTATGAAAATTTAAATGAAGAAATGTAATTTACATACAATATTATTGTAATATATTAGTTTTTAAGGATATTATGATAGTATCTCATATACATAGGATGTATATCGCATATAAGTATGTATGTATATAAAAACATTCATATATGAAATTATACTATATTACCAAACATAAGAAATATTTAAAAATTAACTGTTATTCACACATTAACTACAAATATATGTATATTTTGAAAATAGAAAAATTTAAATAAAATGTTATCAGTTTTGCATGTATTCATAAAAATTCGCAAAATGATAATCATATCAATTAATATGGTGGCATGTAAACGTATAAGCAAAAGGCCAACATACGTCTGTAACAGCAATGTATATTTCTGAGC
The DNA here is from genome assembly GCA_037783105.1 of Bactrocera zonata. Lineage (NCBI taxonomy): Eukaryota > Metazoa > Arthropoda > Insecta > Diptera > Tephritidae > Bactrocera > Bactrocera zonata. The sequence continues at coordinate 16,159 of JBAWJQ010001194.1, read as the reverse complement.
ATAATTTTCATTAAATGCTCAGCTCTGTTCACGTGCCACTGTTAACATTTCTCCTTCTGAGCTAGCTGTGGTGAAACACGCTCATCGCATTTTGTTAGCTTTTGACAGTTCACACGCTTGTCCGTTGTTGGACCTTCTCTATAAATATACGTTCTCTGATATGAGCAGATAATTGATTAATATGATAGACTATGTATTTATATGTATATTGTTGTGATAAATTCAATTTCTATCACTAAGGAACATAATACAAAAATATTTATTAGTAATAAAAATAGTAAAATCAAATAAAATTATTAAATATTCAAGTCCAAATTGACTGTAAATAGTACTGCATGCATAGTAGTTTATACAAAATTATACTCATATACTACATAATTATTTTTACATGCCAATGTGGAAATGCCGACAGCAAAACGCAAAAGCATACTTACATATTTGCATACATTGCGATTCCCAAGTTGAAAGCAAAAATTGAAGCATGAGAATATCACAATGCTGTTGTTGGGAGTATCATAAGGAGCACGCATACATATTATATATTTATGTCTCTTCATATTCTTGGGTATGTGAGACAGAGAACATAATATGTTTTCTCGCTGTCGAAAATGAAACAAAATATAAACAAGCAAAACGAAATTCTTCATTGGGTGTTTCTTCATATTCTCTGTTTGTGCATACATTCTATGTCATATATGCCGAAAATACATCTATTTATTTCTCTTCATCTTCTCTGTTGAGTATGTGGAGAACTGTTAAAAATGTTAACATTTCACAGCGCGAATTCTGTGCTTGTGAGGTGAATTCCCTACTATAAATCTAACGAATGTTCGCTGTCGAACCTGCACCTTCTCTATACTTTTAAGTTCTCTGGCTACGGAGTATGGCACAAAGAGGAGAAACCGCTAATATAAAATAGTATGATATTTCTGTCTCATTCTTTCCTGGTTTCGTCTACTCATTTTCGTATTTGTGTCCCTTACTTGTCGTTTTTTCCGGTTCATCCGGTTTGAAATCACAACGATTCTAAAGAAGTTTCACTTCAAAAAATCTTCGGTACTTGAATGGCAAATATTATTGTTTGATTTTTGTATACTACTACTCCAACGTTTGCCAATTTTAATTTGTAAAAATCGATTTCTTATTTTTCAATTTCTTCCCCAGTCAACATAATTGGGTACACCATATTGTACTTTAGACTAATGAAACATCCCCTCCGCAGGGTTGTGCGTTGGGTTTGGAACCGCCACGTAAAAAAAAGCACACCAATGAAAAGAAACAACAAGCCTCGGATGAGTGACCCCACTTTTGATGACGACTATGGCAAACGAAATAAGGACTACGAATTAAGAGCAAGCACCTGAAATATCCGGTCCCTTAATTGGGAAGGTGCCGCTTCCCAGTTGGTTGATGTCCTCGTGAAAATAAAGGCTGACATCACCGCCGTCCAAGAAATGCGATGGACGGGACAAGGACAGGGACGAGTAGGTCCTTGTGGCATTTACTACAGTGGCCATATAAAGGAGCGCAAGTTTGGTGTGAGATTCGTGGTGGGTGAGAGACTCAGTCGTCGAGTACTATCATTCACTCCGGTGAATGAACGTCTAGCCACAATCCGCATCAAAGCGAGGTTCTTCAACATATCGCTGATTTGCGCCAACGTCCCGACGGAAGAGAAGGACGATGTGACCAAAGATGCCTACTATAAGCGCTTGGAGCGCGCCTATGAGAGTTGCCCCCGTCACGATGTCAAAATCGTGCTTGGCGACTTTAACGCCAGGATGGGCATAGAAGATATCTTTGGCACTACGGTCGGTAAATTCAGCCTCCACGACGAAACATCCCCAAATGGGTTGAGGCTGATCGACTTCGCCGGGGCCCGAAATACTAGTACTGTGGTACTAGATTCCAGCACAAGAAAATACATCAAGCTACCTGGCTGTCTCCGGATCGAAAAGCCACCAACCAGGTCGATCATGTTGTGATAGACGAAAGACACGTCTCCGGTGTTTTAGATGTGCGTGCGCCCCGAGGTCCTAACATCGACTCGGACCACTATTTTGTTGCAGCAGAGATTCGCACCCGCCTCTGTGCAGCAAAAAACGCACGTCAACAAACACAAGGAAGGTTCGACGTCGAGAAGCTGCAATCACAACAGACAGCCGAACGATATTCTATTCGGCTGAATTTTCTACTGGAGAATCGACACACACCACATGTTCGTCAATTTCAAAGCTGCTTTCGACAGCACGAAAAGGTGTTGCACTTATGCCGCGATGTTTGAATTTGGTATTCTCGCAGAACTAATACGGCTGTGTAAACTGACGTAGAGCAACACCAAAAGCTCCGTCAGGATCGGGAAGGACCTCTCCGAGCCGTTCGATACCAAACGAGGTTTCAGACAAGGCGACTCCCTATCGTGCGACTTCTTCAATCTGCTGCTGGAGAAAATAGTTCGAGCTGCAGAACTTAATCGAGCAGGTACAATATTTTGTAAGAGTGTACAACTGCTGGCGTATGCCGATAATATTGATATCATCGGTCTCAACACCCGCGTCGTTAGTTCTGCTTTCTCCAGACTGGCCAAGGAAGCAAAGCAAATGGGTCTGGCAGTGAACGAGGGCAAGACGAAATATCTCCTGTCATCAAACAAACAGTCGTAGCACTCGCGACTTGGCTCTCATGTCACTGTTGACAGTCATAACTTTGAAGTTGTAGATAATTTCGTTTATTTAAGAACCAGTATTAACACCACCAACAATATCAGCCTGGAAATCCAACGCAGGATTACTCTTGCCAACAGGTGCTACTTCGGGCTGAGTAGGCAATTGAAAAGTAAAGTCCTCTCTCGACCAACAAAAGCCAAACTCTATAAGTCCCTCATTATTCCCGTCCTGCTATATGGTGCAGAGGCCTGGACGATGACAACAACTGATGAGTCGACGTTGCGAGTTTTCGAGAAAAAGGTTCTGCGAAAGATTTATGGTCCTTTGCGCATTGGCCACGGCGAATATCGCATTCGATGGAACGATGAGTTGTGTGAGATATACGACGACATTGTCATAGTTCAGCGAATTAAAAGACAGTGGCTACATTTGCTGGGTCATGTTGTTCGAATGGACGAAAACACTCCAGCTCTGAAAGTATTTGACGCAGTACCCGCCGGGGAAAGCAGAGGAAGAGGAAGACCTCCACTCCGTTTAAAGGACCAAGTGGGGAGAACCTGGCTTCGCTTGGAATATCCAATTGCCGCCACGTAGCGAAAAGAAGAAACGACTGGCGCGCTGTTGTTAACTCGGCTATAATCGCGTAAGCAGTGTCTACGCCAGTAAAGAAGATGAAGAGTTCTCAATTCGACTCAAGAAATCAACTTCGACGTTATTTTTTCCATTCTCTTTTCTATTTACATATTCTGTTTCAGAGTTGTGAGCATTGTAAAATCATAAAATCATACATTTTTATACTAGTTTAAAAATTTTGTTGTTGGATTGCACACTAAAATAACTTTACGCAAATGCAACTCTGAACGCTATGTTTTCGGATCGTTATAACTTATAACTTTATGAGACTATGTGAAACCCCTATATGTATATATTCTCGAATTTATTTGTTGATCCGTTACTGTTTTTATTTCGTGTACCATTACTTTTGCACTTGGGAGCATGTCCCCTTCTTTGTAAACAAGTTTATTAAGAGTTTTCAATAATTTTTCAATTTCCATTTTCTCATTTGATTTTATATCATCAAGGTCGATGCTCTTTACTTCGCTTATATCCAATGAATAAACTTGGCGTTTTCCGGATATTTGAATTCTTTTGAAAAAGGGCTCTTTACCTTAATATTTGGTGTTTCAATTATTCCGTTTAAAGTATTCACCATAGTGCTTTCACTTTCAAGCACTGGCAATTTAAATTTTCCAAAACCAGATTTTTTGGTTATGCTTATGATTGAGCCTGAGTCAACCAGAGCATAAAATTGTTTCTTTAAAATCGTTAATATAATTATAATTTCATTTTCCCAAGATTCCGAGGCTAGTTTATAAAAAACTCCTCGTTCGTATTGGATTCTTGTAGATCACCTCTTCTACTCATTAAATCGTCCATGACCATGGGTTCAAATCCCCTTCTTTGTAATTGTTGTCTACTATTTTCTTCTTTGCTTCTTCGCGAGACAGCGAGTAATTAAAATAGTTTTGATTAGCTTGAATTTGCCTTGAATAATTTCGATGGTTGTCTTGTATGATTATTTTCGTAGGAACCTATTTGATGTAGTCCTGAGGAATTTTGATTTTGGGAACGATATCATCCTGAAAAACTTTGAATTTGTTTTGGACGATATTGCCCCGAAAGTGGTCTGATTTGATAAGTGGTCTGTTTCCTTTGTCCCAAATGACAATTTTTATTGTTAATACTATTATATCTGGTCTTAACTTAAAAAATGTTTTCCTTTAGTTTTATATGAGGATTTAGATTGCCTTCATCCAAACCCGTAAATTTATAAATTTCATTCATTATGTCTGTCAATTGATTGCAGCGTATATGCAAATGTCCCTGCTGCTAATTGTTTTATTCGCTGAATTAGCATTCCTAAAAAAATTTCTTTCATAGTGTCACCATTTTCGCTTAGTGCACTATATTCTGTTATAGTTATTATCAACCATTTCTTTTATTCTTCTACTTAATTCCGCTATGCTGTTTACCCTAAGTTGCGAAATTTGTTTTGTGATCGTCATTTGATCTTTTGTGGGTCTGCAATGCTGCATTAGCTTAGCTTTACAACTTACCCAGTCTTGAGGCGATTTTTAAATCATAGATCACCCTAATAAATATTTCTTCCTGTCCTACATAGTCTATCCGTACTCTGTCAATTGCTTCAATGAAGGATGGTAATTTTTTTCATTATCTTCGAAAGAAGCTAAATATTGTAAATATTTTTCTATTCTTTGCCTAATAGACAATTGGTTATTTGCTGCATTTTGTCCAGTTATTTGCGTTAACGATGCTAAGCATCGAGTTAGTAATTCTATTTGTTCTGCCATTATACTTGGTGTTTTTTTTAAGTTTATCACGAAGTAACACCCACAACGAAGCGTCGGAGACCCTATAAAGTATATACATTATGTAAATGATCAGTATGTTGAACTGAGTCGAGTTAACCATGCCCGTCTGTCCGTCTTCATTTTCCCTTCAAGAAGCTGCTCTTTGTCGGAACTGTCGACATCGGACCACCATAACATATAGCTGTCATACAAACTGAACGATCGGAATCAAGTCTTTCTATGGAAAACTTTCACATTTGACAATTTACGAGTATCTTCACAAAAGTTGGCACAGGTTATTTTCTAAAGTAATAATGTAATAAACGATGAAATTGTTCAGATCGGCTTACTATAGCATATATATATGTGGCTGCTATACAAGCTGAACGATCGGAATCAAGTTCTTGTATGGAAAACTTTTGCATTTGACAAGATATATTTGGTATAGATTATTTTCAAATCAAAAATGTAATCTCCGAAAGAATTGTTCAGATTGGTTAACTATAGATATACTCGTAGCAACCATACAAACTGAATGATAGGAATCAAATGCTTGCATGGGAAACTTCCTCATTTGACGTGATATCTTCACGAAATTTGGTATGAGTTATTGTTCATAGAGATAATGTAATTTTGGAAGAAATTGTTCAGATCGGCTCATTATAGAATATAGTTCCCATACAAACCGAACGATCGGAGTCAAGGGCTTGTATGGAAAACTTTCGCAATTCACGTAGTATCTTCACGAAATTTGACATGGAATATTGCTTAAGGTAATAACATAATCTCCGACAAAATTGTACAGATCGGATTACTATAGCACATAGCTTCCATACAAAGAAAACAAAGATGCACCTGTGAAGGGTATATTAGCTTAGGTGCAGCCGAAGTTAACGTGTTTTCTTGTTTTGTTTACAAATCACAAAATAATTGCTCTTTGGCACAATACTTTTGTATAATTGTATATTCTGAAGTAAATTAGTTTAGGCGAGTATAGGTGTATACTACTGTGTCCAAAAAAGGTGATATTTGAATTTAAACTGCGCGCGTCGAACGACTTGGAGAATTATTTTTTTTTTAGGTTGGTAGTACTGTCAGTCACATTTATGTCAAATTTCATGTCAAAATATTCATTAGTATTTGAGATACGTGTCATTTTGTGAGCTGCTAAAAGTGAGTTTTTCGTTTTTTGCGATGTCGAAGTTTGTTGAGCAAAGAATTTGCATTAAATTTTGTTTACGGAATCAATTTTCTGCTGCGGATACGTTGAGGATGGTGCAGAAAGCCTTTGGTGATGAGGCTATGTCTAAAACAATGTTTACAAGTGGTATAGTGACTTCCAAGCCGGCCGTGAACGTGTCGAAGAGAAGAGCGTCCAGGGCGACCATCAACCTCAACCGACGAAGCTCACGTTCAACAAATCAAAGATTTGGTGTTGAAAACCCGTCGATTAACAATTAGAGACCTTGCTGATGAAGTTGGCATATCGAAAGGCTCCGCCAATACCATTTTGAAGGATGTTTTAGGCCTCAAGTGCGTCAAATCTCGACTGGTACCGAAAACATTGAATTTTTTGGAAAAAAGGCGTCGCGTTGAAGTGTGTGAAACGATGCTTTCCGACTACCAGGGTGTCATGAAATGCATTATAACTGGCGATGAGACTTGGATCTATGCTTACGACCCCGAAACAACCGATCAATCGAGCGAATATCGTGCCAAAAAATCAAGGTCAAGTTGACTGTTTTCTTCGATTATCGTGGTGTTCTGCATTATGAATTTCTTCCCCAGGCAAACAGTCAACAAGGAATATTATTTGAACGTTATGCGTCGTTTGCGTAACGCTATCCGCCTAAAAAGGCCGGAATTGTGGAAAGACAATTCTTGGTTTTTACACCATGATAATGCACCATCCCATACTGCCCTCAAAATTCGTGATCATTTCGCCAAAAACACAACCTATATCGTTCCGCAACCACCGCATTCACCTGGTCTGGCGCCGTGCGACTTCTGGCTGCTCACTAAGCTCAAAAGACCGCTCCGGGGACACCGTTTTTATACGATAGAGGAGATTCAAGCCGCAGCGAAGACGGAACTGAAGGTCATCCCCGAAAGTGACTACAACCAGTGTTTCGAAGATTGGAAAATCCGTTGGCATAAGTGCATCGCATCGGGAGGGGATTACTTTGAAGGGGATGAAATTGATTTGGGAGAATAAACAAAGAATATTCAAAATAAATACAATGTAACCTTGTTTTTTGGGCACAGTCGTATATTTTTAAAGTTGAATATTTCAATATCTATAGTGTAATATGTATTAGTGTTGTGTGTGACGATCCTTGATATCCTTCTGATAGATCTGGGCATCGATCTTGGTGGCGTCCAATAACATTATAGCCCTCTATTGGAAATTCTTCTTGAGATAAAGCCCAAGTCTCAGCAAAGCACAGAATATCATCAGAACGAATCAGTTTGTCTGATCTGATATCCGCAATATGCTTCTTTAGACTCCTTACATTTTGGTAATAAATATCCGGGCGTTGTTCCGATTTTTCGGCTAAAAATCTGTAGCATGTCAACGCACTTTCTGTCTTCAATCTATTAAGTTGAGTTTAATAGGATCCTGCTGTCCAAATGAGTTCGGGAAGAAAATTTCTGTGCTTTCAGGTCTAGGCGATTCGGTATCCACCTGCATTAGTTCCCCTGCAGCACCATTTACTAATCCATCACTCGTGCTTATGTTGACTGCTACCATATATTTAATCGATGTTTTGAGCTGCAATGTGTGAGGCATTCCCTGTGTTTCTGATGGCTTCAAACCCTTCACAGCTTCTAATATGTTTGCCCTGCTGTGTTCTGTTAAGGAACTTGACTTAATGGTATCCTTCGCAGTCGAAATGAACTCGCGGGTCATCGTGTTCGCCACTTTTGTTGTATTGAAATTATTTGCTCCAGCATTTGAATAAAAGAGATGATGGCTTTGTTGGGTATCTCGTTAGAGGTCTTTTCCCTACTTTTGATTAATTGGATGTCAGCGTGTGTCATATTTCCCCCCGACATGTTATTTAAAGCGATGGCAAATTATTTCGGTGAGCTCGAAGTATCGAAGTTGATCACAAAGCAGGGTTCCTGTAATTGCACTGTAATGATCATTTCCATTCGGCGCAAATATCCATCGATCTCCTACTCGTGGCAACTGTTTTAAGTCACCAAACACGCACTGCTTTTAAAAATTTTCTTTAGCCTACAATTTAAATATACAGACATCTTTGCTCCAAACTGTGAAATTTTATGTACTATTATAAGCCTAATATCTCTGATTTACATGAATAGTGTTCCATGTGTCAGTATTGAGAGGCCGAAGATCGACGGAGGACTGGTTGACGGGGAGTGAAAAAACAGAATGAAGTGTTAGACCTCCAATTCCAAATGCTGCTTGGCCATTGGGTGCTGTTTCGGGGTTAGTTCCTGTTAGCGCGCAATGTCAACGACTGATATATATGTAGTTATTATAAGTCGGGGTTTGCCACACCAGCACCAGCATAGCTTGTTAAGAGATTGTACCATTGCCAGTAAACCTCCTTCTAATATTAGAGGTGGTAGAACCGCGTCTTCCACACTATTGTTGTCCTCGTGAAAAACATTAGCTCTGAATTCGAGATCCAAAGGTTGAGAGGCAGCTCTTTCATCAGCTGTTTCTTCTGCTGAAACATGTAGGTTTTCCAGAATCCGTTCAAGCTCGTTGGATAAAAATTTGCCATACTTGAGCTTATTCTGCTCAATTTGCTCGACCATGTCTGTGTCTTTCATACCTCACATTTGCAACAGTTATATTTCTTGATCCAGACTTTTTGCGCAGGCAAATAGAAATAGCATTTTTGATGCGCTCCACCTCGTAAAACTTGATACAGTAGCACGTCGCACGTATAAGTTGTCATGGATGTCAACTTCTTTCTGCAGTAAATTATTGGATTCGACAACTCCTGAGCATCATCGTCGGTTGTAACGTTCCTTGGACATCTACCTGGCCCTGATGCCATTGTCACCCGTTCAATGGATCTGTTTTCAACAGGTTCATTGTTCATCAATGTTTCCTGGCCACCTGGATTTAATTCCTCTTCCATTTTCTGTACATTTTTCTGACGGGCATTAAGCAACGTTCCTACCTTGCCCTGGTGGCATTGCAACCCGTTCAATCAATCTGTTTTCAACGGATTCATTGTCCATCCTGTACATTTTCCTGACGGGCATTTAGCAGGTCTCTTACTACTACCTCATCTGCAGGATCCGCAATAAATGGCACAGTTTCCTCGTGTCCTACATTTGCCAGCCTATCACTTGACATTTTAATGTTGGGTTTGACATAGAGCTCTGTACCCAACAGATAATTCAGTGCCTGCAATATTTTTGCTGGTCGCACTGTCTCTGTCATAAAATTTTGCTGATATTCCAAGCGACGTTTCAGGAGCACTTGAATAATATGGCTGTTGTTAAATCTTTGTGGCAGCATAGTGTCTGTCTCTACAACAGAATTAGGGATATTTACTCCACGAATAGCACATTGTCGTTCATGTTCTAAGGATATTAGCCTTTCCTCCAGACACGTTAAGTCCTGAAGACTTTCCGGAATATCAGGAAACTCCAATCTTTCTGAGAGGCAGATATTTGGTGTTTTACCTTGTTTGACAATCCGATAGCAGGTGCTGCAAAAATTACATATTTTTGGTCCGGATCGAAACTTCGATGACACTTCTAACAAGTAAAAAAAAACTTTTCCGGCATCTTCCGAGTTCGCGAACTTTTCTGATGTCTGACGGTTTTCTAGCTTTTTTACTTGGTGAGGGAACCAGTCGCGCTCCTGCTCCTCAGTTCTATATTCCGGATTCAAACGCCTGTTTAAATGTGCTATTTTGTCGCGCTACTGCTCCGCAGCTCTGTGAAGCAGGTTTTGTCATCTATTGGAACGTGCTGAACTGTCCCGAATTCTCTCTTCATTACGGAACTCCAAATTTTAACTGCGTATAGTCGACGTTCCTCAGTCGATTTATTTCCAAATTTTGGCTAAACTGTTGTTGTTGTTGTCGGCTTCGATTTAAAGCATTGCGACGTCTTTTTTCATGCGAAATTACCTTCTACGTAGATTTTGTTTTTTACCTATCCATCAGTTAATTAGGGTTGGATAAATATGCTTACAATGTTAATTATTCATAATTATCTCTATTAATATTGATAAATAATAACATATCTGGAAAAATTAGGGATTTATTTATTATATGACTAATTTAATCATATTTTTTCTACTTATCTTATGTGCCATTTGTATTCTTGTCAATAAAAATCTTGCATACAAAAATTTATTTTGATCGGTAGGTTTACAAGACAGCTATATGATATAATTGTCCGATATGTAAAATTTCCCTGGATACTCTATCATTCACAATTCATTCTGCATTCGCATTCTTAACATAATTTTCAACTTGTTGTCTCAATTAGTTACATGTCATACCATACAACTTTCATTGAAAGCTCAAATTGGAAAGTAATTAATATAATAACTGATTTGTTTAGAGGATAGAGTCATGTGTAGAAGTTCACACAAGTGAGGAAAGTTCTCTGATCGCCATTCACTTGGAAGTGGCCAGAAACGATTCTTTTACATATGACTCAAGCAGCTCACGACTTCCGGTCTTTGACCAAGTATCCTCTGGGTAGCCTAAGAACATCCGTTTGAAGGCGAGCTAAAGTGAGAAGGCGAAATATCCCCTACTTAGGGTTGTGCGCTGGGTTTGGGACCCGCCACGAAAAAAACACCCCCAATGAAAACCAACAATCAGCCTCGGATGAGAGACCCCCTTTTGATGACGATTATGGCAAGTGAAATAAGGACTACGAATTGAGGGCACGCACCTGGAATGTCCGGTCCCTTAATTGGGAAGGTGCCGCTGCCCAGCTGGTTGATGTTCTCGTGAAAATAAAGGCTGACATCACCGCCGTCCAAGAAATGCGATGGACGGGACAAGGACAAAGATGAGTAGGTCCTTGTGACATTTACTACATTGGCCATATAAAAGAGCGCAAGTTTGGTGTTGGATTCGTGGTGGAAGAGAGACTCCTTCGCCGAGTACTATCATTCACTCCGGAGAATGAACGTCTAGCCACAATCCGCATCAAAGCGAGGTTCTTCAACATATCGCTGATTTGCGCCCACACCCCGACGGAAGAGAAGGACGATGTGACCAAAGATGCCTTTTATGAGTGCTTGGAACGCACTTATGAGAGATGCCCCCGCCACGATGTCAAAATCGTGCTTGGCGACTTCAACGCCAGGGTGGGCAAAGAAGGTATCTTTGGCACTACGGTCGGTAAATTCAGCCTCCACGAGGAAACATCCCCAAATGGGTTGAGGCTGATCGACTTCGCCGGTTATCTGTAGTACTAGATTCCAGCATAAGAAGATACATCAAGCTACCTGGCTGTCTCCGGATCGAAAAACCACCAACCAGATCGATCATGTTGTGATAGAGGGAAGACACGTCTCCAGTGTTTTAGGTGTGCGTGCGCACCGAGGTCCTAACATCGACTCGGACCACTATATTGTTGGAGCCAAAATTCGCACCCGCCTCTGCAGCAAAAAACGCACGGCAACAAACACAAGGAAAGTTCGACGTCGAGAAGCTGCAATCACAACAAACAGCCGAACGATTTTCTACTCGGCATGCACTCCTGCTCTCTGAGAGCACTCGTCAACAACTCGGTATAAGGGAACTGTGGGACGGCATTTCAAACTCCTTACGTACAGCTGCAACCGAAACCATTGGTTTTCGGAAAGTGCAAAAGAACAGCTGGTACGACGAGGAGTGCCGTGTCGCAGCGGAGAGAAAACAGGCTGCCTACCTCGCAATGTTACGATCGACCACAACACGTGCGGGATGGGATAGATACCGAGAGTTGAAGAGGGAAGCGAGACGCATTTGTAGACAGAAAAAGAAAGAGGCCGAAATGCGTGAGTACGAAGAGCTTGATAAGCTGGCCGACAGGGGTAATGCTCGAAAATTCTACGAAAAGATGTGGCGGCTTACAGAAGGTTTCAAGACCGGAGCATACTCTTGTAGAACCCCCCAAGGTGATCAGGGCATACTTAAATTATGGAGGGAACACTTCTCCAGCCTACTGAATGGCAGTGAGCTGATAAGGTGCACGCATCAGCTTCTTTGCAAAATATGGTCGGACGAAAGTATGCTCAACGATTGGAATTTAAGTGTGCTATGCCCAATCCATAAAAAAGGAGACCCCACAATCTGCGCCAACTATCGTGGGATTAGCCTCCTCAACATCGCATATAAGGTTCTGTCGAGCGTATTGTGTGAAAGATTAAAGCCCACCGTCAACAAACTGATTGGACCTTATTAGTGTGACTTTAGACCTGGTAAATCAACAACCGACCAGATATTCACCATGCGCCAAATCTTGGAAAAGACCCGTGAAAGAAGAATCGACACACACCACCTCTTCGTCGATTTCAAAGCTGCTTTCGACAGCACGAAAAGGAGCTGCCTTTATGCCGCGATGTCTGAATTCGGTATCCCCTTAAAACTAATACGGCTACACAGCCGACGTTGAGCAGCACCAAAAGCTCCGTCAGGATCGGGAAGGACCTCTCGGAGCCGTTCGATACCAAACGAGGTTTCAGACAAGGCGACTCCCTATCGTGTGACTTTTTCAATCTGCTGCTGGAGAAAATTATTCGAGCTGCAGAACTTAATCGAGCAGGTACAATCTTTTACAAGAGTGTACAGCTGCTGGCGTATGCCGATGATATTGATATCATCGGCCACAACACCCGCGCCGTTAGTTCTGCTTTCTCCAGACTGAACAAGGAAGCAACGCAAATGGGTCTGGCAGTGAACGAGGGCAAGACGAAATATCTCCTGTCATCAAACAAACAGTCGTCGCACTCGCGACTTGGCTCCCACGTCACTGTTGACAACGTCCGGTGTGTTTTACGTGGGTACCTGCTGACGACAGCCTTACTCCACTGCGCTCAAAAGCACAGCGGATCAAATAAATGCGTTGATCAGCGCCCTGAGAATGCTAAGCATTTTCAGTACCAATTGGCAGTGTGGAATGGACACACTAACCACCTTGGTAGGGTTCGATGCCCATCTAAAACCTCTGCCGTGCTTTGGGTCCGGCACCCGGTTGCAATGCAACTCCACATTCAACTGACAGGGTCAGTTCTACCCGCGATTTGGGTTTCAACCACAACCACCACGATACTCCCCGAGGGGCCGGTCCGCATGAGCAGGTTGGAGTTACCTCCAAGGGCTCCTGCTCCCCGTGGTACCAGAATTAAGTCTCCGGTCAGACCTCGTAGCCGAAACTACTACCAGTTGAGCTTCCATACTGCTCTGGACTGGTGGCCAGGGGTTGGACCCCATACACACATGACTTACATACACCAATCATACAAAAAACTAAAACCCTAATTTCCAGCTAACCGCCTTCGCCGCTTAAATATTTCACGCGCAAACAGCCCTAACTGTTCGGTATTCCGACTAGTGGAGATCACACCACTAACATCTAATCGTCCATCAGTCCAGCTAATCCCCATAGCACCCAAATCCCTAATGTCCGAGTACATCGGGCACTCCGCAATTAAATGCGACCAACTCTCTGACCCCGCCCCACAAAAACACCCCGACGTATCCGAAAGGTGCCTCTGATGCAAAAATGCATTCAGAGGCCCATGCCCCGTAAGCAGGAAACGCAGACTCAGACAAAATCTGAAGTCTGGGTTATCCTCAACGAACCCAACGTCCCGAATGTACTCGTACGTCACTCGGCCGTTAGGACTATTGTCCCAACGTTTTTGCCACCGAAACCTAACCCTATCATCTAGAAGCATCTTGCTCCCTAGATATCCCTCCCTCTCCACATCATCGTCGGAAATCCAATCGTTCCGCAGCAATGACACACTCAAACCCTTTCTTAACCTGAATGCAACAGCACGCTGTATGACAATCAGGTCAAGAGGGGTGCACCTAATAGCACCTGCATCGCATCCGTTGAGACGGTGCGACATACAGGCAAGCAAGCAAGCATCATACAACGCTGTATTGAGAGGAGTTTTTGAGACCCCAAGACAGTCGTGGCTGCCTCCCACCATACAGGGGCTCCATATGTGGCACAGGCCACAAACAAGCCACGATATATGGTGCGGACAGCAAGACGTCCGAGACCCCAATCGCTCCTCAAAATACGTCGTATTTTGCCTACGGTTGCCTGCGGTCGCTCCTTCACTTTCACCAGGTGTGGAGTAAAACACATCCTTTCACTCATGGTCAACCCCAGATACTTAACTTGCGTCACATATCTGATGCTGACCCCATTCACACGGACAATCGGTGGACGAGCCGGTGACAATCTACCTTTCAGCAGCATTGCCACCGTTTTGTCCATCGATATGTCAACCCCACACCTAAACCCCAAGAATTAACGATCTCTAAGAGATCTCCTCCCGCCCGCTCTAACTCAGACCTGGAGCGACCTTCAACAATAAGAAGAAGGTCGTCCGCATACGCACAACACTTACAGAGTGGCTCGAGCTGCCCAAGCAGAGTGTCCATCATAAGGTTCCAAATATATGGACCACAGATGGAACCCTGCGGGCAGCCCCGAACAACTCCGATCTCCACACTTCCATTCATGCCGACAAGAGAGGCCTTTCTGTCCGAAAAATAACTCCTCCAAAGAGTAACTTCCGGACAGCCAAGCTCCTCCAGTCGTTGTACCACTCGATCCCAGCTTGGGAAATCAAACGCCCCTTGAAGTCAACAAATATACCAAGGACATATTTGTTGACATTCTCCCTAACGACATTCTGAACGAAAAACCACGCATCCTCTATACTGCGTCCTTTCCTGAAACCAAACTGCCTATCCGACCACATACCCCGCGTTAGCTCCTGAAGCCGTTCCACCATGACTCTTTCCAGCACTTTTCCAAGTACTGGAAGGAGTCTGATGCCCCGATAAGATCGAGGATCGCTCCTGACCTTATCAGGGGACTTCAGGAGAGGAACAACCCTAGCACTTTTCCACTCGCGTGGAAAATATCCCTCCCAGACGCACTTATTATAAATGGCCTCCAGGTATTCCGGAATGAACTTCCATAAGCTTTTACACATCTCTCCGTTCAAACCATCAAAACCTGGGGACCGTTTAGACCTAACCAGGCCAAAGGCGTACCCCAACTCCCCATCATCTAATGGAGGGACAGGCACCTCTTGTGCTTGAGGTAACTGCACCTCCGACCTAGGAAAGAACGCACCTAACAGAACCCCTGCACACTCTCTCCACGACGATAACAGAGTGTCACCAACGCGAAGAGAGGTGACATCCTCCCTCCTACGTCCCCTGCAGATCCTATAGACCTGGCCCTAGGGGTCGTTCCTATTTTCCCTTACAAAGCTCCTCCACTCATCTTCTTTGGTTTTCACCAAGATCTCCTTGTATTCCCTATCTGCACAACTAAACTCATACCTAAGCTGGGACAGCCTATCAGAATTGGGCCGCCGAGCGCGTTGAAACTTACGCCTCAATCGCCTGACAGTCCTCCTCTTCAAGGTTAGCTCATGCGTCCACCATTTAATTTTACTGACTTTAGAACACTCATACCTACCAAAAACACTATCATTCACCCCCCATACTACCTCATATAGACGAGCGATTTGCTCATCAACCCCCAACTCCTCAAACTCTCTAAGCGGTATACTAAATACCGCTTCCCTAACTCGAGAGTCCATATTGGTTCCAGTCAGTACCAGAGGTACGCCATCGCCGCAATGGACTCTCATAAGGTGAGGAGGGGATCGAGGGGTAACCAAAATTTGAAGCAAATTATGGTCACTCAATCCCCACCCTCCCCTAACCTCTCAACTAACACTGAAAGCCCTACTTGCTGCCTCGTTCATAAGCGTCACGTCAATGTCGCTCACGCCCCCAGGCCCATCGAACGTATACCACTCGCTCGGCTCATTCAAAATGTGGAGGCTATTAGCCACCACCCATTCGCTTAATGCCTCGCCTCGACTATGGCTTTGGTATCCAGACGAATGCCGGGATA
>JBAWJQ010001192.1:0-15948 GCA_037783105.1 Bactrocera zonata | reverse complement strand
GTTAATAAAAAATTACCCTATTTTAATCCACCCAGAACTTGTACTCTTGTGACAGATGCGAGTAATTTTGCTCTAGGAGCAGCCCTTATGCAAGATAACAAAGCAATTTCATTTGCCAGTCGTACTTTGAATGGACATGAGAAAAATTATAGCACCATAGAAAAAGAGTTGTTAGCCATAGTGTGGGCTACTAAATATTTTCGCCAATACCTTTTTGGTCCATTGGTTTGGTTAAATAATAAAAAGGAACCGAATTCAAAAATACAAAGGTGGAAAATTAAGCTCAATGAATTTGATTTCGATATTTAATACATTGTAGGTAAAGAAAATGTAATTGCAAATGGTCTAAGCAGACTAAATTATAAAAATAATAATATGGTAGAATTGAATTTAAATGAAATATTCAATGATGACGACATAGATACTGTACATAGTGCAGAAACGGATACTACATATTTCATAAGAATAACATAAAATGCAATCAATACATATAAAAATCAACTTATAATTCAAAGAGTGCAAAGGCAATCAATAACAAAGAAAATAATACATCAAAGGAAAATAAGAAACATAATAAACATAACACTTGAAAGCGAAATTTTAAAAATAATGCAAGAGAACCTACCGGAAAAAGGATTAATCGTAATTTACTCCCCAGATGAGAAATTATTTCTACAAATTCAAGAGTTATATATAAAATTTTTCGCAAATAATGCAAACTAAAAATAATGAAATCAAACATAATTTTAAAAGATGTAACAGACAAAGGAGAACTCTTAACATTGATAGAAGAGAAACATCTGGAAAATAATCACAGGGGAACAAATGAAATATTTGAGGAAATAAAAAAGACACACTACTACCCCAAATTACAAAAAGAAATAAAGAAATACATACATACATAAATAATTGTAAAATATGCAATAAGGCGAAGTTTGACAGAAACCCTATCAAACATAGTTTAAATATTACGGAAACTCCTAAAAAACATAATGAAATTGTTCATTTTGATATTTGGTACCCACAAAGAGGCATAATGTACCTTACAAGCATCGACAAATTAACAAAATATGAAACTGCCAAATCATTAAAGGACAGAACTTGGATATCAATTGTAAATGCCATAAAGGAAAGAATTCAAAATTTAGGCAAACCGGAAACTTAAGTAACATACAATGAATTAGATACAGTACCAATAAAACAATTCTTAAAAGATAATAAAATAAGCCGACACCTAACGACCACTTATAATAAAACAGGAAACGCAGATGTTGAAAGATTACACTTAACTTTGAATGAACACTTAAGATTTTTTAATGCTGATGCAAATAACAACGACAATCTGAAAGAGAAAGTATTCAAAGCAATAACTGCTTATAATAATTAATCCCATACCATAATACCATAAACAAACTCGCGAAAAAATTACAAAAGCAAAAAGAAAATATAGTAAATAATATCAATAAAAAAGAAAACAGGGTAAACATACAAGATTTTCATAATAAATATATAAAGAATCATAGAGTTAACAAAACACAACCAAGATACAAGGGAGTAGACAACTTTAAAGAAGAGGGAAATCACTAAATATCTAAAGATTCAAAGTTTAAAAAAGCATTAAAGACTCAAGTTAAACGATAATTTAAATTTCAGGATAGCGAAAATTACAATACTTTTGGCGATAATAACGGCAATTAATGGACTTCTACAAATAAACAAGCTTGAAAACCAATCGGGATACGCTAAAATAAGAATCAGAGAGATAGTGATACACTCCAAGTAATTTAAGCAGATTGCTTAAAATGTATACTCGATACATTGGGGAGCACTCACCACTGCGTTAAATTGAATAAAAACATCCGGTTTATTTTTCATACATTTGGGAGTTCAACCATTTTATTTAATTTTAAATTTATTGATTCTATTACACAATATTAATAAATCTTATCGACGGGCGAGGCGGCGATACTCCAAATTCGGGAACGATTTGTCACTGCTGGCGATCGAGTGGACACGGATCGTGGTTGGATCCTTTAATTGGAGGTATCGTGAGGTGTCGACGCGGCAGAGTGTGTAAGCGAAAGTTGGTAGCGAATGTGGTCGAATTGTGAGGTACCGACGAGGCGTAGTGTACTTGCGCAAGTTTATGATCGAATTGAATTTGCAATCCTTTTTCCCAGCCTTCTTGTTATGTGGGTTGATTGATGTGGATGTGTGTTGAGTGGTATCAGCTGTGGTGAATTGCGCTGTGGCATTAGGATGCGCTAGTTTTACCGGGTAGAGGGGGTGGATGCTTAATTCATTTAAACATCCCGGGCCCCCTAGGCGAATATTTTGCCTAGTTTTATATATATTATTTGAGACATGTAATATGTAATAGTTTTAATAGAAAATTATATTTTGTGTAAATATTGGTGCTATATACTGTATTATTATAGCAAAAAAGTTGTTTGCTTGTATTAATTTGTTAGCGGTTATTTAAATTTTATATTTCATCGGTGTGGTATACCGGTTGTTTATTATTTGCCTTTTCTGTATTATCGGCAATTTAATTAATTCTTGGCTTATGAAGGATAGCAACTCCACGCCTGGCTCAGATATGGCCAGAGTGGGTACTCGCTTGCCCTGGAGTTAGGGCTGTGCCAATAGAGGGATCTTGCGAGAGAGTGGCCGGTTATTGCGAACGGCTTCATTAGAATAATAATTTTTTAAGTGGTATGTTCAAGTTGTACAACAGATTCCCACCAACTACCCCTGGGAGGAACGCTTATTTAGGTGCGATAAGAGCTACCTTTGCTTTTGGTAAGTCTAGGTGCGTCATAGTATCGCATTGGGAATTTGGTGATCCCTTAATGTTAATTTTGAGATGTCCCCTATTGTATTATAGGTGTCGATTTTTCGACATTTTGGAAAATTTTGTATATGTAGTATTTAAGTGCGTATGCACTAATTTGGCGTTTAGTAGCCCGCCACCGCTCTAAGATTTGTTCAGAACTCTTTTTTTTCATTATTGGCGAAAGCCATCCTGCGGGGCTGAAAAGTTGTATGTGCTTTTATTAGTTTGGACTGTCAGAGGTAACTCTGACTTTGGTTTTTATACCAATTTGTGGAGTATTGGGAAATTGTGGCTCTTGTGGTAGTCGTACGTCGTACCGGCCATTATTTGATCGAGTAGTTGTGGCTTTAGAGAAGTGCTCACAATACTGATCTTTTGTAGATTTGTTGGTTATTGGATGTTTCCTTGACTTTTGCAATTTCCTTAATTGTGAATTAAGGTATTTGTTTGTGTTATACTCAACTTGAGTTGGTGTGATGGTGACTAGTTCTGTATCTAGTTGACTTTGTATTTCGCTGTGCAGCGTTTGAGTTTTGTGTGCCTTTGAGCAACATGTTGTCTTTTGGCAATTTTTATAATGTTGGGTTTTGGGTTTTGCTTTTGCAATTAAACTCGTGGTTCTTTGTGTATAAGCGCTTCTTTGGGGTGAGAGGGGATATCTGCTGTAATGAAGCATAGAATTGTGTCTTTTGTGACAATATATGCAGTTAAATTTGCTTTTGCAATTTTTAAGATTATGTGTATGGGACAAGCAGTTTGTACAGAGTCTTTTTGATCTGACAAAGTTGTTCCTTTCGTTAATGTTTAATTTTTTAAACTTCTCGCAAGTTTTAAGTTTATGCCCTCTCGTGCATAGTTCGCATGACGTATGTTTTCTCTGTTCGGATGTGAACGCTTGTAATTTGTTAAAGCTTTTATTTAAATTAATGTTGCTTCTAGCTTGGGGTCTATTGAAGCTTCGGTTTTGGTCGCGTTTAATGTTCTTTTTTTTTTGATTATTTTTGATTATTTTTTCTTCTAACCTTTCCGCAATTTCATATTGGGTGGTGAGAAAATCTTTCATTTGTTGCCACGTAGGGCACTTTTTTCGTGACGAGAGCGATTGCTCCCATAGAAGTAACGACTTTTCTGGTAATGCGGCGGTGCAAATGTTTACCAGAACTGGGTCCCAGCTGTCTATGGGAATATTTTGTGTCGACAGAATCGACAAACAATTAGAAACAGTAGATTGTAGTCTTACAAATTCTTCACTTGTTTCTTTCTTAATTTTAGGCAAGTTTAATAGTGTCGTTACTTGCTTATTCTTTCGTTTTCAAATCTAGCTTTTAGAGCTTCCCAAGCCAAATTGAAATTGTCGTCATTTAATGCAAACTGTTTAACTATTTCGCCTGCTTGACCTTTTGTTTTGTATCGGAGGTGATACAGTTTTTGTGCCTTTGATAGTTGTGGATGGTTGATGTAAACGGCTGTCAACATGTCTTGGAAGGACGGCCATTCTTCATAACCTCCGTAAAACGTTTCTGTATCACATGCAGGCAACTCGAGTTGGATGCCTGAACTTGCCTCTTGATTGTCTATTTGTGGCAGCTCTACTCTACTGTGGGGAGTAGGTGCAATTGCTTTAATTGATCGGAGATCATAGCTTTTGTTTCTTCATATTGGTCTAAGCAGTTTTCGTATATTGCGTAAGCCGATTGTTTCAAATTTTTTGGTAGGTCTGAATCGTCAGATTCTACCATGGCGTCATGAGCCATTTGGAGACGAGTCCAGAAATTTTCAAGATTTTGGCTTTTTATTTCTAATAACGATTCAGAGTTTTCGTGAATCGGTGAAGAGGCAAATCTAGTGCAGTATCTTGTTAAACTGTCACTTTGTGAAATGAATTTAACAACCTGTTTTGAACGTGTAGCTCCTGCAGGTGTATTTTGATTTGTTTCATTATGAACCATTTTTGATATATTGGTATTAAAATATTTCTCCAACGAATTAAATGTTTCTCAGAGTAAACTGATTTGAATATGGAAATTGAATTGAACCTTTTTTAGGTAAATGTTTTTATTTTCAGTTTAGGGTGCTAACAAACGAATATGTTTCGTGTTATTATTATCTTTTCTGTTTATTGCAAAATAATAATATTTATCTATTTTATTTTAGTTTTAAGTTTGCAAATACCCGCACTTTTAATTTACAAACACCTTTTACGTCCTTATGTTAGTATTTGGGTACACCCTAATACTTGGACCTGTATGTATGTACAGTGTGCGACAAAACATATGCACGAACTCATGGATAATTCAATATTTGGTTAATAACAAAGCAAACTCATTTGGATTTAAATCATTTTAATTTATTTATAAAATTAATTATCTAAATTTATTCAACAAAACAAAAACAATCGAAATTATTAGTAAAAAATTAAAAAAATTAATTTTTTATGATAAATTAAACTTTTTGTATGCGACAAAACAAATGCACATCATCAGTTAATTTAATAAAAATATTTTAAATACTAATATTTTGTGGCGTCGCCCTTATTTTTTAAAACTTCTTCACATCTGAGTGGCATGGACTCGATTAGGTTCAATAAAATATCTCCGGATATTCCATTCCATGCTATTTCCACTTGTCGAAAAAGTTCGTCTGTATTTCTGCAGTTATCGCGATTAACCTTACGATCTACAATATCCCATAGATTTTCTATGGGATTGAGATCTGGTGATTGCGCTGGCCACTTTAAAACGTTAATCTTGTTGTGCACAAACCATTCTTTCACACATTTAGCTGTGTGTTTTGGATCGTTATCATGTTGATACCTCCATTTAAGTGGCATTTCTTCCTCTGCGTGTGGCAACATTATATTTTCCAAGATATCTTTATACATGAAACGATCCATTATACCATTAATTTTCTGAAGTGGTCCTATCCCAAACCCCGAAAAGCAGCCCCAAACCAAAACGTTTCCTCCTCCGTGTTTTATCGTTCCTTTAGTATAGCGGGGATTAAGGCGTTCACCTTTAGGTCTGCGTACTAGTCTGAATCCATCAGAACTTCTTAGATTGAATTTCGATTCATCTGAAAAGAGAACGGTTCTCCATTGGGTTGTACTCCAGTTAAGGTGCTCCTTCGCGAACTCGATCCTAGCTCGCCTATTTTTAACAGAAATAAAAGGTTTTTTTGCACTTTGGTATGTTTTTAATACACCTTCTACAGCTCGTCTTTGAATGGATCTTACGGAAAGATTTAGCTGGAGTTGGTTTCGTACAGATCTTGCCGATGTGAAAGGATCCTTTTTTATTAACCGGATTATTGAATTATCGTCCCGTTTACTTGTTTTCCGTGGCCGACCACCTTTATTTATGGGAGCTAACGAACCTGAAGAACGAAAACGGCTTATAATACGCGAAATAACACTGTGATTTATTCCAAATTTCTTTGCGATTGATGGGACTGATTCACCATTATTGTAATCACTTACAATATTTTGTTTTAATTGCACCGAGTACTTATTGTTACCCATTTTTCGTGAAATAACGACGAGAAATGACCGATGTCGCAAATAAAGAAGCTACTACTAAAAACACGTGCAAAGTTTTAAATAATTATTTATATGTTGTTCAGAAGATTGCTTTTGTTGTCTAACGGTACCAATTGTTCGTGGTATAAAAAAATTTTCGAAGAATTTAAATACCAATTACTTCGTGCATTTGTTTTGTCGCGGCCAAACAACTACGCTGTTAAGTAACAAAAATTTTTTCCTGAATAATGTTTATTATTTTTTCGATTTATGTCTTATATTAACATAAGAGGACTATTATTATTTTAAATTAATTACAATATTTTAAAATTTTATAAATTTTTCCGAGTTACTGAGCTTTATTATAGTAAGTACAAGTTCGTGCATATGTTTTGTCGCACACTGTATGTATGAGCTTATGAAGGTACTTATGTTTTGTGCAATTAAGAGCTCGCTGAGGAGATCAATGCGCTGTTTACATAAGTATGCACGAATTGTTTGTGTGCTTATGATTACGCTTTTTCTTATATTCTTAAGCAATTGAGAGCTCGTCAGAGAGATCAATTCGCTTTTGTACGCAATCCTGCTTGTTTTTGTTTGCCAAAGAACAAGAGGTATTGCCGGTTAATTGCCAATGTGGACTTTGAATATGTAAATGTGTTTTTACGAATATGTACTATATATGTTCAATTATTTTTTATGCAGAGCTGCGTTTTTGTTTATATTTTTTTGTTAGATTTTAAGATATTATGTATTTGTTTTAACAATTTGTTGTATTGTTAATTTCCCCAAGTCGTTTATTTAATTTCACAATCAAATATTACTTTTTTAGTAATTTTGTAATATTTAATTGACCCAATGTAAGTAGGGTATAGCATAGGCAGATTTGAGAGGACGCGAAACCGGAATAGAAAGAAGATATTTTCTCTTGTATACATATGTGTTCATACATAAACAAATATGCGCTTATACATAGTTTCTATAAGAACGGCGGTTTGATATGCTTTATAAATAAGTATACATATGTGAGTACATAAATATATATTTTAGGTTTTCCGGAAAAATTTTCGTAAGTAATTTCTTTCATATATGTATGTATAACTATTTTGATATATTTTACCGTGTTTGGTAAAATTTTATTAGCCGTTGAAGGGGATTTTCATTACAGGTATAATGATACATAAGTACGACTGTAATTTTAGGTATATATTCGTACATACATATGTGCATATGTTAAATATATAAAGGACGTAATACGCTCACTTGGTATTCCTTTGCATGTTATGTTTTGCCGGGTATATGTATGCACATATCTTGCTCTAATGCCTTCTGCGTTTAGGTTCTTTTCTTTTCTCCACTCCTTTTCTCCTTGAGGTTTGTAGCCGCTTCCAGGTACACCTTCTATTTTTGTTTTTTAATATTTTGTAGGTATTTTTTGTTCGCGCCCGATTGTTTTGTTATTGTGTATATTTGTTTTGGCGCTTTTAGATTTCGCGCGTTCGATTGCCTGTGTATGTTTGTTTTTGTGTTTGCTTTATTGTTTAGGTGTTTTTGCTTGTCGCGTCCGATTTATATTTTAATTATTTTGTTGTTTTTCCGAAGTGTGGGTTTTTGTTTAAACTTTTTAAATTGTTTCTTAGGTATGTATTGGCACTGAAGTTTTTGGCGATTCACTGGACTTTATCCGGTTTTTTTTTGTTTGCTCCACTGCACTTTTTTTGTCTATTTGTTTGTAACCGTATGTTTCGTTTTTGTTTGTTTTTGTTGCGACTCGCGCCCGCAAGATATTATTTTAATTTTCTTTTTCGCGGCCGATTTATATTTTGTTTTTAGATTACGCGCATTTGTTGCTTTTTTGTTTGTTAAAAATGTTTGGTGTCTTAATTTTTCAAATGCACTTTGTTTTTGTTCACAGTTTTGTCACCTCACTTATTATGTTTTTTTTTTTTTTTTTATTTTTTTTTTTTTTTTTTATTTTTGTTTGCCACGGCACTTCACTACACTGCACTCATTTTTGTTTTGTTTTAGTTTAAGTTTGTGGTTTATACCGTCTGTTTTTAAAATATTGTCACCAAAATTGTAATATCTCTTCCA
This sequence comes from Bactrocera zonata, assembly GCA_037783105.1. Lineage (NCBI taxonomy): Eukaryota > Metazoa > Arthropoda > Insecta > Diptera > Tephritidae > Bactrocera > Bactrocera zonata. The sequence goes on along the minus strand of JBAWJQ010001192.1, from coordinate 7,504 downwards.
ATAGTGCCATTCGGAATGGCTCGAATTGGGGAGCACTCACCACTGCGTTAAATTAAATAAAAACATCCGGTTTATTTTTCATACATTTGGGAGTTCAACCATTTTATTTAATTTTAAATTTATTGATTCTATTACACAATATTAATAAATCTTATCGACGGGCAAGGCGGTGATACTCCAAATTCGGGAACGATTTGTCATTGCTGGCGATCGAGTGGACACGGATCGTGGTTGGATCCTTTAATTGGAGGTATCGTGAGGTGTCGACGCGGCAGAGTGTGTAAGCGAAAGTTGGTAGCGAATGTGGTCGAATTGTGAGGCACCGACGAGGCGTAGTGTACTTGCGCAAGTTTATGATCGAATTGAATTCGCAATCCTTTTTCCCAGCCTTCTTGTTATGTGGGTTGATTGATGTGGATGTGTGTTGAGTGGTATCAGCTGTGGTGAATTGCGCTGTGGCATTAGGATGCGCTAGTTTTACCGGGTAGAGGGGGTGGATGCTTAACTTATTTAAACACAGATTATAAATAAAATTGAAAATAACTTGGAAAATAATTTCAACCAATATAACAGGAATGACAGGGAAATATTATACGAAGAAATGAAATATATTAAAGCAAAAATAAACACATTATGCCTATGGGAAATAACAGACAACGCAGAGGAGTATTTAATATTGTAGGAACTAAATACAAATGGCTCTTCGGAACCATGGATAATGAAGATAAGGAAAACATACTACAACATTTAGAAAGAATAGAGAAAAACAATCATAAGATAATAGGAGCGGTAAATCAACAAATAGATATAAATGACAACTTCAATAAATCCATTAATATATTAAAAAGAACCATAGAAGACGATAGGACAGAAATACTAAAAACCTTTGAAAAAATAAATAAATCAAACGAAAAAATTATAAAACACATGCTTTATACCGATCAGATGCTTAAACTTAAACACTTAGAAAGTAAAATTGAACAAATTCAAAAAACCATACATAGCTTCAGCAAAACATAATATACTACACCCTAGTATATTATCAACAGAAGAAATTGAAAGATTCAATATTGACATTTTTAAATTAAAACAAGTAGAGACAGGACTCCTTTCATATAAAGACGACGCATTACTTTTAGCTATAAAAATACCAATTACACACGTTAAAGTAGATCTAATACTAATAACGCCATTACCTAAAGGCAACATTTTGAAACGATAGGAGAACATAAATATGTAATTACAATAGGAAGCAAAATATATAAATATGCAGAAGGAGCACATTTCAAAAACTTAAAAGAAATTAACATCTGTTCGTTTTAACAATGTAAATACGAATATAACAATTACACAACGATCGAAGATATCGAAGACGATACTATCCTGATTAAAATGCATATAAAATAGAAGACACATAGAAATGAAACAAAACTGTGACAATAGAGAAATTGTACTCAAAGGAAATGCAATAATAAATTATTATAATTGTAAAGTCGAGACCAACCAAAAAGTTACTGAAAAAGAAACTGATGTATTACAGTTTGAAAAAGTAATACATTTCTCAGAGATAATAATAAATCAAGAAAAAAATATTAACAAATTGGTAGAATTAAAAATACACAAAAATGTTAACTGTAGCATAAGCATACTAATAATATTATTAATAGCAATAGGGGTATTGGTAAAATGTATAATACGTAAGAAAAATAAAAATACGAATTTAAATGTAGAGCTACAAATTCAACCTCTTTCAAGTAAGGAAAACACAAAAAACTTGGTCTCATGTCAAGCTCAAAATTGTAACTATACTTTTACATTCATAAGTAAGTTTTATAATCACTAGTAATAATAAGAAAATTGGCAGCATTCAATGGAGACCATTGAATCTAGGGGTGGAGAAGTCGAATATTGACATACACTCTCTAGAAAAAAATAATAAATAAGCAATATTCATTTCAAGATAGACTTCATACACGAACTCTATCTTGAAACGAATAAAGTTTACTTACACATTTTCTGCTGATAAAACAAATTATTCTGGCATGCATGCAGATGTGCGTATGTATGTAGGTAAATATAAACACATGTATAAGTGCCTGCGCGCACTTCAAATTAGAATATAAGCAACAAATTGTAATAAAGAAAAATTCAGTCGAAGATTATACCTAAGCAAAGAAGCTTTTTGTTTTTATTTTTAACTGTAAAGTTGACATAAAGAGCCAAGAAGAAGTTGAGCTCTTAATAACACCAAAACTATATACAATTGCAATTCACAGAGAATCCTTTCTTAGCAATTATAATATAAAGATTTCAAACTTTCAGGTGACTTTATTCTGCATAAACCGGCCAAAATTTGAGTTGTCTCAATGAAAATTACAGAACATATTTCAGTCATAGTACCCAAAATAGTTGGTCAAAAACTTGACCTATCCCCCATATAACTAATATCAGGATTTTCGAACATTTGACTGACTTTATACCATATAATTGGTGATAGTAAGTGAAGTACGTTGATGAAACCCAGCGAAAATTTCTAACATGTGGCATGATACTAGTTAATAAGTAAAATCTAGTTCTCATACACTTCATATAATAATTTTAGTTTTTCTAGGAATTTCGTCAAATTATCGGGAGATATAAATATATGATATATAATAATATATATGCATATTTAATAATATAATATAATGAACTAAGTTTGAATTTATTAATATATCTAACTAATTGAATGACTTTTGCGATTTCTCAATTTACTTAAAATGTTCTCTCAGTGTACATTGCGTATGAGTAACTTCACTTCAGAGGAGCACATGGTGTGAAGCTTCGAAAACAAAGTTATCCCGAATTTCGATAGACTTCTATAATATAAAAATGAATCGCAAAATGTGTTGGTAAGCGCTTAACTCAACAACGCCTGGACCAATTTGATCATTTTTTTTTTTTTATAAATGTTCGTTGAAGTTCAAAGATACATATATAGTTTTTACGGCGAGAAAAATTCGAATAATTGCCGGAAAGCCCTTAACAACAGCCCTTTTCTTGAATGTTTGTTTGTTAGTAATGCTAAGGCTGGAGAACGACTGCACCAATCTTTATGAAATTTTCAGAGATTGTTCGTTGTGGATCGGGGAAGGCTTAGAATTAAAAAAACCTTATATTCTTCATCGGGAAAAGTCAGAAAATTGGAAAATTTGCAAAAAGTAACTATTTTTCATCAATTTTTGTTTGTTTTGTTTTTAAATATTTGTAAATTATTTGAATCATTTAAATTCGGTCGCTTTCTTTTTTATTCCCCCCATTCAAAAGAAAAATTCTTCAAAATTATTCAATGAAAACTTTATGTGTGTTTCACACAAAGTGATCAATTACAGATTTAAAATTGTTACGAAGCCACGAAGAGATCGCGCTATCCGGCGTTCTTTTTACCATCAACGTATGTCAGTCCAAGCCACATAAACGAGTACTCCCAGGATGCGATGACATACGTGTGAAATTATGAATCGCGGTCATTCAACAAACGATCGTCACGATATTACTGCAGGACTTTTCAAACAACAACTACGGTTTTTGATGGACTTTATCTTAACAACTCTGTTGAGTTGCAAAACAGTGGTTTAACGAACGCATACATTCTTCTTTGGATGGTGGTTGGTGGTTACACCAGATTAAATTGATGAAATCATTTCTGCGGAAATTCCTGATGCAGAGAAAGATCCAGTATTATACGAAGTGATGAAAATCAATATAGTTCATGGACCTTGCGGACACCACAACCCCACTTCGGTTTGTATATCTGCCAATAAATGCACGATACACCATCCCCGTGCTTTTCTATCGGAAACCCAAACTGGAAATGTTGGATATCGACTCTATCGGCGTACGACAATGGCAGAACATTTAGCATTCAACTTAAAGGAGTGAATATCGAAGTCGACAACACATGGATCGTACCATATTCACCATTGTCTAATTCACATTCAAAACTCATGACATGTCATTTTGAATACTGCAGTTTGATCAAATCGATCAAATACGTTTGCAAATACGTCACCAAAAAAGCAACATGGCGGTTATTGGCTTTGAACAAGATGAGATCAGCAAGTATGAAATGGATCCATACGTGAACTGCAATGGAGCACTTTGTAGGATATTTACTTTTGCAATTCATGAACGTTTTCCGACTGTTATGCGTTTCAAAGTTCATTTGGAGACCGGCCAAAGAGTGTACTTTTTGGGTATTACTGGAGCATGATAATAAATGGAATCAAACGATGGACGATTTTATAGCTACTTCGCATGCCACTGAAGTTCGCACACTTTTCGCGATGATCATTCCGACATATCAGGTTTTAAATCCGCGTCAATTATGGGATATGAACAAGAATTACATTGCCGAAGACATTTTACATCGTATTCGATAAGAATTGGAAAGTGGTTTGATATCAATTCCACCTGCCTTTTGTCAATTCAATTAAACGATATATAAACTCATCACTAATGTGTTGATGTTAATGTAATTCTACGAATTTCTTTGAGTTCCAACGATTTCCCATTTCAGTTCGAACGTATTCAGAGCCCAGTCAAACTTACGATTGCGATGACAATCAACAGGACACAAGGATAGTCGCTTAAAGTGTGTGGCATAAATCTGGAAGTGTCATGTTTTTCACACGGCGTGGCGTGTTCACGAGTTGGAAAACCATCTTCTCTGCACATTTACGCACCGGAACAGAAACCAAAAAAATGTTGTTTATCAAGCTGCGTTACATTGAAAAAAAAACTTTGAAAAATCGAAAATAATTTTCATTTCAAACACACATAATTTCACGCAGGACAACGCCTGCGGATTCTGCTAATAGTATAATAAAATAATCAATAACCCATTAAAAATTCATTATTTATTCTGAGGGCGATTTTAGGGTAATTAACTCCAGCATTGATAACTCTACATGGAAGCGGGACGTAAGCGTAACGCCCAAAGCATTAAACACAACAATATCAGTAACAAAATTTTGCAAATTTTCTTTATTTTAGGAGTTTAATTTAATTGATTATCATAGCAAATTTTTAGAATATCCATTTAATGAAAAATACGATGGACTAATAGGAAATAACATTTTGAAAAGTTTAAACTGCATCAGACTTTGGTAGCAGACAACTTATTACTGGTAATAATAATAATCCCAAAGGAAACGCACTCTACTCTTACGAACTAAGAGGGATACCTCATGGTGATATGGATGAATAAACCCTAGGTTTTACGCCCATCTCCTAATTGGAAGTATGAGGATACCCGCACCAACACAACCCTAAGACAGGGTGTTGAGGTACCCGTGCCGATGGCTGAATGGTCAGCGGGTGGTAATGAATAGCTAAGGTCGGAGGTATTAAATGTATTCTATACTCATACCGGCTCTGCGGACGAGCGACCAATCCTTTCCGGCTTACTCGTGGCGCCAAACACGAATAAAACAAACTCAACAACAACAACCAATTTGACGACAATAGCGACGATAACAAGAACTGCTTTGACATATCGGAATCCGATGAGGACGAATTTCTCGCAGGCAAGAAGGCAAGTACCAGAGGACAGTCTTTATACTGGGTAAGATCGCCAAAGATCAGGCAGCCGCTATCCCAGTTAATGAGGTAAAGGGTGATTTTTTAAGAGCTTGATAACTTTTAAAAAAAAAAAAACGCATAAAATTTGCAAAATCTCATCGGTTCTTTATTTGAAACGTTAGATTGGTTCATGACATTTACTTTTTGAAGATAATTTCATTTAAATGTTGACCGCGGCTGCGTCTTAGGTGGTCCATTCGGAAAGTCCAATTTTGGGCAACTTTTTCGAGCATTTCGGCCGGAATAGCCCGAATTTCTTCGGAAATGTTGTCTTCCAAAGCTGGAATAGTTGCTGGCTTATTTCTGTAGACTTTAGACTTGACGTAGCCCCACAAAAAATAGTCTAAAGGCGTTAAATCGCATGATCTTGGTAGCCAACTTACGGGTCCATTTCTTGAGATGAATTGTTGTCCGAAGTTTTCCCTCAAAATGGCCATAGAATCGCGAGCTGTGTGGCATGTAGCGCCATCTTGTTGAAACCACATGTCAACCAAGTTCAGTTCTTCCATTTTTGGCAACAAAAAGTTTGTTAGCATCGAACGATAGCGATCGCCATTCACCGTAACGTTGCGTCCAACAGCATCTTTGAAAAATACGGTCCAATGATTCCACCAGCGTACAAACCACACCAAACAGTGCATTTTTCGGGATGCATGGGCAGTTCTTGAACGGCTTCTGGTTGCTCTTCACCCCAAATGCGGCAATTTTGCTTATTTACGTAGCCATTCAACCAGAAATGAGCCTCATCGCTCATCGGACACGGACGCGAAACACATTTCGAACCGAACACTGATTTTGGTAATAAAATTCAATGATTTGCAAGCGTTGCTCGTTAGTAAGTCTATTCATGATGAAATGTCAAAGCATACTGAGCATCTTTCTCTTTGACACCATGTCTGACATCCCACGTGATCTGTCAAATACTACTGCATGAAAATCCTAACCTCAAAAAAATCACCCTTTAGAAATAAAGCGCCTCAAAAATATAGTAGAGGAATACGAAAGAAAAGAAGCAATCCGAACCTCAGGAAGTGAGTAAAAATCCGAGCAAATGCATCAAGCTGCGGAATAAAGCTATACCTGGTGTAGATGAGTGGCAGCTGATCAAGGAGGAAAACTCCAATAAAGTAAGCAGACCAATTCTGGTGGCCATTTGCAATGAGTCCATAGAGGCTCTTAAGAAGACTGACTGCAAAATCAACTTCGGCATTCGCAAGACCAGGGGGGTTACTCCGTAAGGCGTTACGAATAGCAATGCGTTGCGAAAGTGAATTGCGTTGCGAAGGGCAATCGGTACTCTGTAACACTTTTGCATTGTAAACAGTGTTGCACTGTTTTCCCGTTGACATATCTCCAGTATAGTTGACATTACTGATCGAAACGAAGGAAAATGAAAACAAAATCAATAACAGGAAAGTGAAGAAGTGTAGAAAATTGACAGAAAAACATAATTAAATTTGAAGAGAAACTTGTTTGTGTGTTTGAAGTTTGCAAAGCAATTGAGAAAGTGCTGTGTCCAAAACACATAACTTTTGCAAGTCTTCAGAGGAGAAAAATGAAGCGAAACGAGCTTTTTATTCAGTGTCTAGAATTCCAGGAGTAATGGGAGTGGTGGATGCTACTCATATCCAAATGATACGACCGGCAGTAAATGAGCATTTACATTTCAATAGGAAATTAAAGCATATTATAAACGCTATGGTAAGGCAATTGTTTTTTAATTTATCTTTGTTTTTTTATAAATTTTGTTTCCAAATCCTAGATATGTGATCATAAGATGATGATAAAAGCCGTTAACGGTCGGTTTGCTAGCTCGTGTCATGGTTCACATGTGTGGAATTTGTCCAGCGAGCGCCAATATTTACAAACCAACTACATATGT